>WNGS01169498.1:21136955-21157523 GCA_020271785.1 Procambarus virginalis
AAATTGACCTATCAGATTACACAGAAAGGCAATCAATAGGCAACCTCATATATGTGCTTCGAAATATAAACTGGGGATAATTAATACACTTGGCATAAATTCTCAATCTGACGTCTTCCAGACTAAGCTTGAAGCCTCTACACACACACTCTCCTCCTTTCACCAACAAGTGGCTGTCACTAAAAATTAAGCAACCTCTACTTACAAATGGCAAACTTTAGTTTATTTATTTATATAACACTACATTCTTGTAAAGCCACCAGCATGCATAACATTTCTGCAGGTCCTTAATCCTATTTTCCCTGGAATACACCCGTCAATCGTTTAAACAATCCGGTGTACCCCATCACGGGCTGTTGAACAGAGGGCTAGCAGTTATGGATTGGCACCAGGTCACTCCTCCCCGAACCAGGATACGAACCCAGGGCCAAAGTGCTCGCTGAAGTGCTGGGCGAATGTTCTACCACTGCTCCATGGGAACTACGAGCAATTCTACCTGAAATTCACCTGAGAGCCACTATACTAGTGCCTCGATGAGGAAGGAACTGGCGGCTTGCCAAAGCCAAAACAGTTTGGCATTTACGGCTTCAGTGGGTGGTCACAAGCCACCCTAAATTAACACAGATGGACACCTTTCTGTGAGTGTCCCTGCTAGAGAAAGTCCTGAACATTCCGTTGGACGACTCTCAAGTAGCGCAAGCATCTCTCCGTAAATTGCGATGGCTTGGTGTCTGACACAGCTCCAGATTCCTCTACCAGCCTTTCCTCTCCTCCCATGATGTAAGACCTTGTAAAGAGTATCCTACCAGAAGCCTGAGTGATTCAGCAGGGATATACGATCGTGCCTTTACTGAATGTTTAAATCGGTATGAAGCCCTTGCAACTCTAGCAGCCAACATAACTCCAACAAAACACACAAGCATTTCAGCTGGGACAGCCCAATTGTGGAAAAAATAGCTGATGCCTCGGCAACATCAGATAAGGGGAAAAGCCCATTTCAGATCTGATCATGCCCTCTATGAAAGGACTTCCTTTGGCAGTACCCATGTCAACAGGCACGCGTCTAAATCCAGAATTTCTCCGTGTTTAAGGGCCCTCGCCTTGGGGCCCCAATTCACACTGAAATAACTGTATTTGCAATAGGTTGGTAGCAGATCAATATTGATTGCATGGGCGGCACTTTGGGAGCTCCAGGGGCTGGCATGCAAGACATAGTGAGCTTAGTAGAAACATATGAACTCAAGAATCAAGAACTTCAGAAGGCCTATTGGCCCACATGATGCAGCTCCTGTTTATATCCACCCAAACTCATTCACACACACACACACACCACAACACACACACAACACACACACACACACACACACACCACACACACACAACACACACACCCCACACACACACACACACAGACACACCCACACACAGAAACAGCACCCAGAAGTTGAGAGTGATGTGGTGGAGGCTGACTCCATACACAGTTTCAAATGTAGATATGATAGAGCCCAATAGGCTCAGGAATCTGTACACCAGTGAATGACATTTGAGAGGTGGGACCAAAGAGCCAAAGCTCAACCCCCGAAGAACACATAGGTGAGTAAAATAGGATGGTACCACACACACACACACACACACACACACACACCACCACACACACAACAAAACAATATATATATTATATATGTCGTACCTAGTAGCCAGAACGCACTTCTCATCCTACTATGCAAGGCCCGATTTGCCTAATAAGCCAAGTTTCCATTAAATAATTGTTTTTTTCGACTACCTAACCTACCTAACCTAACCTAACCTAACTTTTTCGGCTACCAATCCTAACCAAACCTATAAAGAGGTTAGGTTAGGTTAGGTAGGGTTGGTTAGGTTCGGTCATATATCTACGTTAAATTTAACTCCAATAAAATAAAATTTGACCTCATACATAATGAAATGGGGTGCTTTATCATTTCATAAGAAAAAAATTAGAGAAAATAAATTATTTCAGGAAAACTTGGCTTATTAGGCAAATCGGGCCTTGCAGAGTAGGCGAGAAGTGCGGCTGGCTGACTAGGGTACGACAGATATAATATATTATTAATTATTAATATACTTATAGATATAGATATATATAAATATAAGATCATATGAGATTATATATATATATACTAAAAAGTAGCTAGAAAACCCTTATAGCAGCCAATACAGTATGATTATATAGATACTAAGGAAGTTATATAACTGGGCCAACAGTAATATATATATATATTATATATAATAATAGTATATATAATATATATATATATATATCTATATATATATATATATATATATATAACACACACACACACATATCATATATGTCTAACCTATGCTTAAAACATCAAAGGATCCTATTCTATTATGTTATGCAATATTGCTTCTTCATATTCAATGACATCATCAAGAGGAGCCCCTGCCTCAGCCCAGTGCCTAGCAGAGAGAGAACCTAATGGACCAAACTCTGGACGATCCTGCACTTTGCACTGATGGCATCAACATATACCCTAGAAGAGGGGCAAACAGCTGGTATGGGACTACACATGTGTATCCATCCTCGCTGACACCTACATACACTTCGGTGCTGATCAAAAGCTGGTGCGACCAACCACAGGGATGCAGAAAAATCAATCAAGTACCAGCGACTGGAAGGTCAATACACCTTTCTCCTATAGCATCCGAGATGCTTGGGCCCTGGGGTAGGAGTGCCTTGGGCTTTCTCAAAAAATGCCAACATGCTAAAGGCAAAACAGCTCGGCTTCGGCATTCCACAAGGGTGCGAGGCGGCAGATCACGCAGCTCGAGCCTTCATCGCCAACATCACAGATGAAAAGGCCCTTGTGAAGCTAGATTTTAAAAAATACCTTCAATCTGGTGTAGAGGGGCTCTGTACTCCGTGCGGTTCATCGTCATTTCCCTTCCCTTTATATATTCGTATATTCACCCTTTTGTATATTCATGCTACAGTATGGATCTTAAGCTACTTTTTGGCGAACATGAAATTGACTCGCGGGAAGGCGTCCAACAGGGTGACCCCCTTGCCCCTCTCCTTTTCTGCTTAGTCATCAAACAAGTCACAGAGGTCCTGTCCAGCGAGCTTAACATCTGGTTCTTGGATGATGGTACCCTAGCTGGTTCCCAAGACTCCCTCCTGGAGGACATCAGAAAAATCCAGGAGCAAGGTGCAATTTTAGGCCTCACCCTGAATCCTTCTAAATGTGAAATAATATATTCCAACCAGGGCAATGTAGAGAGGATAGAGAGTGTTCTGCCAAATATCCATATAACTAAACCTGAAGACAGCACACTCCTAGGAGCCCTCCTGGGGTTGAAAGCTATCGATGAGGTCCTTGATAAGAAAATCGCCGACCTTTGAACGCATTAGACATTAACTTAACAAAGTTAAGTTAATGTCTTTCAGTGGCACAACTCGACAGCTAATTCAACAGCCAAGTGTAGCAATGACTCCGGTCAATTGCCGTTCCTAGTATAACCACGAAATCCTATCCGTGATCACTGGGCTGAACAATGAACTAATCTGAATAAAGATGGGCCCACTGACGACGCAACATTGCAATCAAGTATTTACTCGCAGTCCTCTTCATTGTACATCAATAATTACAATAGCACAAACTCCTGCAGCTCTTTTGCAAGGCGATCGTAACGACTTGGCAGGTTAACTGACAATACAGGTAGCCTCCTGTCAATTCTATGTTAACACTCGCCTCTCAAGACACAATCAAATAATAGAATGAAAGTTGCACTAATTGATCAACAATGATTAATTACATTAATAACTGTCCACAGCAGTCAGCAACATGTAGTTTACGTTAACACAAACACTTGTCTCCCACAAACAAGTCAACTATCAAACAATAACTCACTCGCCCTTAATTACATCACACTTAACCCATCAGGCATTCGGTGAGCAATCACTAATTACTGCCAACCGGACAGCTAATTAAGCCACAACGAGTTACGTTAACCACCACTATCACCCTATCGACAGTTGTCTCAGGTCTGTCCTTAATTACTTTAATGAAAGGTTAATTACACTAACTAAAGCAATTAATTAACTGTCCCACAGACCGTTAATTAATGCTCCACGTATTACGTTAATCTCAACACTGCCTAAGGAAGTCCCATTAGAACACTGTGAATTCACAAGGTGTTAATTACCTATTAATTAACTAGAGTGCTTAATCAAGTGTTCCACAAACAGATATAATTAATTCAACGAATTATGCTAGTTCTATTGACTTTGCCCTCCCGAGTCAATCAGACAAAACCCTGTTGTTAATTAACTACCCTAATTAACATGAATCACCAATTAGCTGTCCCACTGATGGTTAGATAATCTAGAGCAAGTTACGCTAACACTGAGACCGTCGCCCTCCCGACAATCTTCTCCACCACTGCGTGAATTTACTATGCAATGATGCTAATTACACTAATTAGCTAGAAGAGTCAGTTAGTTGTCCCACGGACGAATAATTACACGCTTCACGTCTCACACACAGTCGGACCCTTCCCTCGACTTGTAACTGACGATAATGATGATCTCACACGTCAGCACTTCCAATCATCTGCACAGGTGTTTTATGGACAATGCAGTGATGGAACCCTGGCATCGAAGCCAGTTCCTGAGAATGTTCACCAATACAATACAGGGTACTTACTTACCAGACCAGTCTCCACTCACTCATGCTTCTATTCACCCCACTCCACTGAAGCAGCTGTTAAATTCCACAAGTTCACTGAAGTGGAAGCTCTCCCAGTTCCTCCAAATGGTTTAAAGCAGAACCAAGGAGGACGGACCCAGTGTTGAGGCACAGGATTGCGGGCGTTGCGGTATGAAACTTTATGATCCGGTACGGAGAATGTTAGAGTCCCAAACTGTTGGAATTGTAATTCCCGGAATTACGTAGCAAGGTTTTCCCTAAACACAGGGAAGCCTTTCCCAAGTTCGCCTGTATCATGTACCTTCAGGTTAAGGCACGGAAGAAGAACGATGTCACTACAAATCGCTGATATAACCAACACAGTCCGTTTCCCCTGATCGGCGATCACGCGGTTAATGACTATTTTCACTATTAAGTTCACTCTTCGTTAAATTGAAATACCCCTCCCCTCGGTTCTGGATTCACCATGTCGGACCCGCGAAGACGGTACCAAGATACCAAGTGACATAGGTGTCGTTGCAGACGGGATTTCCGTAGCTTGTCCTAGCAACGGAAAATACGTCAAACACAAGCGACAACACAGGCAAGAATGAATTCTCGTGCCAAGCGAGGGCCAGCATTGGGCTGGCCCTCTCTGTGCTCAATCCCTCCAATCACAGTTTAGAGCCTTCGAGGCCTAGGGGCCTCCACCAATCACGACCCCCTTTGAGGGGTGGTGTGATGCCTCTACGTCACGGCGTGAGGGCTTGGTGGTGAGGTGCTGGCTCACGGCTGTTACTCTCCCAACCCCCAGCTCCCCCACACCTTTATTCTCTGGCTACACCAAAACTCACAAGAAACATAATCATGACTATAACTTTTTCCACAGACTTGCTACAGAAACTCCTGTAGTCTTATTGGAATGCTCTTGTCATGGGGTGTCCATAGACACCCATCAAGTAGGTGTAGGATAAGTATTTCCAAACGTAAGGCCCGGTGCACCCTGTGCATTGCCTAAGCCTGTCGTGTGCCCCCCCCCACACACAACAGTGCACAAGGGAGCTGGAAAATCCACCTCCTTACATTATATCAGACATGTGTTCATGGTCAGTACCTAGATCTAATTACATGGAACTCAAGGGTTTGACCAGGGAACACAGACAAAATTACACTTAGAGCCGAAGGGTGGCACGGGGTACTTAAATTTGTTTCAGTAAAGAAGTAGAGGAGGAAAGAAGGAGGGACCCCATCCAATGTCTGACCCAGCCCAAAGTTGCTGCAGAAGAGAGAGCTCTTCACCTTTGTCATGTGCTCGTTACCTGCTTGATTAGCTGATCATACAGAAACCATTTACTTATCCTCTAATACAATATTAAATTGCCAACATTCAATTCTAAGTATAAATATAACATCCTAGCTTTACAATACACTAACAAATTATTATCAGAGTGTAACTACAAAACTAGGAACATCAAAATGCTCTTAAGTCTAGCAAGGATGCAATCGCCTGCCATTTGCAAATTTGAGGAACAAATTTGAGGAATTTAAGGTATCAGACAGTAATACTACTTCTTTAACCAAACCTAACTGACTAGCCCGATCATATAATAATATATTAATTGTTGACCAGACCACACACTAGAAGGTGAAGAGACGACGACGTTTCGGTCCGTCCTGGACCATTCTCAATCGACTTGAGAATGGTCCAGGACGGACCGAAACGTCGTCGTCTCTTCACCTTCTAGTGTGTGGTCTGGTCAACATATTTTAGCCACGTTATTGTGACTCATCGCCTGCAATATATTAATTAAAACCTTTTCTTCAAATAATCTCCCCACATTCACAATGTGGGGAGACAATGCTATACAATCATGAATCCATTTGCCACAGTACAATACTGAACCCAGGGTCGTAACACTCACAGATTGCTCAGGAGCTACCATTACTGTAGTTGTTTTCAAGACTCAGTTTCTTTGGCACTGCGTGAAGAGATGCATGCCCTGATAACTATGGAACAACGGTGTAGTTTAGCATGACGACCACAGGTACACATTTCCATAACACCTCTAGCTCTATTTTACCACCTTTTGTGGGTAGTGTGTTTCTGGTGGTCCTCAAAAAGAGTTGCTAGGGCCCCTGTGCTTTTGGTGCAACATAGGGGTAAAGTGTTGATTCCAATCTGGGGGGTAGGGGTTCATACTCGAGCACAGGCTTACGGAGTGGAGTGTGCATAAGAGACTTCATCCTTTTCCCCTCATCACAAGGAAATTGGGGGCCTGTCCAGGTGCATTTTTTTTTATTTTGCCCTGAGGGGCGAGTTTATTGGGCAGCGCCACTCATCTTGTGAGTAGACACACTGCCATAGCAGCATGTACAACACTCCCCAAAAGGAAGAAAACCCGCTGGGTTGTTCATCCTGTCACTTGTACCCAGACACAGCTTCGACTTGCTTAATTGTCTCAAGTGAACAGCTCCTCAAACAAGAAGATTAACATCTATCATCCCTTAAAAGCTTACGTTATCTTGCGGGTGCAAAATGGGGAAATCTTTTAAGAACAGTATCAATATTTGACAAGTAGTGTTTTCCTAACTCAAACAATGTGGGGTTTATTATTCTACACATAATTCTGATGTCTCTCAGGTGTTCACATTCACGTAGATAGTGGTCAAGGCGGTGTCCATCACTCTCACCACAGATTCTGCACCTTCGCCGATCAACTGTTGTTTCTATTCCATATCTCCATGGATATTTGTATTCAAGACGGATTCTCGCTATTATTGATTCTCTCCCTCGTCCTTCTCCTCTTCGGCCATAATGATTGGGATTGCCAGCTGCAACCATGTTGTACCATCGTACAGATTCACTGGTTTGTGCTTCTATCCTCCTTTCCTCAGTTACCTTGTCACGGTGATGTTGCCTGACAATACCTCTAATTTGTAGTAGTCTTGGATATGAAGTATTCAATATGGTCTCCTTCAGCGCCTTCGGCAGCCAGCACATCTGCTCGTTCATTCCCACATATTCCAACATGGGAGGGGATCCACAGAAACTTGATGACTCTTCCCTGATTGGTAAGTACTCTCACAGCTCTCTTAATTTCAGCGACTATTGCAAGATTTTCTGCTCGATTTTTACTTAGGCTTTGCAGTGCTGCTTTTGAATCGGTGCAAATCACTGCACCGGTGTTCCGTTCAAGGAACCTTAGCGCCATAACAATGGCAGTTAGCTCTGCTTGCGTTGAAGAAGCATAGTTCTCAATACGCGCTTTTTCTTCATTTCTGCGTTGGAAAGCATTATCCTTAATTATCGTGTATGCTGCACCAGCGCTTCCAGTGACAGGATTAGAAAACCCGTTAATGTATATTTGATCTAGTTCATCACCGCTTCTTTATAAATTACCTCGAGATACTTGTGCCTCATTTCTTGTGGTATCATGTTGGATTTTTTCGTTGACATTTCTTTGGTGATAATCTTGCACGAGTCATCCTCCCAGGGGGTAACCTCTCTACAGGCAGGAGCTCACGGGCTTGCTCAAGCAGGTGAAGTTCTTCGAGGTAGCAGACTGATCTGTGATGCCATTTTTTGCTTCTCCTGTTTCCCCCTGATAGTAGCACAGAACTCAGTTTTTTCTTAGCAATATCATTGTAATGGGGATCTCTTGCTATCCTAATTGCAAGCTTAACATTCAGCTTCTTAATTCTGCTTTTAACACTGGGGAGGGACAACTCCTCTCGTAGATTAGACGTTTTGGCAGTTCTTGGAACTCCAAGAATGATGGTCATGGCTTCATTCTGAATGCTTTCAAGCCTTTTCATATCGCTTTGGGAGTATGTGCACAGAACTGGTGCGGCATAGTCTATAACGGAGTGCACATAGGCTGTGTACATCATTTTAAGCACGGCAATAGAGGCTCCATGCCCATTCCAGGTCATAGCTTTCAGTGCCCTGAGTCGACTTTTGCATGTTCCTATGAGTTGGTTGAGCTCCTCTTTCTTCCCCGTGTTAGAGCCGACAGTGACACCAAGGTACCGATAGTGGTCAACCCATTCAAGTGTTACACCATTAATTTGTAGTTCTTCATTTTCTCTCCGCTTGTGATGAGAGTATGCCTTCGTCTTGTTTGTGGAGAGAGTGAAACCAAGCTCAATACATTTCCTTCCAAGGAGTTCAATGGACTGTTTAATTTTTCTCAAGGTGAGAGCTTGTATTAGGACATCATCTGCATATCCCACTTGTTGTGTTCCTTCCGGAAAGTCAATAATTGCAATGGCGTTCATAAGTACATTGAATAGTGTTGGGCCTAAGACTCCTTGAGAGGGTACCGAGTTCCATATTCATTGTTCTGGAGACTGCTCCATTGAAGCAGACCTTGGCTTTCCTTCCTGTGAGGTAGTCTTCAATCCATTTCATGAGTCTCCCCTTGACGCCCATGCATGCAGACTCGTCCATGATCGCAATCCCCCTGTGCTTTGTTGAAAGCTCCTTTGATGTCAACAAATACAGAGTACTTAGCTGTGTCATTAGCCAGGTAAATAACTATACAATTTGCTGTGCTCCGTCCTTTAACAAATCCATTGACCCCCCTCCCCTAGCCTGCCTATTTTGTGCAACAGTCGGTTTAGAATGATCCTTTCAAGCATTTTGTAAGTGCATGACATGAGACTGATAGGTCTGTAATTGCCAGGGTCATTGGGCTTCGATATGAGAATAATTATTGCATGTTTCCATTGTGTGGGCAACACACCACTTAGGAATGGTTTGTTAAACAGGTGGAGTAGTGGATTCTCAGACACTTCACACAGTGCATTGAGTATGTCGTAGGTGACGCCATCTTCACCAGGTGCTGTACTTTTACCCTTTTTCATAGCCCCCTTTACTTCCTGGGCTGTGATTAGTTCCCCATACTCGTCATCACTAGATTGCGCTCTTGTTATTCTAATCCTTTTGTCACTATGCCGCAGGAGCTGTTCCCTGCTTACTTCTGCAGGGAGGGAGGAGGAGGATTCTGCATCACTCCACTTGTGAATTAGTTCTTCAGCCTTACCCTGGGGGTCTTTGTGAGCCGCAGGCCGGGCTCTGCCACCCTTAGCTATCTGAATTTTTGCCCATACTTGTCTTGCAGATGTTTCTCTTCCAATGGAGCTAGTGAAGTCAGGCCATTGTCTTTCCCGCTCTTTAATCTTCTCTTCTCTGGCTACTTGACACACAGTTTTAAACAGCTCTTGGTTGCTTTCAGTGGGATGTCTCCGGTACTCTCTACTCATGCTCCTTACATTTGCATTGAGCATCTTTATGTTGTCGTTCTCATACCATTTTATTTTCTTCTTCTGAGGGTTACTTCGCCCAGGCGTATGGCGCGGAGCTCTGAGAACAGTGCTCAATTTGGTTATTAAGATTATCAACAAATGTATCAGTGTCTTCTGGGATTTGGTATTCCGTGAACCAGTCACTCATCTTGTTCATGAAAAGCGGCCTCATATCCGGACCGAGCGATAACCTTTTTCTTTTATTTGTCTTTTTCCTTCTCTTGCTCATGTTGACGGTGATAATCAGTGCCCAATGGTCACTACATAAACTGTGCACAATGTGTGTACTGGCATCCGTGTCCTGTGCATTCAGCAGGAGAGCATTGTCTAATCTTCCTCCTCTGAGGTGAGTTGGCTGTTCATCACCCAGTACTCTAAGGTTTTCACTTCCCCTGACATAGTGACAGTTTCCGTCCATTGACATTGGGCTGATGACAGTTGGCTTCAAAGTGTGGGTGTCTGGCATTAAGGTCACAAACCAGCAGGGTAAGTTCTTCATTAACAAATTCAGGCAGTGTGTCAAGGTCAAATTTACTCTGTGGCACATATAGGTTAATTATATGTAGAGCTTTATTGTGTAAGTGAAGGTTACCCCCAGTGACTCATACTCAACCTCCATGTGAAGATCATCAATAATCTGTGCAGGTATGTTGTTGCTGACATAGGTAATAAGACCCCGTTTCCTGTCCCCAGAGGGCAGGGAAAACGTTTTCTGTTTTGTAACATTTGTTTTTTGTAAAGTGTATGAGTTTCGGTGATGTAGTAAAAGTATCTATCATACGGGGTTGGAGTTGATGGATGCTCGATTGACTGTTATTATTTTGGTGACCGGCAGATCAGCTGTGACTCGCATGTATACAGGTTGGTGTTATATACTGTATTATTTTCTGTTTGTTCTAGCTTTAGTTCATATGCAGTTTGCTTATTGTAATAGTGAATAGAAAGTTGTGGAAATTATCTTACAGGAGTAAGATAATCCGCTGCTTGAGTGCTAGAGTGCACGGTTCTAAAATCGTTAGGAGTGGACTTAGGTCTATCATGGTCCCGACAATATAATACAATTTTCTTTCGTCTTTCAAATAAAATCTTCTGCTCTTTTATACATAAATTTATGTTATAACCCCTACCATTCTGCTACATTCAATTCCCCCCGTTGATAAATAAAGAAATTCTTTCACAGGAATGATAATATCTCCTGGCACGAGTCTGTTAACGCCAGGAGATGTGGTCCACCGTCTGGCAGAGAGCGAGGCTGACTGTGTGGTGTGCGGGCCAGCCATGGCGGCCGCCCTGGACCCCGTCACCCGCTCCATCCCGCGGAGGCTGGTCGTCACTCATCACTCTCAACATGTTCCGTGGGCCTCACTTACTCCTTATTTATATCACAAATCTTGCCAGCAACGCGTTTATTTAAAATTTAGATGTAATAACAAAATACTCAAAATATTTATCAGAATGTGATTCATTCCTCAATATTTTGAACTTCATGTCTGGTCTATTTATTTATGGACAACATATTATATACTGATATAGTTTTAAATGTATTTCGTGTCTTTTTGTGTTTGTTTACAGAGATGGTTGGATCTGGTATCAAGATCTGTTGGAGTCTGCTAGAGGGAGGCCGACGAGGCCTTGTGTTCTCAGCAGAGGGGATGACATTGCTCAGATCTTCTTCACCTCCGGGACAACAGGCAAACCCAAAATGGTTCCACACACTCAGGCGAGCTACGGCATTGGCCTCACACCAGCAGCCAGGTAATGTTACGTTTTAACTCTTCCTCGTTTAACTCTCAAGTTAAATTGAATGTGTGTGTTACAAATGTGCATCTGACCATAGTGGTCTGGGTCTCTGACCAGCCACAAGTACAGTGGTCTGGGGCTCTGACCAGCCACAAGTACAGTGGTCTGGGGCTCTGACCAGCTACAAGTACAGTGGTCTGGGGCTCTGACCAGCTACAAGTACAGTGGTCTGGGGCTCTGACCAGCCACAAGTACAGTGGTCTGGGGCTCTGACCAGCTACAAGTACAGTGGTCTGGGGCTCTGACCAGCCACAAGTACAGTGGTCTGGGGCTCTGACCAGCCACAAGTACAGTGGTCTGGGGCTCTGACCAGCCACAAGTACAGTGGTCTGGGGCTCTGACCAGCCACAAGTACAGTGGTCTGGGGCTCTGACCAGCCACAAGTACAGTGGTCTGGGGCTCTGACCAGCCACAAGTACAGTGGTCTGGGGCTCTGACCAGCCACAGAAACAAAGAAAACATCCGAAACCTTGTTTTTACAATCAACGATGAGCTGATCTGGGACATAATGGTTACAACTGCTTGTTACTCAGATCACAACCTTATCGAAGTTCAGACGACCATAGACAGTAGATCTGTGCAGCCAATCTCAAATTCCAGAGGAGGAAAATTCAGCAAAATCAATTATAATAACAAACTGATAAACCCGTGAATGAATAAACCAAGACCTCGCAGAATTATGCTGGGATGAACAACTACATAATGCAGAAAATAGGCACTGTAGTACTAGAAACATGTTGACGGCATATACCACTAAGAAACAAGATTAAAAAAATGTAAACTTGAACGAGAACGGCGCTCTCTCTATAGGCGAAGAAAACAAATAGCAGAACATCTCAAACGCTCTACTCTATCCCCAACAACGACCAGGAAGGCTGTGTAGGGAAGTAGAAATTATCGAGCTGAAGCTGAGCGAATCGTATAAAATCCAAGAGAGACAAAAGGAACGAAAGGCCATAAGTGAAACAGAGAAAAACCCGAAATACTTTTTCTCATATGCAAAAGCAAGTACAAAAACTGCATCTCGCTTTGGGCTGTTGCACAAGGGTGATGGAACTTTCACAGACGACAGCAAAGAAATGAGCGAAATACTGAGGCTTCAGTACGATTCTGTTTCAGTGAACCCCTGACCACATTGAAGATCAATGATACAAATGAATTCTTCCATGATTGTGACACCAACATGAAACCACATATCGGATGTCACCCTAACCCCACTGGACTTTGCAGTAGCCATAGACAGCATGCCCATGCACTCTGCACCAGGACCAGACTCATGTAATTCTGTATTTATCAATAAGTGCAAAATACCACTATCACAGGCCCTAAACATCTTTTGGAGACGGAGCCTAGATACTGGCGTCATTCATGACATATTTAAAACAGAAGAGATCGCACCATTTCAAAAAGGAGGTAGTAAAGCAGATGCAAAAAAATTATAGACCAATAGCTCTAACCTCACACATCATACAAATCTTTAAAAGAGTGCTAAGAAGAAATATTACAAATCACATGGCAACAAAACATTTACATAACCCTGGACAACATGGTTTCAGAACAGGGCGCTCCTGCCTCTCACAGTTGCTAGATCACTATGACATGGCCTTAGGTGCCATGAAAGACAAGCAACACGCAGATGTAATACACACAGACTTTGCAAAAGCTTCCGACAAATGTGACCATGGTGTTATTGAGCACAAAATGCGTGCAAAAGGAATTACTGGCAAAGTAAGGAGATGGTTCTTCGACTTCCTAACGAACAGAACGCATAGTGAAACAGTGAACACAGTAAAATCCGGATCATCTACTTAAAATCCGGATCATTACCTCAGTCCCCCCAAGATACTGTACTTGCTCCGGTACTTTGTCTCATCCTAATATCAGACATAGACAAGGATACAAACTACAGCTGTGTATCATCATTTGTACATGACTCCAGGATTTTCATGTGAGTAAACAATGTAGAGGACACGGCAAACCTCCAGTCGGATGAAAATCGGGTCTTTCGGGTCCACAGATAATAATATGATGCTTAATGAAAATAAATTCCAGCTCCTGCGCTACGGAAAAAATTAACGTTTAAAAACGGAACCCATATATAAAACGGAATGAAATCACACTATGGAACGAACAAGCAATGTAAAGGATCTAAGAGTAATAATGTCAGAAGACCTTACCTTTACAGAACACCATAAAGTAGCTGTCACGACTGCAAGAAAAATGACAGGTTGGATAACAAGGACCTTCCAAACAAGGGATGCCATACTAATGTTGATACTTTTTTAAGACACTAGTGCTCTCTAGGGTGGAATATTGATGCACTCTAACAGCCCCATTCAAAGCCAGAGAAGTTGCTGACCTAGAGAGAGTGCAAAGATCCTTTACCGCTAAAATCCACTCTATAAGTCATCTTAATTATTGTCATTATTGGGAGAATGCTTATTCAATAATGAATTGTAAAGGCATTTTGAATAGGAACATTATTGAATCTGCTTTAATACAGATTACAAAATCATATAATTTGAACAGTAGCAATAATTTTTATAATTTAGATACATTTTTTATTGATCAGTTAAAGAGCGATTTGAGTAGGATCAATTATACACATTTATCTCACTAATACTGTATTAATATCTTATTATCTCATTAAAGAAATTATATCTCTTCTTGCTACTTCTGTTTGTGCCAGAATATTTCTAATTTTGCTTCTTATTTGTCTCATTGGTAAAACACACTTAATGTCAACTTGTAGTTTTGTTATGGCGCGTTTGACCAGGTCCGTTTGACCAGAAGTATGATTCAGTGACTACAATGACATCAGTGACATTAGATATAATAACTTGAAGCCTGTTCAGGTAACTGGTCACTGATATATATACACTGAGGGCCCATGGAAGTCATTTTGATTAAATAATAAATGCATCAAAATCAGTTGTCGGATTAATTGGGGGTTTAATTTAGTTAGTTGATTCAGAGGATTGAATAGTCCATCATTAAAGTCAAGTATGGTTCTGAGACTGCAGTGGGTTCAGTGACATTGGTCGCAGTGACTTGTAACTGTTTAGGCTACTGTTCACTGATTTGCCACTGAGGTCTCATGAACTCATCTTCTGCTTTAAATGATGATATTAACATCAACCTCTGTTGCTATAGTCAGCTGTAATCTCCTAAGTATAATGCTACTGGAGATATATAATTAGCTGACAACTTTAGATTTCTACTAGTATTGTTTATCTGCAGTCATAGGTCTCCTCAGGCTTAATACTGGGCCTGAGAGTAATTTACCTCCTGCAGAATTTAGCATGGTTATGCCCTGATATTTAGTAGGTCTACCGATGAATCGATGGTAGTAGTTTGTACCTACAAGGATACCGAAGTCGGTGAGGTGATCAGACTTAATATTATCTGCCAATTTTATTCCTCTATTTCTCAGGAATTTGGCTGTTGCTCTCAGATCTTGTACTTGTAGGTCTGCTGGTTTTGTCCACCACAATGGCTTGTACTTGACAGACGGACCTGTCTAAACGTACTGATGGTTGTACCACCTGGTAGACTTGAGGTCCTGCATCTGTTAGAAACCCTGAGATGTTGATTGTCGTCTGGGCTACAGGCCTTAATTGTAGTTCATCTGCCAACATTTTAGTGACATGTTCTCTGGGACCCTTGGTCAAACAACCCTCGGGTATGGACCTTGGCCCTCTTATTCTGGATGGTAATTTGGGCAGTAGGCAAAGTCGTATTACCTTTGAACTTTGCCGATTGGACACTAATTGTTTGTTGCACCTTGCAGTACTGTACTGTGGTGGGAATGCTATCTTCCACCTTGGAGTTTGGAGATTTTGTTTTGGAGTCTCTGCACAATACTGCATGGTGCTGACCCTTATTACACCTATTACAGGTGTATAATTGGGTCTCACAGTCGATGATGTTATGTTTCCTGAGGCACCTCGTGCAATGTGGCAAATCTTTGAGTCGCTCAACACGGGCGTCACAATCAGGGAAATTAGGACAGTGGTATATTGAATGTTTCTCTTGGCAGAACAAACATGTTCCATAGCTTCCAGTGCCCTTTGGAGTCACGGTCTTGGGTGACACAGTAACTATAGGCTTGGAGGGTCCCACTGCATATACGCCCACACTGCCACGGTTCCACTTTGGTGTTGAATTATATTGTTTCGATTGATTTGGAGTACCTTTGGTACTCTGTGGTTTACTATTATTAGTTTCTGAAGGTTTACTTGGTGGTTGTAATTTGTCATGTGTTCGTAATTGATGAATTACTGAACGTAAACCCTCAGATATTTCATTCATAGATAAGATACTTTTATTGTAATGAGCACTCACTTGTCTCAATACGTCCCTAGGTATTTTCTCCTGGACAATTATTTTCAAGACCCACTCAGCCCCGTTTGTATCTGCTGTCAGGCTGAGGGCCTTGATCATTGATTCTACCTCCAGCTTGAAGACTTGGAGTGAATTAGCTGAAGCCTCCGGTGAGAGTATATGCAACAGCTCATGAACTAAATGTGATGTTCTTACTTCTGGATCACCATAATTATCCCTCAGGAGTTGTACTGCCAGATCATAGCCGTCATTAGTTAATCTCAGATGGGATACTACTGTTTTAGCTTCACCTGATAATTGGCCTTGTAGGTAAGAGAATTTACTACTCTTAGGTAAAGATAGTTTTGAGTCCACAAGGTCTACGAATTTGTTCCAAAAATTCGTCCCAATCTTCCTCGACTTTTCCTAAGAAAGTGGGTAAATTAATTGGAGGGAGTCGAGCTTCAACTTGACTCGTATTAGATGAAACTGTTGTTGAAGTTGCCTTGTTCTGGGCAATTAATTTGATGAAAAGCTGTAACGTGGCCTGAATGTGATCTTCATAACTCGCTAGATCAATCATAATGTCTATTTCTGATAAATTGGTGTTGACAAGTTCAGCCACATATGTTGCTATTTGGTATTTGATTTGCTAAAATTTTCCTGCAGCTGCTTGATAATAGCTTTCCTGGTCAGCATAATCAACTGGAGATTGTTGTGACAAATCCTCACATTTTTTTATCTGTCTTGTTATGTGGCCTTTAAGACCTGCAAGGAATTTTTTCATTCTTCCTGCAGTATCCATACTGGCTAGTTGGTTAAGCCTTGTGGGGCTTGTACTTGGGTTGATCATAATGCTGAACAAGTACTGATGGAGTAGCCTAGGGTAAAATTCTGCAATCACTAGATCCTACCTCTACTAGAGGTTAGCTCTTAAAATTAATACACATTATATTTATATACAATCATACACACTAATGATTTGAGTGATAACCCAGTGTCACTGGAAGTACCTTTAGGTTAGCTTCTCAATTATCAACCTAGGATGGTATAGACACTAATTAATCACTCAAAAGGTGCAATGATTATAAGTAAATTATTATATATACACAACTCAATTCGAGCTGATAACAATTACACCCAAAATAGGGTCTGTACCATTAATTAATGGTGCTAGGTTGTTCAATGTAGTACAAATAGAGTATGGTAAAAATGGGGCTAGGATGAACAGTAAATAGTTCAACTAGTCAATATTAATAGGGGACTAGGGTTTCAATAAACACAATGTATATGTTATGGGTTGGCAAGTAGTAAATATTGTATTGTGAACAATAGTGCAATATATCTATATAAATAAAAATGGAAATGTTTGTTTGTACAAAATCGCTAATCTCCGAAAGTTCTTCACCGAGTGCTTTGAAATTTTCACACAATGTTCCATTCGTATCCGAGCAGGTTTTTATATACATACTATATAGATATCACGTCTGTGATGGTAAAAAAAACATGCTTTTTCTGAAAAACTGTTTTTCATGTGAGGGAAATCTTCAAAACCTCTTTACCGATTTCTTTGAAATTTTGACACAACGTTGCATTCAAATAGGCGCGTCTTTTTATATATCTACTATAAACATGCCTCACCTGTGACAGGAAAAAACATGCGTTTTTTGAAAAGCAGTGCCATCTGTTGGACGTAAGAGCAACACATGCTGTAATCTCCGAAAGTTCTTCACCGATTGCTTTGAAATTTTGACGCAATGTTGCATTTGAATAGGCGCGTTTTTTTATATACCTACTATATAGATGCCATCCCTGTGACAGGTAAAAACATGCGTTTTTGAAAAAGAGCGCCATCTGTTGCACACAATAGCAACATTCACTCTATACTAAATATGTCACAAATTCCATTTCTATATTTCCGATTGCATTGATAAATTATATTTTCATAGATTTTGATTTATTTAAATTTTTATTGAATTATTTTGTGTGACATTGTGTTGGAATTGAGCTGTGTCGTTTACCATGCCATTCATTTTGTAAGTATAGATGCCACACCTGTGACAGGTAAGACTATGCTTTTCTTGACAAACAGTACCATCTGTTGCCTGTAAGAGCAACACACACATGCTATACTATATATGATACAATTTCATTCCAATGTTTCTGATTGCATTGATAAATTGAATTTTCATAGATTTTGATATATTTTCATTTTGATATAATTATTTTGTGCAAATTGCGTTGAAATTGAGCTGTGTTGTTTACCATACCGTTCATTTCGTGAGTATAGTTAATTTTTTAATTTTTTCCTATTTTCATATCATTTTTTAACCATTTTTCTTATATTTCAGTGATGAGAACATCAGATCACTTGATGTTCCCAATTTTCTGATGGGAACATCAGACCATTTGGGATGGCATCGGACGAGGGAGTGGGGAATAGTGGGGATGACGAGGGGACGGAAGTGAGAGATGGTGGGGAGGACGAGTGGACAAGGGAGGGGATAATGGTGGGGAAGGATGAGGGGACGGGGGAGTTTTGGATGGTGGGGATGAGGGGATGGGGGAATGGAGAATGGTGGGGATGATAAGGGACAGGGAAGTGTTACATGGTGGGAAGGAAGAGGGGATGGTGGAGTGGGGAATGGTTGGGAGGCCGAGGAGACGGATGAGGAGAGAATGGTGGGGAGGACTGGGGGACAAGGATGGTTGCTGTGGCTCAGCAATGCACATGCGTTGCTGAGCCACAGGAACGTGTGGCCGGGTACAGCTAGTATTAAATAATTCTCTATTATGGAGAAATAATATACACAATTATTAATGATGATAGCCTCTTAATTAGCCTCTATGAAACTTCTAGTATTATCTAGAAGTATTAAATCTTATTAGTGAACTCGCAAAATTAGCACCACAAAATTTGTGGATAATCTCTCGCAAAATTAACACCACAAAATTTGAGAATATTCTTGCAAGGGAATTAATCTTGCCACTAATTTGGATGACTTTAAAATGAGTGCTGCCACTTCACAGAATAACACTCCTTCAATTGGTGGTTGACACTCATGAAACAACTGAGTGAGGCTGGGCTGAGAGGCTCGTGTGGTTAGCTCGAGGCTACGCGGTTTTTGACTGGCGATGTATTGTTATTGTATAAATCGCACTAGTACTAGTGTATTTAATGAATCCACTGGTTAACTCTGGTTCATCCGGTACAAAGATGACCAAAAAGTCTGTCATCCGGTTCGAAGGACCATATAATGTGGGAACCGACCTGTGAGATTTATATTTATTTAATATATATGAATTTATATTTACGTCAATTTATATATTTCGATAGCAATTTGTATGATGTTTAGTGGACTGTATTTTTGCAATATTTTCATAAATCGATCCTTACACATTAGGGGGGGGGGTTATATTAAATTTATATATATGCAGCCAATCAAACTACAGTATTAAACTACATATATTAGTAAATAAATGATGAGGCCTTATCTTATTGTACAGCAGGCTTAGTCCACCAGGTATAACTAGGATGTAGACACCAAATAATCCTCGTGTGAGGCTAGCTTCTAACACCCTAGTAACTGATGTAACAAGATTAATTTTTGCTTCCTCTACTTGTTCCTGTGAAAGGGCACTAGCTGTAAGCCAGAATCCTAATTTGACAGCTATATCAGATGAAACATTTATATAAAATAAATAAATAAAAATAAATATGTTTATTCAGGAAAGGTACATACATAAAGTGATTTTACATAAGTGGATTTATAGATAGAGCTAGTACATACAATGCCTAAAGCCACTATTACGCAATGCGTTTCGGGCAAGAAAAACATTAATATCTAAAACTTAATACTAATTGAGCAAAAAGAATAAAATGTATTGAGAACAGATACAAATAAAGATAAAAAAAGGGGGGAACATGACTGAAAAAGCAGCACAAATACAATAGGTAGACAAACAGCGTTGAATAAAAAAATAACGTACATGGGTTGACAATAGAGTGGTAAGGTAGGTTACAGGGAATTATCAGGTAGTGTTTAGTTTAATCTAAAATGGTTGAGAGAGGTACAGTCTTAACATGGTTGGGAAGTCATTCCACATTCTGGGTCCCTTGATTTGTAGAGCATTTCTAGTTTGATTAAGTCGTACTCTTGGAATATCAAAACTGTATTTATTTCTGGTGTGGTGCATGGTTCTGTTACAGCTTTCAATGAAGCTTTTGAGGTCAGGATTGGCATTACAGTTCAGCGTTTTATATATGTATGATACACATGAGAGAATGTGCAGTGACTTATATCTACATATTCAGAGTTGAGTAGGGGTACCGAGTGATGTCTGGGGCCAGAGTTGGATATTGTCCTAATAGCAGCTTTGTGTTGAGTAATAAGAGGACGTAAATGATTTTGGGTAGTAGAACCCCAAGCACAAATACCATGTTGAG
>WNGS01169498.1:21161436-21176836 GCA_020271785.1 Procambarus virginalis
TACACCGTGCTCTACACAGCTGCACCCTGCTCTACACCGTGCTCTACACCACTGTACTCTGCTCTACACCGCTACACCTGCTCTACACGGTGCTCTACACCGCTACACTTGCTCTACACCGCTACACCCTGCTCTACACGGTGCTCCACACTGCTACACCCTGCTCTACACTGCTACACTCTGCTCTACATGCTACACCCTGCTCTACACTGCACAACCATGCTCTGCTACACCCTGCTCTACACTGCTACACCTGCTCTACACTGCTACACCCTGCTCTACACTGCTACACCCTGCTCTACACTGCTACACCCTGCTCTACACCACTACACCCTGCTCTATACCGCTACACCATGCTCTACACTGCTACACCCTGCTCTACATGCTACACCCTGCTCTACACTGCTACACCTGCTCTACACCGTTACACCCTGTTCTACACCTTGCTCTACACCGCTACACCTGCTCTACACCGTTACACCCTGCTCTACACCTTGCTCTACACCGTTACACCCTTTTCTACACCTTGCTCTACACTGCTACACCCTGCTCTACACCGTTACACCCTGTTCTACACCACTACAACCTGCTCTACACCGCTACACCCTGCTCTACACCGCTAAACCCTGCTGTACACCGCTACACCTTCTCTACACCGCTACACCCTGCTTACACTGCTACACCCTGCTCTACACCGCAAAACCTGCTTCTACACCACTACACCCTGCTCTACACTGCTACACCCTGCTCTACACCACTCCACCAGGCTCTACATCGCTAACCACTGCTCTACCGCTACACCTTGCTTTACACCGTACATCTGCTCTACACCGCTACACCCTGCTCTACATGCTACACCCTGCTCTACACTGCTACACCCTGCTCTACACCGCAACACCTTGCTCTACACCGCTACACCCTGCTCTACACCGCAACACCTTGCTCTACACCGCTACCCCCTGCTCTACACCGCTACATCCTGCTCTACACCGCTACACCCTGCTCTACACTGCTACACCTGCTCTACACCGCAACACCCTGCTCCACACCGCTACACCCTGCTCCACACCGCTACACCCTGCTCTACACTGCTACACCCTGCTCTACACTGCTACACCCTGCTCTACACCGCTACACCCTGCTCTACACTGCTACACCCTGCTCTACACTGCTACACCCTGCTCTACACCGCAACACCTTGCTCTACACCGCTACACCCTGCTCTACACCGCAACACCTTGCTCTACACCGCTACCCCCTGCTCTACACCGCTACACCCTGCTCTACACAGCAACACCTTGCTCTACACCGCTACACCCTGCTCTACACCGCTACACCCTGCTCTACACTGCTACACCCTGCTCTACACCGCAACACCCTGCTCCACACCGCTACACCCTGCTCCACACCGCTACACCTGCTCTACACTGCTACACCCTGCTCTACACCGCTACACCCTGCTCTACACTGTTACACCCTGCTCTACACCGCTACCCCCTGCTCCACACCGCTACACCCTGCTCTACACTGCTACACTCTGCTCCACACCGCTACACCCTGCTCCACACCGCTACACCCTGCTCTACACTGCTACACCCTGCTCTACACCACTACACCCTGCTCTACACCGCTACCCCCTGCTCTACACCGCTACACCTTGCTCTACACTGCTACACCCTGTTCTACACCGTTACACCCTGTTCTACACCGCTACACCTTGCTCTACACTGCTATACCCTGCTCTACACCGTTACACCCTGTTCTACACCACTACACCCTGCTCTACACCGCTACACCCTGCTCTACACCGCTACACTCTGCTCTACACCGCAACACCTGCTCTACACCGCTACACCTTGCTCTACACTGCTACACCCTGCTCTACACCGCAACACCCTGCTCTACACCGCAACACCCTGCTCTACACCGCTACACCCTGCTCTACACCGCTACACCTTGCTCTACACTGCTACACCCTGCTCTACACCACTACACCCTGCTCTACACCGCTACACCCTGCTCTACACCACTACACACTGCTCTACACCGCTACACCCTGCTCTACACCACTACACCCTGCTCAACACCGCTACACCTTGCTCTACACCGCTACACCCTGCTCTACACCACTACACCCTGCTCCACACCACTACACCCTGCTCTACACCACTACACCCTGCTCTACACCGCTACACCCTGCTCTACACCGCTACACCTTGCTCTACACCGCTACACCCTGCTCCACACCGCTACACCCTGCTCTACACCGCTACACCCTGCTCTACAACACTACACCCTGCTCTACAACACTACACCCTGCTCTACAACACTACACCCTGCTCTACACCGCTACACCCTGCTCTACACCGCTACACCCTGCTCCACACCGCTACACCCTGCTCCACACCACTACACCCTGCTCTACAACACTACACCCTGCTCCACACCACTACACCCTGCTCTACAACACTACACCCTGCTCTACAACACTACACCCTGCTCTACAACACTACACCCTGCTCTGCAAACACTACACCCTGCTCCACACCACTACACCCTGCTCTACAACACTACACCTGCTCTACAACACTACACCCTGCTCTGCAACACTACACCCTGCTCTGCAACACTACACCCTGTTCTGCAACACTACACCCTGCTCCACACCGCTACCCCCTGCTCCACACGCCCCCCTACCCCTGCTCCCACCACTACCCTGCTCTGCAACACTACACCCTGCTCTGCAACACTACACCCTGCTCCACACCGCTACACCCTGCTCCACACCCTACACCCTGCTCTACACACTACACCCTGCTCTACACCGCTACACCCTGCTCTACAACACTACCCTTCTCTACAACTACACCCTGCTCTGCAACACTACACCCCTGCTCCACACCGCACACCCTGCTCTACACCACTACACCCTGCTCCACACCGCTACACCCTGCTCTACAACACTACACCCTGCTCTACAACACTACACCCTGCTCTACAACACTACACCCTGCTCTGCAACACTACACCCTGCTCTACACCGCTACACCCTGCTCTACAACACTACACCCTGCTCTGCAACACTACACCCTGCTCTACAACACTACACCCTGCTCTACAACACTACACCCTGTTCTGCAACACTACACCCTGCTCTACAACACTACACCCTGCTCTGCAACACTACACCCTGCTCTGCAACACTACACCCTGCTCTACAACACTACACCCTGCTCTGCAACACTACACCCTGCTCTACAACACTACACCCTGCTCCACACCGCTACACCCTGCTCTACAACACTACACCCTGCTCTACAACACTACACCCTGCTCTGCAACACTACACCCTGCTCTACAACACTACACCCTGCTCCACACCGCTACCCCCTGCTCCACACCACTACACCCTGCTCTACAACACTACACCCTGCTCTACAACACTACACCCTGCTCTGCAACACTACACCCTGCTCCACACCGCTACACCCGGCTCCACACCACTACACCCTGCTCTACAACACTACACCCTGCTCTACACCGCTACACCCTGCTCTACAACACTACACCCTGCTCTACAACACTACACCCTGCTCTACAATACTACACCCTGCTCTACAACACTACACCCTGCTCTACAACACTACACCCTGCTCTACAACACTACACCCTGCTCTACAACACTACACCCTGCTCTGCAACACTACACCCTGCTCTACAACACTACACCCTGCTCTACAACACTACACCCTGCTCTGCAACACTACACCCTGCTCTACACCGCTACACCCTGCTCTACAACACTACACCCTGCTCTACAACGCTACACCCTGCTCTGCAACACTACACCCTGCTCTACAACACTACACCCTGCTCTACAACACTACACCCTGCTCTGCAACACTACACCCTGCTCCACACCGCTACACCCTGCTCGAGACAATCGCGGAGGACATAGAGGTGTGGTGTAGAGCAGTAGTGTGTGTGTCCAGGGTGTGGATGGTTCATGGGTGTTGTGGTTGACAATAATGACCACCAGCTGCACACAGTTTTCTATAAGAAGTTTCTGCAGTATTTAAAATATTATGTATACAATGGAACATTGTTATGTGCTAATGACTGCGGTTATTAATGGTGGTGGCTGTAGAGGGACTTGTTACCCTCACAGGTCACCCAGCAGGACATGCAAGGTGTGCCTCTACAAGCAGCCTCTATGATCATGACGCCCTCAGGTCACATTTCCACAAACACCTCAAGACTCCAGAATATTTTAACTTCGCCAAAGATATTGTTGGCGTCTGGGCTCATAAGAAGGTAAGGTAATGCTTTATTGATATTTGTTTAGTAGTGTGTGAAGCATGTCGGTGTGAGTACAATCTCAGGGTCAAACTTGCCAAGCATGTGCTCAAGTTGTTTTAACTCAATTTACTTGTTTTTTCATGTCTTAAAATATAATTTTTATAGGCAGAGATATTCTAGCAAAGCATTCTGAAAAGGACGATGATTACAAGAGGTTAGGTTAATACACTAAGATTAATACACTTAGGTAAATACACTAAAATTACAAGAGGTTAGGTTAAGGGTTGGGGAATAAGAACAAATGATAACCAACATAATGAATACACTAAGATTAAAGAGGTTAGGTTAAGGGGTGGGAAATAAGAACATATGATAAAAACCTAATAAATACACAGATTACAAGAGGTTAGGTTAAGTTAGGTAAGGTTAGGTTATGCAAGTTAAGTTAGGTTAGTTAAGTTAGGATAGGTAAGTTAGGTTAGGTAAGTTAGGTTAGGTTAAGTTAGGTAATTTACGTTAAGTTGGGATAGGTAGGTAAGATAAATTAGGTTAGGTTAGGTTTGGATAGGTAAGTTAGGTTAGTTAAGTTAGAATAGGGTTAGTTAGGTTAGTTAAGTTAGGATAGGGTTAGTTAGGTTAGGTTATGTAAGCTAGGTTAGGTTTAGGAACGTTATGTTAGGTAAGTAACATTGGGTGGGGAGGATAGGTTAGGTATGTTTAAGCAGTGTTGTACAGAGAACAGTTTTAAAGGTAAAGTGTCCAAGAAAATATATTTTAACCAAAGTGCAAGTTTGATATGAAAAGCTGAACTAGTTACATTTTGGAGAGACATTTTATGCCTGAAGATGTCTTAGAGAACAACATTGATGTCTTAAAGTATAACTTGTTGGAAGAAGGAGAATAACTTTGATGATCGAAGGTGTCTTAGAAACAACATTGATGAATGAAGGCGAGTTAGAGATTACCTTTGACGATTCTAAGATTAACTTTGATGAGCGAAAGTGAGTTAGAGATTACCCTTGATGACACTGAAAATAGCTTTGATGACTCTGAGAATAACTTTAGATATCTCTGAGAATAACTTTGAGGATATGAGAGTACATTTTGATGAGTCTGAGAATGACTTTGCTGTCTTCGAGAATAGCTTTGATGACTTAGAGAACAACTTTGATGAACGAAGATGTCTTAGAAAGCTTCTCTGATGAATGAAAAGTTACTTAGAGAATAACATTTGATGACTGAGATTAACTTTTTGATTGAGATTAATTTGTAATGTCTCTGGGAATAACTTTTATGACATAGAGAATAACTTTGATGAAAGAGGGTGACTTAGAAATTACCTTTGATGACTGAGAATAACTTTTGATGACTCTGAGAAATGACTTTGATGTCTTAGAGAACAACTTTGACGACTTAGAGAATGACTATGATGAACGAAAGTGAGTTAGAGATTACCTTTGATGACTGAGAAATTTTTTGATAACTTTGAGAATGACTTCTGAGAACATGAGTAGTATTGTTTGATAGCTCAGAGAATAACTTTTGATGACATAGAGAATAACTTTATGTCTTAGAGAATAACATTTGATGCCTGAGATTAACTTTTCGATGACTGAGCTTAATTTTTGATGTCTTAGAGATTACCTTTGATGACTCCGAGAATACCATTGATGACTCTGAGATTAACTTTTTATGTCTTAGATAATACTTTTAGATGTCTCTGAGAATAACTTTGATGAACGACGATGTCTTAGAAAGCTTCTCTGACGAACGAAAGGTTACTTAGAGAATAACCTTTGATGACAGAATAACTTTAGATGTCTCTGAGAATAACTTTTACGGATGAAGATGTCTGAGATTAACTTTTGATTGCTCTGAGAATAACTTTTGTGTGGACATGAGTAGTATTTGACGAATTTGAGTGTGACTTCGATTGTGTCATTGATGTATCGAAGAGTGTCTTTGATTTCTTGAGGAGTAACGTTGGTGTCTCTGATAGTGTCTTTGGCGTCTCGAAGAGTACCTTTGACTATTTTTCTTACTCATTGAAGTATACTGTTAGTTACAAAAGTGTAGAACGATGTTCCATTTGACTATTTTTAGTTGAGGAAAGACAAGAAAATATGATGACGGAGACTATTTTTCGTGCTCCGCAAAGTATAATGTCAGTTAAGAACAGCGATGAAAGATATCTTTAGCTATTTTTCTCTTGACGAAACGTAATGGCTGATGAGAAAGTGCTGAAAGAAGTTTCCTTGACAATTTTTTAGCTAAGAGAAAGGTTATTTTAGTTAAGAACAGTGTTGAACGAGGCTAATCCTGACTATTTTTCGTTGATTGGATAATAAGTTTAGTTGAGAAATGACGAAAGTGACTATTTTTTTAGTTGATTGGCGAATGATTTTAGTTAAAAAACGAGAAAAGTTTGTCTTGGTACGTTTGATCTTAAAGAACATGTAAGAGAATATGTTGAATGCAGTGAACTTTGGGGCATATGAACTTGCAGAGAACATGAAAATATGATAAGAACATAGGGAATACAAGGAATGAACAATGAACTTGTGAAGAACATAGAGAATAAGACAATGTAGAAAACATGAAAGTGAAAGCGATGAACAACGTGATCTTGTGAGGAACATGAACTTGTAGAGAACATGAATATTAACAAAGAACACAAAAATATGGAAGATCGTATGAATATTGAGTATAAACGTTGTAAAGAGAACATGCGAAGAACATGAAAACACAGAAAATATATAAGAAAGGCTGATGAACACAGTGAACATGTGGAGAATATGAACTTGCAGAGAACATGAAAGCATAGAAAATATGACTAGAATTTGTGGAGAACATTATGAGACTATGAGAAAAATAACAGAAAAATGGAGATACTAGCGAAAATATGAACTGAACATGCTGCGAACATTTGAAGAACATGGAGTGAACATGGATGAGAATACGAAGAACACAGTGAATATAGAGAAAATATACAAATACAGTACGATTATTGAAGGTTTGGATAAGTTGGGGATGAGAAGGTAAGGGAGGGAAAGGGTAAGGAGAGATTTTGACCGTGTGATTATTGCTTACTCGGGTAAACAAAAGGTATTGAAGGTAAGGTGTTATATGACCGTGTGAATGTTACATAGCTGAGTACAACAAGGGTATTAAAGGCCATGATGTTTACTTTGATAGACTGGAGAGGGACTTGATCTGAATTAATTTGATGAACATTGAACTAAGGTGGAGAACATGTGTTGGAACTTGGTAATTTCCTTTTGATTTATTTGGAGGGGTCTGAAAATGTAGTTGGGTGTTTAAATCTCTGGGGAATTGGACTGATAGTAGTGAATTTACAAGAGTGAACTTGGACAGAGGACGAGAGCTAGAGTTCGGTAACACCATATTTCTTTATTTACTTAGTTAGAAGTACGACGGGTTTAAATTTCAGGAAAATTGATGGGTTAATAAAGAAGATACTAGAGGGAATTAAGGTGGGGGACGAGAGCTGGAGTTTGATAATTGTTTGGATCCTATTTACTATGTCTGATATATGACTGCTTAAAATTAGGCTAAAATTGGGCTATTAGTAGCGAAAATGTGGTCTCTAACAAATTTTGGTCTTCAATTGGACTCTGGATTAATTTTGGGTAATGAACTGGACTGAATATTTTCGGGCACAAACTGGACTCTGAATATTTTTGGGCACAAACTAGACTCTGAATATTTCTGGGCACAAACTGGACTCTGAATAATTTCTGTCTACAACTGGACTCTGGTGAAATTTGAGCTTAAACTGAACTCTGACGAATTTCTGTTGGTAGTTGGACTCTGTTAATTTTCAGGGTAAAACTTGACTCTGATTATTTTCAGGCATAAACGGGACTCTGATGAAATTTGAGCTTTAAACTGTCTCTGACTATTTTTGGGGTCTTTACAGGTGAAACAGCCGTAAATGGTTATAAAACTTAGTCACGACTAAGATGTCTATTTTCATTAACAAAACGTCTAAGACAATATTCTCTGTAAATGGTCTTTTTTACAAAATTTGATCATAAACATATAAATAAACTTCTATGATTATTTGAAACGCTGAAATATTTTCTTAAAACTGAACTTTGAAAAATATGAATTTTCCCCATAAGAACTGTTAACAAACTTCTATGAAATTATTTTCCTCATAAGAACTCTTAACAAAACTTCTATGAATATATTCTCAGAAAAATGTGCGATTTTTGAAAACTGGTAAAATGTGTCCGTAGAGTTTACCCGGAAACTGTGTGACTTAAACACGATATTTCTAATTTTTTTCTATAAGATTTTCCTACTTATTTTCCTCATAAGAACTCTTAACAAACTTCTATAATCTCAGAAATTATTTTTCTCATAAGAATTCCTTAATTCAAAATCAATGACTGCCCAAATTCACCTGGAACCCCTGACACCCTAAACACGATATTTATAAATTTACCTGAAAACCTTGTGCCATAAACACGATATTTCCCAGCGACAAAATATCGTCTCTAAGGGGTCATCCCTACTACTACCCAACACCTGCCAGAGCGTCACCCAACACCTGCCAGAGCGTCACCCAACACCTGCCAGAGCGTCACCCAACACCAGCCAGAGCGTCACCCAACACCTGCCAGAGCGTCACCCAACACCTGCCAGAGCGTCACCCAACACCTGCCAGAGCGTCACCCAACACCTGCCAGAGCGTCACCCAACACCTGCCAGAGCGTCACCCAACACCTGCCAGAGCGTCACCCAACACCTGCCAGAGCGTCACCCAACACCTGCCAAAGCGTCACCCAACACCAGCCAGAGCGTCACCCAACACCTGCCAGAGCGTCACCCAACACCTGCCAGAGCGTCACCCAACACCTGCCAAAGCGTCACCCAACACCTGCCAGAGCGTCACCCAACACCTGCCAGAGCGTCACCCAACACCATCCAGAGCGTCACCCAACACCTGCCAGAGCGTCACCCAACACCTGCCAGAGCGTCACCCAACACCAGCCAGAGCGTCACCCAACACCTGCCAGAGCGTCACCCAACACCTGCCAGAGCGTCACCCAACACCTGCCAGAGCGTCACCCAACACCTGCCAGAGCGTCACCCAACACCTGCCAAAGCGTCACCCAACACCTGCCAGAGCGTCACCCAACACCTGCCAGAGCGTCACCCAACACCAGCCAGAGCGTCACCCAACACCTGCCAGAGCGTCACCCAACACCTGCCAAAGCGTCACCCAACACCTGCCAGAGCGTCACCCAACACCTGCCAGAGCGTCACCCAACACCTGCCAGAGCGTCACCCAACACCAGCCAGAGCGTCACCCAACACCTGCCAGAGCGTCACCCAACACCTGCCAAAGCGTCACCCAACACCAGCCAGAGCGTCACCCAACACCTGCCAGAGCGTCACCCAACACCTGCCAGAGCGTCACCCAACACCATCCAGAGCGTCACCCAACACCATCCAGAGCGTCACCCAACACCATCCAGAGCGTCACCCAACACCATCCAGAGCGTCACCCAACACCATCCAGAGCGTCACCCAACACCAGCCAGAGCGTCACCCAACACCAGCCAGAGCGTCACCCAACACCAGCCAGAGCGTCACCCAACACCAGCCAGAGCGTCACCCAACACCTGCCAGAGCGTCACCCACACGCAAGTGAATTCAACCGTCCTCTAACCCTGGTAACATTTACACACGTCGTACACAACCGTCTTATTAAACGTCTTAACTCTACTACCACACTTTATTTAATATAAACTATCTGATATAACCTACTGGCTGCTTACAACTTAATTACTTGTTTAATTTAAAACTCTACACACCAGGCAGTAAGTTGCAGTTGATAATTAAGTCGTGTCCAGGCAACGCTGCACGTTAACTGGCCACTACTCGGAAATTCCTCATTTGTTCCTTTACAATTCCCGCTGTTTATTTTCACACAAGCTCAAACCTTATCATAATATTTATTGACCAACCCTGCTCATAAGGCCAAGTGCCGTTCCATCATTTTGAATGCTAATGTTAACATCTGAAGGTGAACTTGGCTTAATAATTTACTTCCAAATAAAATGTTTTAGGTGTTTTCTATGTTTAGTGCGAGTGCTGGTTGATAATCCACGAGTGGGCTTTTCTTAATTCGTTATTTACAGTTTTTTTTGTTATTATTTTCTACCACAGACGTGGCCACACAGTTACAATGCTAACCAGCATATATACATTTTCTTCTGTCCTCCATGGACAGGGTTAGAGAGTTATTTACAATGCTATTATATTACTGTTTGTATTATTATTATTATTGCAATATTATTATTATTACAATATTATTATTATTACAATATTATTATTACAATATTATTATTATTACAATATTATTATTACAATATTATTATATTGATGTTAGTGGTGTTGAGGTATCTCCCGCATGCCGCTGTGAGGTATCTCCCGCATGCCGCTGTGCAAATTTCTTGTCTGTTGTCTCTTATCTTTTATAATGAGTCGCTTTATGTCAGGGAATTGGAACCCATTGCTTTAACATTTATTCCACTTACTACAGCTGTTATTTTAATTGCTACTGTTATGTTTTGCCCGAGAGGCGAATTATTTGGGAGGCGCCTGTCATTCTCAGTGGTGGCTTGTTTTCATTTTTATTACGGTATATACCAACATATACCGCTACTTAAACTGTAAGATAAATGTTTTAATTGTTCTAAGAACGTAGGTGTGATTTGTACACTTGAGTAATCCAGGCAGACTTGTAACAATAACTTGATACAAGAAAGGTTATCTTGCCTTGATTTCAGGGCTTAACGTACCCCTGCGGCCCGGTCGTCAACCAGGCCTCCTCGTTACTGGACTGGTCAACCAGGCTGTTGGACGCGGCTGCTCGCAGCCTGATTGGTCCTCAAATATAATGTTTCCTTACTCTGAGGCACCCTTTTCTGCCTATCTTCTCCCTTCATCTCTCCAGCCTCCACGTTCATTCCTTCCATCTTCCTTTTCAGTTCATTTTCTTTACAGCTGAGGTTCGTCAAACCGCAAAACCAGGCATAATTTTTTTGATTTTATATATACATGAGTTCTTACATTTTTGTAAGGCCACTAGTGATGCTGGCATGTCCTCAAACCTAATTTTTCCCCGGAATACGACCCGCCAAATAGTTCAACAACCAGGAACCCGTTCACTGCCGGGTGAACAGAGGCTACAGTTAAGGACTGGCACCCAGTCAATCCTCCTGGGCCAGGATACGAACTCAGGCCGAAGCGCTGATCAAGTAATTTACCACTACGCCACGGGGACTGCAAATATAATGTTAGGGATAATGTTAAGTGAAGTAGTGAGTAATGGAGACATGGTCGCCCTCAGCCAGGACACCCGGCGCTGTGGGTGACGGACGGGAGGGAGGAGACTCTGGTGACCTACAGTGAGCTGTTCAGTCAGGCCCAGGCGCTGGCCACTGCCCTGGCTCACCCGGCTCCACCCCGCTGTGCACTCCTCGTCCTGCCCAAGGTGGTCGAGTGGTGGGTCGTCTGTGTGGCTGCGTCTTGGTGTGGTGAGTAGGTACAACTGGACTGGCTGTGTGTCTTCACTATTTGTGTCTCTAGGATCGAGCTCTCAGCTCTTGCACGCCATCTTTCTAACCGTCAATTCTCCGTTCTTGTGATTTTCTTTTTCTTCTCTTATATTACCATATTATTGGTATTTAAATTCAATTCAATTCAAATTCTAAGTACATTGTATCTAACTCCGTATTGTGTATTTTAATGTTGTAGACAATTATACAATTAGAGCTTTTGACACACTTTTCCTCACACTTTTCTAATCTGAATATCTTAAATAGTCCTCTCCATTCTTGCTGCATGTAAACTGACATTGACCCTGAACTAAATCTGCTGTCACATATAATTTAATATATCTACAATAACCAGCAAACTGGTAATCATTACTAAATTTACTACACAGTAGGCCATGCAAAAAATAAACTTTAAACTAACACGAGACTATTAGCAATTAACCAAAATTTCAGATCACTCAATAAACATTTTGATGATATATATGCAATACTACAAGCACTAGGTACTAAACTCAATTTCATTATTTCTAACAAAAACGTGGCTAAATAAAGACCATATCCAGTTATGCAATTTAATCGGATATAAAGCCATTATTAACTGCAGGCCAGACAAAAATGGGGTGGTACAGCTATCTATTATCAAGATAACTTTACCTGAACACTAGTGTCATAAGTGATAGAGACGACTACTATGAATAAACCTTTGTTCAATTTTCAATCAAAACCTTTAAATCCTCCGTAACTATTGGAGCTGTTTATATGTATTTCCTAAAGTCAATATAACTGAATTTCAAACAATCTGAGGAATCTAATCATAAGCAACAATCTCAACAAAAATCGCATCATTTTAGGTGACTTCAACACTGACCTTTGACAACAAAATGGCCCTCAAGTCGACTACTACTTTAACAGCATTAACTCATGATTGGTAATCCCCACAATCACCAAGTCCACCCAAATAACTCAAACATCTGCTATAGTTTTGGACCACATATGGATTAGTATAACAACCCTTTTTGCTTCTGGTACAATGACTAACAGAACAATCAATCATTATCCTACTTTCCTCACAGCAAACATGGACATAACACCATCAGACATCAAGCAATTGACCTTCAGATTACACAGAAAAGCAACAATAGGCAACCTCATATATGTGCTTCGAAATATAAACTGGGGATAATTAATACACTTGGCATAAATTCTCAATCTGACGTCTTCCAGACTAAAGCTTGAAGCCTCTACAACACACACTCTCCTCTTCTCACCAAGCAAGTGGCTGTCCAAAAATTAAGCAACCTCTTACTTACAAATGGCAAACTTTATTTTATTTATTTATATATACACTTACATTCTTGTAAAGCCACCAGCATGCATAGCATTTCTGGCAGGTCCTTAATCCTAATTTTTCCCCGGAATACGACCCGTCAAATCGTTTAACAATCGGGTACCCATTCACTGCTGGGTGAACAGAGGCTACAGTTATGGATTGGCACCAGTCAATCCTCCCCGACCAGGATACGAACCCAGGCCAAAGTGCTCGCGAAGTGCTGGGCGAATGTTCTACCACTGCTCCATGGGAACTAAGAGCAATTACCTGAATTCACCTGAGAGCCACTAATACTAGTGGCTTCGATGAGGACAGGAAACTGGCGGCTTGCCAAATGCCAAAACAGTTTTGGCATTTACGGCTTCAGTGGGTTGGTAAAGCAGCCCTAAATTAAACAAGTATGACACCTTTCTGCAGTGTCCATGCTAGAGAAAGTCCTGAACATTCCGTTGGACGACTCTCAAGTAGCGCAAGCATCTCTCTCTGTAAGATTCGATGGCTTGGTGTCTGAACAGCCTGCCAGATTACTCTACCAGCCTTCCTCTACCTCCCATGCATTGAACGACCGTGTAAGAGTGATCCTACCAGAACCTCTGAGTGATTCAGCAGGGATATACGATCGTGCCTTTACTGAATGTTTAAATCGGTATGAAGCCCTTGCAACTCTAGCAGCCAACATAACTCCAACAAAACACACAAGCAGTTCAGCTGGGACAGCCCAATTGTGGAAAAAATAGCTGATGCCTCTGCAACATCAGATAAGGGGAAAGCCCATTTCAGATCTGTACATGCCCTCTATGAAGAGGACTTTCCTTTGGCAGTACCCATGTCAACAGGCACGCGTCTAAATCCAGAATTTCTCCGTGTTACAGTGGCCCTCCGCCTTGGTGCCCCAATTCACACTGAATATAACTGTATTTGCAATAGGTTGGTAGCAGATCAATATTGATTGCATGGGCGGCACTTTGGGAGCTCCAGGGGCTGGCATGCAAGACATAGTGAGCTTAGTAAGAACATATGAACTCAAGAATCAAAATAACTTCAGAAGGCCTATTGGCCCACATGATGCAGCTCCTGTTTATATCCACCCAAACTCATTCACACACACACACCACACACACAACACACACACACACACACACACACACACACACACACACACACACACACACACACACAGAAACAGCACACAGAAGTGAAGTGATGTGGTGGAGGCTGACTCCATACACAGTTTCAAATGTAGATATGATAGAGCCCAATAGACTCAGGAATCTGTACACCAGTTGATTGACATTTGAGAGGTGGGACCAAAGAGCCAAAGCTCAACCCCCGCAAGCACAAATAGGTGAGTACAAATAGGTGAGCACACACACACACACACACACACACACACACACCACACACACACACACACACAGGTAGGGGCCAGGTAGCCTGGTGGATATCGCGCAGGACTTGTAATTCTGTGGCGCGGGTTCGATTCCCGCACCCGGCAGAAACAAATGGGCAAAGTTTCTTTCACCCTGAATGCCCCTGTTACCTAGCAGTAAATAGGTACCTGGGAGTTAGTCAGCTGTCACGGGCTGCTTCCTGGGGTGTGTGTGTGTGTGTGTGTGGTGTGGAAAAAAAAAAAAAGTAGTTAGTGTAGTTAGTAAACAGTTGATTGACAGTTGAGAGGCGGGCCGAAAGAGCAAAGCTCAACCCCCGTAAAATACAACTAAGTGAATACAACTAAGTGAATACACACACACACACACATATATATATATATATTATATATATATATATATATTATATATATATATATTATAGATATATATATATATTAATATATATATATATATTAATATATATATATATATATATATATATATATATATATATATACTATATATAATATATATATATATATATATACATACTAGTATATTTTGGTAGCAGTCTTTCCTGTAGACATATTTATTAAATATGACCGAAAAGTAAGATAATAATTCTAACACGAATTTTCTCAATTTTCCTTATGTTTGTTTTTACTGATGACGGTAAATGAAAAATCATTTCTCAAAATTCATTTTATTTCTTAGTCTGACGCGACACTTGAGCGCGTTTCGTAAAACTTATTACATTTTCAAAGACTTTAGTTACCACACACAGAACAACTATAACTGAACAGAGT
>WNGS01169498.1:21183656-21199689 GCA_020271785.1 Procambarus virginalis
GAAAATAAACTAGTGGAAATCTACCATGAGGCTAATCGTGAACTGTTGGGAGCTAACATGCCCCTACAGTCGTGGGCCTCCAATAATAAACAACTCAACCAAATAATCGAGGAAGAATTCCCAGATTATAAGGTACCTCATAAATTGAAAGTCTTAGGTATGGAGTGGAATACTTCCACAGACAAATTGAATATCAAGTCAGTAGAGATCAACAATCACCTCTAACCATGAGAAAACTACTCTCCCATGTCAGCAAGCCATTTGACCCTTTAGGCCTACTCAGTCCTATACTAATTAAGGGTAAACTCCTTATGCAGGAGTGCTGGCAAAGGATTTGAGGTGGGATGAAACGTTGCCGGAGGATCTCCAAGAAAAATGGCAGCAGTTGATTCCTGATTACAACAAACTTAGTATTCTACAGTTTCCCCGAAATACCTTAAGACTAAATTTACCCACAAATTTACATGTATTCTGCGATGCTTCAGGCAAAGCGTATGGGTCAGTAGCCTATCTAGTTAATACTCACAATCATTTTTGCTTACATCTAAGGCAAGGGTACCCCGATTAAAGGAGGTCACTACCCCAAATGGAATTAACTGCCTTATTAGTAGTGTAAGACTGGCCCATTGCTTGATCAAAACCCTCAGTAATGTTCACCTTGGTGAAATAGTAGTGTGGTCGGACAATGAGGCAGTATTGCAGTGGGTAAAAATGACAACAACAAAACTCCCTATGTCAGCAATCGAGTAAGGGAAATTCGTGAATGTCTGCTGGTTATAAATTAGACATGTCCCACCAAGGACAATCCAGCTGACTATTTATCCAGAGGTTTGACTTTAAAGCAATTAGTTAAAACCGAATGTGGTTTAATGGACCCCAATGGCTAGTTAGTGGTCAGTGGCCCCAACAGAAGCCGCAAGTCATTGTGACCAATATCACTACCCTGTTGTGATCCAGAACCCCCTCGAATTTTAGCTATCAATCCTCATCGCTATTCCAATTTACAAATTACTAAGAGTTACAGAAATGGTATTTGATTTCATCAACAAGATGGGGATCAAGTATCGATTTCCTAGTTCCATCAAATATTGGGTCAAACAAGCTCAACAAGAGACTTATGGGAAGGAATATGAACATCTCCCAGAAAGGTTGAGTAAGTCTCTAGGTATTTGGCTTGACTCAGACAATTATAACATTTTGAGATGCGGCGGACGTCTGCTTCATGCAGAAATAAATTTAGATACGAAGAATCCTATACTTCTTCCACGTCACCACATCATTACTAAACTCATAGTTTTACATTACCATGAGCATAATACATTGCATGGTGGAGTATTAGATACTCTTACTGAAATCAGACACGTTTTTGGCTTCCCAAGGTCGCCAAACTGTTAAATCTTTAATCAAGTCTTGTGTAATCTGCAAGAGATATGATGCTCGAGTGTGTCCTTATCCAGGTCCACCGCCCCTACCTAAGGAGCGAGTCGTTCACCTTCGTCCCTTTGAAACCACAGGTGTCGACTATACAGGAGCACTAATTTTAACAGGCACACACCGACAAGATTCCAGTGAAAGCCTACATTTGCCTTTTCACGTGTGCTACCACACGCGGAGTACATTTAGAAGTCACTTCTGACATGAGTGCAGAAGCCTTTCTGCAAGCCTTTCGCAGATTTGCTGCACGAAGATCTTGCCCAAAATTAATGATCTCGGATAATGGATCTAACTTCGTGGCAGGAGAAGCTTGCTTACAAGAAATATGGAACCATCCAGAAGTACACTCTGTGCTCAAGACAATGCTATTGGAAATTATTCCTCCAAGAGCACCATGGCATGGCGGTTTTTACGAAAGAATGGTGGGAACTGTTAGAAATGCCTAGAAAAACCTTACACAGGCAGAAAATTAATCTCACCGAGTTACAGACCCTTGTCGTGGAAATTGAAGCACGAGTCAACAACAGACCTCTAACCTACTTAACAGAAGATTTCTCCAAAGAGAACCCCTAACCCCTCTCATTTGATTCATGTGGTCTTCTGAGCCTCTAATATCTCTAGGAGACGAGGATCCAGCTGACCCTTCGTGTGTCAAAGCAAGTGACTTGGTGGAGAGTTATAGACACCTTTCAAGAGTAATAGAGAATGGAATGAGGTCTGGACACGTGAATATTTAACTGCTTTAAGAGAATATCATTATGGAGCTGCAAGCCCATAAATAAAGGTTCAACTTAAACCAGGTGATCTTGTCCTAGTAGACAGTGATGGACCCAGGTCAGATTGGCCTATAGGTAAAATTGTTGACATCCATCCTGACCGCCATGGTGTATTACGAATTGTTAAAGTTCAGTGTCGAGCACACTACTACCTTGAAACACTAGAGAAATTAGTACTTTAGAGTTAGCAGAACACGAGTGTTCTACAGTATACCTGTAACCCAAGTTTCAGAGAACAATGATTCTACTCAACCGAGCACAAGACCAAGAGTCGCTGCTCAGAACTGCAAACAGAAACTTAAACAATATTTTGATTATATTCAAGAGTAGATAACTTATCATTTAAACTTGAGGTGACCATACTGATGCAGTGATGAGTTGATGTCCAGTAATTAGTTACGAGTCATAGTGACCCTGGACAGTAGCCTCACTGTATTGATGAGGTCTCCTTAATCTTAAATGATCCAACTATTCATAATTATTTTTGTATTTTTGTTAATATCCTTCTGTATCTTACAAAGGAATTATTCAATAATTTTCAATGTTTATTTAGGTCCTATGTGACTTAGTCATCTACCACAGATTCGGGACATTCGTTTCGTTAGGTACGTACTAACCTACTAACCCATGAATATAACTTCAGGATAGAGAAACAGGTGTACGTTAGTACTAATACCTGAACTACGACCTGAGTTTTCTCTCCCCGGAGTTATGTTGGAAATAACCAACAGTTTTATACATCATTGTATTTATACAACCTTTGTATTAATCAAAGTACTTACTAAAATTACTAACTTATAGATTTAATCATTATCATGATTTATTCATAGCCAAGTTCTTCCTAGTCCGAGTGACGACGTGAGGAACAACAGGCAGTAACATAAATTTTCTCCACATTTAGTTGGATTTATAACAAGAGTCCAGTTTATCATTCCTTTACTAAAAATAGTTACTTATTAATAACTTTAATTTCGTAGTATACTATTACTTACTGGAACTCCCTTATTTAGTTAATATTAAACATCTAGAGGAAATTACTTTGATGGCGTGGACGCCATTGACAGCGTGTAGCAGAGCTGTGTTGTTGTTGTTAAAGATTCGCTACCTGGAACAAAGTTCCAAGTAGCACGGGCTATGGTGAGCCCGTTTTTCTAGCAGAGCTGTTTTGACCTATTTATTTCGCTCCCACGATCAGTTGAGCGGTGCCACGTTGTCTGGCATAACATTAGCCTTGTCACAGACTAGTATATGAGCAACTCCAAAGTTAACGTCTTTCAAGCAGCAGCTGGAGGACGAAGAATTGCTCAAGTCTCCACATCAACGACACGAGGCTCGGCAGCTAAGAACATAAGAACATAAGAACAAAGGCAACTGCAGAAGGCCTATTGGTCCATACGAGGCAGCTCCTATTTATAACTACCCAATCCCACTCATATACATGTCCAACCCACGCTTGAAACAATCGAGGGACCCCACCTCCACAATGTTATGCGGCAATTGGTTCCACAAATCAACAACCCTGTTACTGAACCAGTATTTACCCAAGTCTTTCCTAAATCTAAACTTATCCAATTTATACCCATTGTTTCGCGTTCTGTCCTGTGTTGATACTTTTAATACCCTATTAATATCCCCTTTGTTATGTCCATTCATCCACTTGTAAACCTCTATCATGTCACCCCTAACTCTTCGCCTTTCCAGTGAATGCAATTAAGCTTTGTTAATCTTTCTTCATATGAAAGATTTCTAATTTGGGGAATTAACTTAGTCCATCCTACGCTGGACACGTTCAAGTGAATTTATATCCATTCTATAATATGGCGACAAAACTGAACTGCATAATCTAAATGGGGCCTAACGAGAGCAAGATATAGCTTGAGAACCACACCAGGTGTCTTGTTACTAACGCTGCGATTAATAAATCCGAGTGTCCGATTTGCCTTATTACGAACATTCATGCATTGATCCTTTTGTTTTAAATTCTTACTAATTATAACTCCCAGATCCCTTTCGCAATCCGACTTCGCAATCTCAACACCATCTAGCTCGTATCTTGTAACTCTATCATCATTACCTAGCCTCAGAACTTTACATTTATCAGCATTAAACTGCATCTGCCAGTCCTTTGACCATTTCAAAACCCTATCTAGATCAACTTGAAGTGATAGAGAGTCCTCCTCCGAATTAATTTCCCTACCGATTTTCGTATCATCGGCAAATTTGCAAATGTTACTAGTCAAACCCGAATCTAAATCATTTATATATATTATAAACAACAGAGGGCCCAAGACAGAGCCTTGAGGCACTCCACTTACAACATTTTCCCACTCTGACTTGACTCCATTTATACTAACTCTGTTTCCTTTGGTATAGCCATGCCCTAATCCAGCTTAATATAGCACCACCAATACCATGAGCCTCTATCTTTTTAATCAGTCTTTCATGTGGCACTGTATCAAAAGCTTTGCTAAAGTCAAGGTACACAACATCACAATCCTTACCACTATTTACCTACGTTTACCTTTTGTTATTATGTGGCCACAATTAACATTTAGGCTAGCAGTCGTTAGGCCGAATGCAAAATAACAAAATCTAGTATGTGTCTCTAGTAAATTTACCATCTAAATAGATGATTTTTTAGTTTATTTTCTCCAAAGAGATTTCACAGTGCTTGAATATAAATTGCTCAGATATTAGCTGAAATTTCCTACAGTTATGCAGGCGATGAGTCACAATAACGTGGCTAAAGTATGTTGACCAGACCACACACTAGAACGTGAAGGGATGACGACGTTTCGGTCCGTCCTGGACCATTCTCAAGTCGACTTGAGAATGGTCCAGGACGGACCGAAACGTCGTCATCCCTTCACGTTCTAGTGTGTGGTCTGGTCAACTTCCTACAGTTATCCTCATGATTTAGGATTTATTTGTAGTTAATTATGTAGAAGATTTCTACAATGTAATTGCCTTTCAGTACCAAGGCGACGCCAACCGAGGTGCTAGGCTTCCCCACCGTTTCGTGCAACAATTTGCTCTTTGCAACACGTTGTCGGTGGAGCGTAGCAACTGATTACACCTCACTAGATTTACAGCTAAGCTGTCCCTTTTTATCTGTAGCAATAACTCTATAGTTACAGTAGTGATCTCCTAAAGAGATCAATTACACTAATCCATTGATTTACTGATGCTGTTCAACATTTCAGTAGTATTGAGGTGCATTTACCTCCAATTAATATTATATATTCAACCTTATTTACTTTCATATTTGATTTACTCTGGTGAAGAACCAGCACCAGAATAATGCTAGGGATGTATTAATCTTTTAGCATGTAACCCCCCAATTTGTGTAAGTTAATTTGACTCCATTTATATAAGCATTATAGTTTTACCAAGATCCATAGGGCACTAGTTCCTAGGATCAGTTTTTCCATTGTCTCTTTGTTTTCCACTTTTTCTCAAAAAGTGGTGGTCCATAGCTATCGAAGTATATATATTTATTTAATTATTAGTTATTGGAGTCAGGTTTTCCCCACATATATGAAACAATGGGTATAAATTGGATAAGTACGAAACAATGGGTATAAATTGGATAAGTTTAAATTTAGGAAAGACTTGGGTAAATACTGGTTGGGTAACAGGGTTGTTGATTTGTGGAACCAATTACCTCGTAACGTGGTGGAGGTGGGATCCCTGGATTGATTCAAGCGAGAGTTGGACATGTATATGAGTGGGATTGGGTGGTTATAAATAGGAGCTGCCTCGTATGGGCCAATAGGCCTTCTGCAGTTACCTTTGTTCTTATGTTCTTATGGGCACATGTATAAGCAAGTAGATGGGGTCGCCATGGGTTCTCCCCTAGGTGTCCTGTTTGCGAACTTCTACATGGGTACCATCAAGCAAAAGGTCTTAGTCGACATGAACTTGAAACCGGCCATATACTGCAGGTATGTTGACGACATTTTTACACAGGTACCTGATGTCAGACATCTGCAGGAGCTGAAGGAGGCATTGAGCAGAATTCTGTGTTGTGTTTCACTTACGAGATGGAGAAGGATGGGAAGCTGCCCTTTCTAGGTGTAACAGTCATGGAAAGGAGCGGAGGTTTCCACACTGCAGTCTACACTAAGGAAACAAACATAGGAATGTGCCTAAATGCCAACAGTGACTGCCCAGACAGGTACAAGAGGAGTGTTGTTAATGCTTATGTCGACCGTGCTCTCAGCCACAGCTCAGGATGGAAGCAAGTCGATGAAGAACTCTGTAGGGTAAGGCAGGTCCTAGTCAACAACGGCTTCTCCAATGGTTTCGTTGAAGACATCATAACAAGGAAGGTGAAACACGATGGAACCTCTGAAGAGACAACTAACACAATACCTGTACCCCCTATTAGACTATTTTACAGGAACTTCTTTTCCACAGCTCATAAAATGGAGGAAAGGGTCCTGAAAGATATTGTTAATAGAAACGTTATCCCTACAGACAAAAATCAGAAGATACAATTGACGATTTACTATAAAACCAAGAAAACTGCCAACCTACTCATGAGAAACTCTCCAGTCACAAAGCAGAACGCTTTGAAAGAGACCAATGTCGTCTATGCCTTCAAATGCCCACTTGGGGACTGTAAGCCTCAAAGAACTCAGTATATAGGCAAGAAAACAACATCTCTTTCCAGGCGATTAACGATGCATAAGCAACAGGGCTCTATCAAGGAACATATAATCTCTTCCCACAACCAGACCATCACCAGAGAACTCTTAACAAAAACACTGTAATCATCGATAGATACAGCGATAGTAGGCGGCTTGATATCTGCGAGGCACTACATATTAAGAAGTCAACACCAGCAATCAACAGCCAATTAATGCACAATTATATTCTACCCACTGTAAGACTCCGCTACAATATAGAAGCATCAAGAAATATGGGCCAATAGGCCCTCTGCAGGTACTTCCATTCTTCCCTTTAGCTTATACCCCATTATTTCGTGTTCTGGCTTGTGTTGAAAGTTTGTTTTCACCTCATCCAAAACTATTGTAACATATCACCTCACCGAAATGCAGGTATAAAATGAAAGCTGTTTAAACTCCGTTTAGTGTTAATTGTGTGTGTGTAACCTAAAGTCTTTGAAAATGTAATAAGTTATTACGAAACGCGTTCTAGCGTCGCGTCTTGGACTAGAAATAAAAATGAATTTTGGAGAACTGATTTTTCAATTACCACCGACAGTGAAAAGAAATATAAGAAATATAGAGAAAATTCGTGTTAGAATTATTAATCTTACTTTTTCGGTCATATTTAATAATATATGTCTACAGGAAAGACTGCTTCCAAAATATACTATATATATATATATATATAGATATATATATATATATTATATATATATATATATATATAATATTATATATATATATATATATATATATAATATAACAGCCAGGAAGCCAGGAAGGCAGCCACCTTATCAGCCAGGAAGCAGCCACCTTGCTGGAACCTCATCAGCTCGGGTTTGGGATTCCTCTAGGTTGGGAAGCTGCAGCACATGCAGCGCGGGCTTACATTGCTGATCTCCCGGACCAGAAGGCACTAGTAAAGCTTGACTTCAAAAATGCTTTCAATCAAGTCAGACAAGACGCTGTCCTCAGGTCTGTTCACAACCATTTCCGTCCCTTTTACCCGTTCATCCGATCGTGCTACAGTGGGGACTCTAAGCTTCTTTTTGGGGAGCATGAAATAAACTCCTGTGAAGGTGTCCAACAAGGTGACCCCTTAGCACCCCTCCTTTTCTGCCTAGCTATCAAAGAGGTCACTGATAGTCTGACAAGCGAGCTAAACATCTGGTACCTGTATGATGGCACTCTCGCTGGAACCCAGAAACCATTTTGGAGGATATAAGGAAAATCCAGGAGCAGGGAGCAGCCTTAGGCCTCATTCTCAATGCATCCAAGTGTGAAATAATCTCCCGCAACCAAGACATCACTGGGCAAATACAAAATGTTCTTCCAGACATTCTCGTTGTCGAGCCACCGGACTGCACTCTCCTGGGTGCCCCCATTGGCCCACGAGCAATCGAGGAGGTCCTGGATGCAAAAATCACTGATCTAAAGAAAATGCTGGACAGGATTGACAAGATTGATGACCATGATGCTCTCTTTCTCCTCACAAGATGCCTGTCTCTCCCTAAGCTAGTTGACCTACTTTCTGAGATGTTCTCCATCCTACAGCAGCCCTAAGTTAAATGTGTATGACACCCTTCTGAGGTCCATGCTGGTGAAAGTCCTGAACCTGCCATTGGACGACTCTCAGTGGGAGCAAGCAACCCTTCCTGTAAGACTCGGCGGCCTTGGTGTCCGCACAGCCTCCCAAATTGCTACTACCCTTCCTTTCCTCCCACGCATCGCACGACCTCGTCAGAGATATCTTACCTGCAACCCTGAGAGATTCAGCAGGAATACACGAACCTGCTTTCACTGAATGTTCAAATCAGTGGGATGTTCTTGCAGCCCCAGCAACCATTATAGAGTCAACAAAACAACACAAACAGTCCGGCTGGACCACCCTCTAGTGGAAAAAGTAGCTGATGCCATGCTCAGCGCCGCAACATCAGACAAGGAGAAAGCCCGCCTCAGAGCAGTGCGTGCCCCCCATGCAGGAGACTTCCTCCTGGCAGTACCCATGTCAGCAATGGGCTGACATGGGTACTAGCCTAGATCCAGAATCCCTTCGTGTAGCAGTGGCCTTCCGCCTTGGTGCCCCAATTCACACTGAATACAAGTGTATTTGCAACAGGGTGGAAGCAGACCAATACGGACTGCATGGGTTGCATTGTGGAAGCACAAAGGGCTGGCATGCAAGACACAACGAGGTCAATGACATCATCAAGAGAAGCCTCGTCTCAGCTAGGTGCCAGCGGAGAGAGAACCTCGCATCCTAGGGGTCCAAAACCCGATTTCCCCGCACTTCGCCCTGATGGCATCACCATATACTCATGGAAGGAGGGTAGACAGTTGGTGTGGGACTACACATGTGTATCCACCCTGGCTGACACCTATGTACACTTCGGAGCTGATCAAGCAGGTGGGGCGGCCAACCACAGGGAAACAGCAAAATCTCTCAAATACAGGCGACTGGCAGGTCAATACCTCTTTGTTCCCATAGCGTCTGAGACGCATGGCCCTGTGGCAAGAGTGCCTTGGGATTTCTCAAGGAATTGGGTTCCAAGCTCATTGACGTCACCAGAGACCCAAGGGCTTGCCGTTTTTTGTTTCAGCGCCTCAGTTGGCGATCCAGAGGGGAAATGCTTGCTGCGTCCTTGGTTCCTGTCCGGAAGCGGAGGAGCTTCAAGAGATCCATAACCTTTAGGCATTTAAATTGTCTTGTATGTTTTGTAACCTTTAAATACACAATAAAGCATAAAAAAGGAAGGGGGTGGTAGGAGAAAAGCACACAGAAACTGTATTGGAGGGGACCTACATTCCCTCCAATGAGTTTGTGTGATTTCCTCGAGGCTATGGGTCCCCCTTCTTCCAGCCAGAGGTGGTATTCCCTTATTATTTAAAAATAATATATATAAATATATATATATATATTATATATATATATATATTAATATATATATATATAATATATATATATATATATATATATTATATATATTATATATATATATGTATATGTCTATATATATATATAGATTAAATATGACGAAAAAGTAAGATTAATAATTCTACAGAATTTCTCTATTTCTATGTTCTCTTCTCCCCCCCTCCGTGGTGCCTCCTTGCCGTGGTGAGGGGCTCACGTACACCTCCCTGGGACCGGTGTGGGTTGCCTGTGCCCCCTCTCCTGCCCCCTCTTTGGGTGGTGTACGTGCTGAAGGGCACCATGTAGGGGCCTTGTGAGCCATCGGACCACCCGCTGGAGGGTCGCCTGTGAGAGGCCGCCCTGAGTGGATGGTTGGGTGTCCAGGCTAGGGCGATAGGGGGACTGGGGTCTTAGCACCTGTGTGGGAGAATGCACGAAGTAGTAGGACTCCCCTGTTGAAAAGGGGGAGCACCGCTGGGGACGACACACCCTTCCTGCACTGGCCCGCGCTCGGCCTCCCTGGCTGCCCTGGTAGGTGGTATCCCTTGGTTCCGGGTCCCATCCCTTTTATTAGTTTGCTATATGGATGACGACTTGACTACTTCTAACCAGGCTCATGGGGTGGGCGACCAGGCCCCTGAGTCGGACCGTCCTGGAAGACCGGGATCTGTAGCCTCCACTGCAGAGCCCGGTTTAGGCCCAGACCGGACTCTTCCTCCCTGCTCCCCTCCCTCCTCTGTGGTTGGGTCGAGCTCCAAGCCTGCTGTGGTGACCGTCTCGTCCCCTTGCACGGCTCCATCTCTTCTTGCGACTACTGCGCCTTTCGACCCGTCTCTCTCTACGGGTTCTCATCGCCGTCCCCGCCGCGGCCGCTCTCGTATGCTTCCTTCCCATCCTACTTCGTTCCATGCTTTGTTTGGTCCTGCTACATGGACTAAGTATTTTGACCTCCAACCCTTGGACTCAACTCCTCCTGACGATTTTTCCCTTCATAGGCATCTTGTCGATTCCGTGGATGCCTCTGTCACCTTTAACCCCACTCGTCTTGGTACCCGTGTCGTTGCTGCTCCTTCTCAGGATGCGGCCACTCGCTTGGCCGCCTTATCCTGCCTTGGTGAGACCCCTGTTCGGGTCTCGAAGAACGCCCGGTTGAATGCCAGTGTGGGCACTGTTCTCCTCCCGCACCATGTTGCGACCGGTGTTAGGGATCTTAGGGACTGCCACGAGGATATCAAACATGTCCTCGAGGCCCAGGTCATTCTGTCCTCCAAGTGGATACATTTATTCGTCCCCCTCGTGGTCATCGCCGTCTGCCTCTCCGGGTTGTGAAGGTTACCTTTGATGGTAGGACCCTTCCATCCTCTGTTATTCTCGCTGGTGCCAGGTGCTCCGTCCAGGAGTATATTCCATCTCCTCGGCTCTGCGGTAAGTGCTGGAAGTTTGGGCATGGTACCCTCAGGTGCTCTAGTCCTGTCTCTCTCTGTCCCCTGTGTGGAAGCGAGGGTCACTCTAAGTTAGAGTGCACTTCCCCCCAGGCCCGCTGCCTCAATTGCGGTGAGGCCCACCCTACCTTCTCCCGTGCGTGTATTCGTTACAAACTTGAGGCGGCTGTCCTCAACTTGAAGCACCGGGACCGTTTGTCTTTTCCTGAGGCTCGACGCCAAGTTCATCGTCTCCCCTCTTTCGCTGGTGTCTCCTATGCTCGAGTGGTGCGCTCTTCCTCTCCTCGTCCTTCCCGCCTTCCTCAGTCTCACAACCGTTTCCGAGCCTTAGACCCAGACACGCCCACCACCGCCTCCCCTGTTTCCCTCAGTTCTGTCCCGAAGGGTCCCCCTCCTGGTTCTCTGTCTAGGGCTCCCCTTCATTCTACCCAGTCTGTCGCATCTCCTGTGTCTTCTATTTCCTCTCCTACTAGTCCTTCTCCTCCGTCTCTTGGCTCTCCACGCCGCCTGACTGTGCGGGCCGACGTCCATCGCTCTCCTGATGGTTGTGTTGTTCGCTCTCGCTCTTCTTCTCCTATCGAGACTCTGGAGTCTGTTGCCCAGTACGTTGCTGCTGGGACGCCTGTTTCTTTGAGTCAGAAGCGGAAACCTGGGTCCTCTCCTTCCTCCTCCCCTGTCGGTAAGATTCGCCCCCTATCTCTGCTTCTATCGTTCCTTCCCCTCCCGCTTCGGTGGTGGTGCCCCCTGTTCCTACTGTGGGGGTTTCTTTAGCCCCCAGTTCCATCTCGGTTACTGCCCTTGCTGAGGTGCGCTCCCCTCTTTCTGCTCCCCCTCCTCCCCTTCCTTCTCCTCCAGGCCCTGCTCGTCCACCTCTGGTCCGTCCTTCCGCTTCTTGCCCTCCTTCTTTACTCAGTTTACCCATGCCCCCTAATCCTGACTTTGCTGACCCTGATCCTGACTCTGTGCTTTTTTAGCGTGCTGTGTTCCTTCTTCACCTTTGTTTCTTTGCTCTCTGTTACTCTCCTCTCTCTCTTTGTGATGTCTTTTCTTCAGTGGAACATCCGTGGATTTTACGCCAATTTCCTTGACCTTCAACTTCTCATCTCACAGTTTTCGCCCCTTTGTGTCTGTCTCCAGGAGCCGATGCTTGGTTCTCGTTCTGGTCGCTTCCGTGGCTATTCTTTTCTCTCCCCTCCCCCAGCTGTCGCTGGGGTCCATAATTCTTCTGCTCTCTTGATTCGTTCCGATGTTCCCTTTGTCCCCTTACTTTTTCCTCGCCTCTCCACTGTTCTGCCGCCCGTGTCTTTGTGCGTAGATGGTACACGGTTTGTTCCATTTATCTTCCCCCCACTGTCCCACTTTCTCTTCCCGATCTTAAACACCTCCTAGACTCCTTGCCGGAGCCTGTGCTCCTGCTGGGTGATTTCAATTGTCGTCATGCCCTTTGGGGTGATGTGCTGACAAACACCCGGGGTCGCCTACTTGAACCTTTCATCCTCTCTTCTTCCCTATCCCTTCTTAATTCTGGTGAGCCCACTCATTTGGACTCTCGGACTCGCTCCCTTTCTTGTCTCGATCTTTCTCTGTGCTCGTCATCCCTTTCCTTAGATTTCGGGTGGCGAGTCCTTGATGACCTCCATGGCAGTGACCATTTTCCTATCCTTGTCACTTTTTTCTCCTTTCGCCCTCCTCTCTCCTTCCCTCGGTGGCGGTTTGCCGAGGCTGACTGGCGCCTTTTTACTCTCCGTGCTACTATTTCCGAGCTCTCCGTTTTACCTCTCCCTCGCGCCCTCCTTCTTTTTCATGACACTATCTTTGACGCTGCCCTGCACTCTATTCCTCGCTCTTCCTCTCGGGGAACGCGAAAGTGCGTTCCCTGGTGGAATTTGGACTGTGCTCGGGCTGTCCGCTGTAAGCGTGCAGCCTGGAAGAGACATCGCCGCCGGCAGACGGTTGAGTCTTTTCTTTTGTTTCGGAAGGCGAGTGCGGTGGCCCGTAGGACCATCCGTGCGGCTAAACGTGCTTGCTGGGCGACTTATGTCTCTACCGTTACTTCCGAAACTCCTCTTCCGCTGGTCTGGAAGCGTATCCGCAAGATTGCGGGCAAGTTCATTCCCGATGTCTCCCCAGTCCTTCGCCTCCATGGTGCTCTTGTGGCGGACCCGTTGCAGGTTGCGACCGAACTGGGTTCCCATTTCTCCTCTGTTAGTTCTGGTTCTCATCTCCCCCAATCCTTCCTTCTTCGTAAGCCTCTCCTTGAGTCTCGTCCTTTAAATTTCTGTACTTTTCTCCACCTTCCCTATAATGATCCCTTCTCTCTCTCTGAACTTCAATCTGCCCTAGCCCTTTGTGGTTCTACGGCAGCGGGCTCTGATGGCATTCATTATGAAATGCTCCGCCATCTCCCTCCGTGCACGTCTCAGTATTTACTGAGTCTGTACAATCGGGTCTGGGAGTCGTCGTCAGTCCCTGAAGACTGGCTCGATGCTGTTGTCCTCCCTGTTCGGAAACCAGGGTCTCTCGGGTCATCCCCCAAGGACTTCCGCCCTATTGCCCTCACGAGTTGTGTCTGCAAGCTCTTTGAACGTATGGTTAACGTTCGTTTGATGTGGTTCTTAGAACACTATAACCACCTCTCTCCTTCTCAATTTGGTTTTCGCAAGTGCCGCAGCACAACGGATGTCCTGGTAAACTTGGAGGTCTATATTCGTACTGCTTTTGCTGCGAAGACTTCCGTTGTTGCCGTCCTTTTTGACCTAGAAAAGGCTTACGACACTACCTGGCGGTATCACATTCTGTCTCAACTTCATTCTTTTGGCCTTCGTGGGAACCTCCCTCTCTTCCTCCAGAGCTTCCTCTCTCGTCGTTCCTTTCGTGTGCGGCTTGGTACTGCTCTCTCTGCCCTTTTCGGCAGTATGAGGGTGTACCCCAGGGTAGTGTTCTGAGCACTACTCTTTTTCTAGTTGCCCTCAACGGTCTTCTTTCTTCTCTTCCTTCTGGTGTCTTCTCTGCTCTGTATGTTGATGATCTTACCCTTTGCTGTCAGGGTGATGATTCACCTCTCCTTCAACGGCGGCTTCAACTTGCGATTGATGCCGTGTCGTCGTGGGCCACCGATCATGGCTTCAAGTTCTCTGCATCTAAGACTTGTGCTATGACCTTTACTCGGAAGCATGTTGTTCTTCGTCCCTCTTTGTCGCTTTATGGTCATCCCATTGTGTACAGGGATTCCGCAAAGCTCTTGGGTTAGTCTTTGACACTCGTTTGTCTTGGTCAGCCCATATCTCTTGCCTCCGAGTTGAGTGCTCTAAGGCCCTTAACCTCCTTAAGGTTTTGTCCCATACTTCTTGGGGAGCGGATAGACGCACGCTCCTATATTTGCACTCCTCTCTCGTCCTGTCTAAACTCGATTATGGTTGCCCTGCTTACTCTTCTGCTTCTCCTTCTACTCTTCGCCGTCTTGATGCTTTGCACCATACTGGGTTGCGTCTCAGCTCTGGTGCCTTTCGTTCGACTCCCGCCCTCAGTTTGTATGTTGACACTGGCTTTCTCTCTCTCCAGGACCGCCGTGACCGCTACTGTCTTCGCTATCTTGCGCGGTCCTTACAGCATCCTTCCTCTCGCCTCTGTCGTGCTTTGACTTTTTCTCCTCCTGTAGCTCCTGTTCCTCTTCATTGTCTCCCACTTTCTGTCCGGTTATCTCGCTTGCAGGATTCTCTTTCTGTTCGTCTTTCTAATGTTTCTCCTCGTATTGTTCCTTCCTTGCCTCCGTGGAGAGTCCCCCTTCCCAAGTTTTGTACGTCCTTGACTTGTATTACTAAAGCCTTTACCCCTCCTTCAGTTCTGAAAAGCCTCTTCCTTGAGCACTTTTCTTCGCACTCCCGCTCTATTTCCATCTTTACCGATGGGTCTAAGTCTGCGGACGGTGTGGGCTACTCTGTTGTTTTTCCTGACCGTACTTATATGTGTCGCCTCCCTTCGGAGGCTAGCGTCTTTACGGCGGAACTTTATGCTATTCTCTATGCTCTCCGTCTCTTGCTTTCTCATTCTCATTCCTCCTTTGTGGTTGTCGTTGACTCTCGTAGTGCCCTAATGGCTCTTGGGTCCTTTAATCCTGTCCACCCAGTGGTCATCGAGATTCAGCAATGGCTGTTTCTTATTTCTAGTAAGTTTAAATCGGTAGAGTTTTGCTGGGTTCCCAGCCATATTGGTGTTTCTTTGAATGAGCGTGCAGATGCTGCCGCTAAGGATGCCATCCGTTCTTGTCCCATCTCCCGTAAGGGTCTTCCTTATTCTGACTTTTATCCGGTTATTCATTCCTCTATCCTTGCCCGTTGGCAGAGTTGTTGGTCCTCTGTGGTTGGTAACAAACTGCGTACTCTCAAACGTAGTGTGTCCCCGTGGCCTTCCTCCTACCACCGTAATCGGCGGTGGGAAACTGCTTTAGCACGGCTGCGGGTTGGCCATACTCGCTTAACCCACGGTCACTTAATGGAGCGCCGCCCTGCTCCTTGTTGTCCGAATTGCGTTGTCCCTCTTACGGTTATGCATATCCTTGTTGAATGTCCTGCCTTCCAGGACGAGCGTGTGTCTTGCTTTCCGACCGTCCCTCGCGGTCACTTGTCCCTCGATAGAATTCTAGGTGAATCGGATACTTTTGATATCGTTCGCCTTATGCGTTTTTGTTCTCGTATTGGCTTTCTTAGTAATATTTAGCGCCCTCTGATTATTTCGCACTTTGATGGTGCTACATAGCCTTCCCGGTTTGGTGCCTTCTTTTGATAATTACATTAA
>WNGS01169498.1:21226997-21249627 GCA_020271785.1 Procambarus virginalis
ACAGACATCTGGTGATGAGGTAGAGTGCATCTGAGCATCAATATCCTCAATCCTCCCATCCATCCTCTTAAGGTCGGCGGGTCTCCCTCGATCCTTAGGCTCCACTGCACGCCCCGGAGAGTACCCCCAGTCGATTCCACAACCGGCCTTAAGTTGTAAAATGAGTGGAGACACAGATTATTCCCTCAATCTGTGGCCTCCCCCGACACAGAACTCTCACACAGCCTTCAAGGTCGCCAACTGGTGTTTTTAGGTGTCCAGTAACACTGCAGTGGTGAGGTGTAATTGTGGTAATTGTGGTAAGAGCAATTTCAAATAGTATGGTCTCAGGCAAGTCACTCTGTCTTACTTCCTTACACGGTCACAAGATCAATGGAGGGGATGATATCAAACACCAAAGAGTTTTGGTATTTTACTTAAAAGACAACGAGAAACATTTATGCATCAAAAACATATCAGGATCATTGTATAATAGCTGCTCAATCCGCAGCAAAATAATCTGGGCGCACCATATGGCAACATCCGGCAGCCCCTGCGTCACCTGTCAGATATCAGCTGACCGGGGCCCTCGCGACCGTGAGAAAAGACTAGTACTTGTTTTCTAATTCTATCACGATCCCCGTTTATTTAACTTTTCGCAAAACACTGTATTTAACATTCACATGGCATACTTATGATTTCACTGGCCTCACGATCAATATCTTATTCACACTGCACTCACAGTGACTTTTCACCGTACCAAAAGATTACTCTATTCTTAATAATATTTACTGTGAATGCACTCGCTTGATCACTGAACTTATCTTTACATCTATACTTTCTCTCAAAGATATATCACTGGCAATCACTTCACGTATATGATATTATCAGTACACAGGCATGTACATAGATAAATTAGTAATCAAATTACAGGCATATATACATATATAAATCATGGAGATCAATACACAGGCATTTATATCAATAAATCATGGAGATCAATACACAGGCATTTATCAATAAATCATGGAGATCAACACACAGGCATGTATATCAATAAATCATGGAGATCAACACACAGGCATTTATATAAAGTTTGGGCTCAATAGCCTAGTACCAATAACTGGCTTACTACTAATATATATAATAATAATAATCACAGGAAATGAATTACAGTCACAGTAAATTCCTTAATGAATCCTGGTGCTTGCACACACCCACACATAGATATATATGTAAACTGATACTCTGAGCGCTCTGGGTAGCCTCACCACACACTGTGCTCTCTGTGACTTAGACTCAGGTGAGACTTGCTCACGACATATAAAATATTCTGACAAGAATATATATAGCTAACTAAAAAGGGAATGGGAGGGTAACTGTAAACACCTACTTTACCTATCCTAGGATGACAGTTGGGTTGTAGCTCCTGGTCCAGGCTCTCGCCTTGTACACCCTCCAGAAACACAAGCCAACGCCTTAGGATGTCGCGTCTCGCCGCTTTCTGTACACTGCAGGTCCGTGCTCCTTCCTCTACAGTACGTCGCAGGGTTGAAGTCGGTCTCCTGGCCGTCAACTTTCCTCCCAACTACGGCAGCCAGCCTACGTCTCGGCGGTCGTCGCACGTTTCCCAAATAGTCCTTGTCACTGTACTCCCAGAGGAACTGCCTCTCACCACTACGAAGTCACTGTGAAGTTATCAGCCGTCCCAGACGATACTGCTTAAGCTCCACACGCACAGCACCCGACTTCAGAGCACTTGAAGCTCACTACACTGTCAATTCCCTCGTCGTCTAGGCATGTCACAAGGTATTTGGGAAGACTTCTCGACGTGCTTGCATCTAACTGTTGACTCGTAGGGTTCCACGAAGGTGGGGTTACTGTCAAACTTGACAGGATCGTCGATCACACGTTCAACCAAGTTGACAAGGTGGTCAACTCGATTCACTCACGGTGGATTGGCCCGGCCACTAAGCTGTCTCTTATACTGGTGGACTGCCAAGGACGTCACACGCGACGATGCCTGGCCCACTTCTTGCAACGCACCTGTTCCGGAGCACTTGTTGCTCAATATTCTGTCAATTTCTTATCTGAGCCACATCTGGGTTGCAGGAAGACCTCACAGAGTGCGCGCTAACAACTGGAGACGCTTACATCCACCGGAGCTCGGTAATCCGTCACTCAAACAAGATGACCGGTTGCACGTCCTGCCTCTCGGACGCGTCGTGTGAGACTGATAGCACGAAGGCGCCGCCACTGCTGGACCCTCTTGCCTATGTGACGTCACTTTTTCCAAAGTCGGTTTTGATTGGCTCCCAGTGCCACGTCGCTGACGGTGACCAATCTGGCGACACTGACGTCACACAGTTTTGGCGGGAGAACAGACTCGCCAGCGCCATTTTGGCTCCCTAAAGGGCCTATCCCACAGGCCAAAACATTCTTCTTTCACGAATTTCTCGGCTCATCGAGAATACTACTCTCTCCCACATATGTTCAATTGATGCCTGCAACGTAGAGAACGCTCGGGAATAGTGGACATGACTCTTACAGCAGGCGTGGGAGAATTAGAAGGGGGGGAACACCGTCACAATATATATATTATATATATATATATATATATATATATATATATATATATATATATATATACATACATATACATATATTCCATGCTCGATAAACATATATTCTAAAGACTTGTTGACATTAGTGATTAAATACTTAAGGGAAGGACGGCTGGCTGGGATTCAGAACTGGGATGTGACAGTCTCATTAGCGTGGGATTTAACAGCTACAAGTAGTTAGGAATTAAAGGGTTTCAAGTGATTGGGAACGGAGGAAGTTCAGCTAATGAGTTCTCTGACAGCTCAAGAGAAACAGGGATTTAACCGTAAATTTCGCGACATTAAATATTAACACAAACGAGAATCTTCAGAGTAAAGCTTCATATTCTTTACTAATATGAAACATCATCAACAAGAGGTACAAATATGATAACCTTAAATAGTGAGGATTACAACCGTCTCTGGGAAGAAGGAACGTGAACATCTTTGATGATAGAGAACACCATAACCTATAGTAGTTAAGAACACGATAACCTATAGTAGTCAAGAACACGACAGCCTATAGTAGTTAAGAACACGATAACCTATAGTAGTTAAGAACACGATAACCTATAGTAGTGAAGAACACGATAACCTATAGTAGTTAAGAACACGATAACCTATAGTAGTTAAGAACACGATAACCTATAGTAGTAAAGAACACGATAACCAATAGTAGTTAAGAACACGATAACCTATAGTAGTTAAGAACACGATAACCTATAGTAGTTAAGAACACGATAACCTATAGTAGTTAAGAACACGATAACCTATAGTGGTTAAGAACACGATAACCTATAGTGGTTAAGAACACGATAACCTATGGTAGTTAAGAACACGATAACCTATAGTAGTTAAGAACACGATAACCTATAGTAGTTAAGAACACGATAACCTATAGTGGTTAAGAACACGATAACCTATGGTAGTTAAGAACACGATAACCTATAGTGGTTAAGAACACGATAACCTATAGTAGTTAAGAACACGATAACCTATAGTAGTTATGAACACGATAACCTATAGTAGTTAGGAACGCGATAACCTATAGTAGTTAAGAACACGATAACCTATAGTAGTTAAGAACACGAGAGCCAATAACAGTCAAGAACCCATCAGCCAATAGTAGTCAAGAACACAACAGCCAATAGTAGTCAAGAACACAACAGCCAATAGTAGTCAAGAACACAACAACCAATAGTAGTCAAGAACACAACAACCAATAGTAGTCAAGAACACAACAACCAATAGTAGTCAAGAACACAAGAACCAATAGTAGTCAAGAACACAACAACCAATAGTAGTCAAGAACACAACAGCCAATAGTAGTCAAGAACACAACAACCAATAGTAGTCAAGAACACACCAACCATCAGTATTGTCCTCAAGACAATACGGATGTGTTATCATTCCTGTGTCAATACAATCATGTTTAGGTTAACATATTATTAACGAGGACGCTCTGAGAAATATTTTATACAGGTCTTCATTAAAAATAACAAGATACTATCACCAGAGGAAATTACTTTAAAGAAAAAGAAATTTCTAGTTTGTAAACAAACTATTTTGTTTATTTTAGTTTGTAAACAAACTAGTTTGATTATTTTAGTTTGTAAACAAACTAGTTTGATTATTTTAGTTTGTAAACAAACTAGTTTGATTATTTTAGTTTGAAAATATAAACAAGTTTCTCAGGATATTTTCTGGTGAAAATATCCTGAGAAACTACTCCAAGCTTGTACTAAGAAGGCACCCTTCTTGAGCCCGGATGGGCACATGTATAAGCAAGTAGATGGGGTCGCCATGGGTTCTCCCCTAGGTGTCCTGTTTGCGAACTTCTACATGGGTACTATCGAGAAAAAGTCTTAGTCGACTTGAACTTGAAACCGGCCATATACTGTAGGTATGTTGACGACATTTTTATACAGGTACCTGATGTCAGACATCTGCAGGAGCTGAAAGAGGCGTTTGAGCAGAATTCTGTGTTGCGTTTCACTTACGAGATGGAGAAGGATGGGAAGCTACCCTTTCTAGATGTAACAGTCATGGAAAGGAGCGGTGGTTTCCACACTGCAGTCTACACTAAGGTAACAAACATAGGAATGTGCCTAAATGCCAAAGTGACTGCCCAGACAGGTACAAGATGAGTGTTGTTAACGCTTATGTCGACCGTGCTCTCAGCCACAGCTCAGAATGGAAGCAAGTCGACGAAGAACTCTGTAGGATAAGGCAGGTCCTAGTCAACAACGGCTTCTCCAATGGTTTCATTGAAGACATCATAAGAAGGAAAGTGAAACGCCATGCAACCTCTGAAGAGACAACTAACACAACACCTATACCCCCTATTAGACTATTTTACAGGAACTTCTTCTCCACAGCTCATAAAACGGAGGAAAGGGTCCTGAAAGATATTGTTAATAGAAACGTTATCCCTACAGACAAAAATCAGAAGATACAATTGACGATTTACTATAAAACCAAGAAAACTGCCAACCTACTCATGAGAAACTCTCCAGACACAAAGCAGAACGCTTTGAAAGAGACCAATGTCGTCTATGCCTTCAAATGCCCACTTGGGGACTGTAAGCCCCAAAGAACTCAGTATATAGGCAAGACAACAACATCTCTTTCCAGGCGATTAACGATGCATAAGCAACATGGCTCTATCAAGGAACATATAATCTCTTCCCACAACCAAACCATCACCAGAGAAATCTTAACAAACAACACAGAAATCATTGATAGATACAGCGACAGCAGGCGGCTTGACATCTGCGAGGCACTACACATCAAGAAGTCAACACCAGCAATCAACAGCCAATTAACACACAACTATATTCTACCCACTTCAGGACTCCGCTCCAATATAGAAACATCAAGAAATATGGACCAATAGGCCTTCTGCAGTTCTATTGGTACCCAACTTCTACTTCTACAAATCTATACCCCGTTTTCCATGTTCTGTGTTTCACCCCACTAATGTATTACATCACCTAACCCAAATGCAGGTATAAGGGGCAATGTTTGTTTCATAAAGCATAAGTTGTGTGTAGATAAACTAAAGTCTTTGAAAATGTAATAAGTTTTACGAAACGCGCTCAAGTGTCGCGTCAGACTAGAAATAAAAATTAATTTTGGAGAATTGATTTTTCATTTACCGTCACCAGTGAAAAGAAACATAAGGAAAATAGAGAAAATTCGTGTTAAAATTATTAATCTTACTTTTTCGGTCATATTTAATATATATATATATATATATATATATATAATATTCTCCACAGCTCATAAAACGGATATATATATATATATATATATATACTGAACATCTTGTTTCAGATTCTTTACTTTAAAATGCATAACGTTTCGAATACTTCTTGTATTCATCATCAGATCTAAAATAAAAAAATAGAAATCACAATCAAATAACTGGTAAACAAAGAACTCATACTGAATATAACTGCCTATCAAAGAAAGGAGAATTATTAAAAAAAAAACACTTAAGCTTACTTAAAGTGATCAATACAAATAAAACTTATTAACTGTCACATAGATAAAAGTTAATTCAAAAACATTAAATTACAACAGGAATTTAATAACTACTACAACAAACCATACTATTAAACTTACGTGAAGTGATCAACTGGAGTGAGACTTGATAGCTACCACATAGCTACTAAACACTATAACAAATATTCATATCCTGACTACAAATCTACAAAAAATGTATATAGAATACAAACAGAATAAGCGACAATAATAAAATACTACTCAAAGTCGTATAAAAACTCAAATATTAAATAAAACTAAATAACAAAAAATGTATTATGTATCCTAAATAAAAAGATTATAATAATGTACAATGTCAAGATTTGAAATAAGTAAGAAAAGGCAAAAACATGGTAGACTAAAAAAATTTATAAATAAAATTAAACTACCAGAATGAACTATAAAGCAAATTACAGGGCCTACTGTGCACTACACAGTGTACAATTGAACAGCCGAAAGGTTGCTATTTAACAAAGGCCGCAGCTTCTTTATATATAAGGATTCCATTACTCTCAAATCTGACTGGCCATTTATACAAGTGTCCAAAATTTTAAAATCAGATTCCAGCAGAGAATGATTAAACTCATAACAATGGTTTCTAATCTCCGAAAATGCTGGTTTAGACAATGGTAATCCAGTCCTAAAAGAAACTCCCCGGTGCTCAAGTATCCTAATCTTAAAGTTCCGAATGGAACTCCCGATATATCCAGCATTACAGCTGGAACAATTATACATATATACGATATTAGAGCACAGGGGGGTAGGCACTTTATCTTTAAATTTAAAATTTGGTATTAGTGTTGACAAAAATAAATCTAAAGTCTACTTGAGGATAACAATGCTGCAACATTTTCCTCAAACGACTCCTTACAGAAAAACTAATAGTGCCATAAAATGGTAATTTAATATATTTAATATCCTTTTCTACTGTAGTAATCCTACACGATGGGTGAAACTTCTTATTTAAGAAATTCCTTATAAAGGTATAAATCATATGTAAAGGATAACCATTGTTTGAAAAAAATTCACAAGAAAATTGATTTCTTGATCAAAGTTATTCCAATTTGAACATAAAACATAGGCCCTATTCAGTAGAGTATTATTTGCATTTTTCTTAAAGATATCAGGAACAAAAGAATTAAAATTTAAACCTAACCCCATAAAAGTTGGTTTTCTAAAAACACTAGTGTTGAACCCATTAAGGTTGTTCACTTTGACATCAAGAATCGATAATGAATTATCCACTTCACGCTCCGCAGTGAAACGTATATTACTATGTTGTGCATTAATTTCTGAATATGACATTGGTCCTTAAATAACAAAAAAGTGTCGTCTACATATCTCCTGTACAAGACTGGTTTAAAGGCCAAAGGACATTTATCAACCCAATTTGTTTCATGAAAACTCAAAAACGCATTAGCAAGTGCAGGACCTAAGGGAGACCCCATTGCTACTCCATCGATTTGTTTATAATATTTATTATTAAACATAAAGACAGAGTCTTTAACCGCTAATTCTAACAACCGTCTGAATATTTTACTACAAAACCCAGACACTAAATTAGTGTCAGCAAATAGCTGATTTATACAAATATCAATGGTTTCCAACAGAGGAATATTAGTAAAAAGTGATTCAACATCGAAACTGGCCATTATAGTTGGGAACTCAAAATTTAATGAAGAAAGTTCCTTTACAAAATCCTGAGAATTTCTCAAAGTAAATTCATTATGCGTTAATGGTTCTAATAATGGAACCAGAAACTTTGCCAGTTTATAATTAAAAGTGCCAATCGCTGATAAAATAGGACGAATCGGTATACCCGTTTTATGAACTTTAGGTAACCCATATAAGATGCCTGGCTTAGAGCCAGTTGCAAGCAATTTTGTATAATCAAAAAGAGTGTCTTTCAGACCTCTTAAAACTCTATTTAGTTTATCCTCACATTTTAAAATATACGAAAAGGGGTCTATATCAACAAACTTAAATTTAAAGGGGTCTTCTAACAACCTTTCAACCTTATTTACATAGTCTAACTTGTCTAAAACCACTACACCCCTACCTTTATCTGGTCTAGTAATACAAATGCTCCTATCCTTCTTTAAGCCAGTAATACAATCAAATTTTCTTTTGTCAAATGGAGGAAATGTAGATTTATATTTACCAAAATCATTAAATACTTCATGTGCTAAGGAAGAAACAGTACTGATGATGCTGGTCCAACTATAATTTGTACCAGTCCTTAGGGTACATGTTTTCAATGTATTACATAACCGCTCAAAACCTAAAAAATGAATAACAAATTTAGGTTTTTTACACGTCAACCCGAAGTCTAACCCCAGAGAGAGAAGTTCTTTCTCGACGGGAGACAAAATTCTCTTTGAAAAATTAAAAACCACCTTATCAGGGTCCACTGAATTAAAAAAAAATTTATACGATTTTGAGTAGTATTTTATTATTGTCGCTTATTCTGTTTGTATTCTATATACATTTTTTGTAGATTTGTAGTCAGGATATGAATATTTGTTATAGTTTTTAGTAGCTATGTGGTAGCTATCAAGTCTCACTCCAATTGATCGCTTCACGTAAGTTTAATAGTATGGTTTGTTGTAGTAGTTATAAAATTCCTGTTGTAATTTAATGTTTTTGAATTAACTTTTATCTATGTGACAGTTAATAAGTTTTATTTGTATTGATCACTTTAAGTAAGCTTAAGTGTTTTGTTTTTTAATAATTCTCCTTTCTTTGATAGGCAGTTATATTCAGTATGAGTTCCTTGTTTACCAGTTATTTGATTGTGATTTCTATTTTTCCTTTTAGATCTGATGATGAATACAAGAAGTATTCGAAACGTTATGCATTTTAAAGTAAAGAATCTGAAACAAGATGTTCAGTATATCCTTGGTTTTCCTATTTATCTTAATATATATATATATATATATATATATATATATATATATATATATATATATATATATATATATATATATATATATATGTGTGTGTGTGGGTGTGTGTGTGAGAATAGTGGGGGGCCTGACAAACAAACAGTCACAGACAATTAAGCTTGGCCACCATAACAGAGGCGCGCCAATGACGCCCTCTCGTCGTTATGTGCCGAGTACACGCAGGTAATTCGTCCGTTAATTAATCAGCGCCGACAGACTCCTTGCTGTTGTCAGGCGTCGGTGGCGGCCGCGGATTGTAAACAATTATTCTGTTTACTTCAGGCTGCGTTCACTGTTCCAATCATGCAATAAGCCTGACAGAGCTTGTGTGTACTCACCCTGTTGTACTCACCTAGTTGTACTCACCTAGTTGTGCTTGCGGAGGTTGTGCTCTGGCTCTTTGGTCCCGCCTCTCAACCGTCAATCAACTGATGTACAGATTCCTGAGCCTACTGGGCTCTATCATATCTACATTTGAAACTGTGTATGGAGTCAGCCTCCACCACATCACTTCCTAGTGCATTCCATTTACTAACTACTCTGACACTGAAAAAGTTTTTCTAATGTCTCTGTGGCTCATTTGGGTACTAAGTTTCCACCTGTGTCCCCTTGTGCGTGTGCCACCCGTGTTAAATAATCCATCCTTGTCTACCCTGTCAATTCCCGAGAATTTTGTATGTGGTGATCATGTCTCCCCTAGCTCTTCTGTCTTCCAGCGACGTGAGGTGCAGTTCCCATTGTCTGTCCTCATAACTCATGCCTCTTAGTTCTGGGATTAACCTAGTGGCATACCTCTGAACTTTTTCCAGCTTCGTCTTGTGCTTGACTAGGTACGGGCTCCATGCTGGGGCTGCATACTCCAGGATTGGCCTTACATATGTGGTATACAAGGTTCTGAAGGATTCCTTACACAGGTTTCTGAAAGCAGTTCTGATGTTAGCCAGCCTCGCATAGGCCGCTGATGTTATTCTTTTGATGTGGGCTTCAGGAGACAGGTTTGGCGTGATATCAACTCCCAGATCTTTCTCTCTGTCCGTTTCGTGAAGGACTTCATCTCCCATTCGGTATCCAGTGACTGGCCTCCTAGTTCCTCCTCCTAGTTTCATTACCTTACATTTACTTGGGTTGAACTTTAGTAGCCATTTGTCGGACCATTCCTTCAGTTTGTCTAGGTCATCTTGTAGCCTCATACTATCCTCCTCTGTCCTGATCCTCCTCATAATTTTCGCATCATCAGCAAACATCGAGAGGAACGAGTCAATTCCTTCTGGAAGATCAATCACGTATATCAGAAACAGAATAGGTCCAAGGACTGATCCCTGTGGGACTCCACTGGGGTGACTCCCTGCCACTCCGAGACCTCACCTCTCACGTTGACTAGCTGTGTCCTGTTGCTTAGGTACTCTCTTATCTAGTGGAGTACCTTCCCTTTCACTCATGCCTGCATCTCCAGTTTGTGCACTAGTCTCTTATGTGGTACTTTGTCAAAAGCTTTCTGGCAGTCCAGAAATATGCAGTCTGCCCAGCCCTCTCTCTCTGGCTTGATTTTTGTTGCCTGGTCATAGAACTCAATTAATCCTGTTAGGCATGATTTGCCATCTCTGAACCCATGTTGATGTTGTGTTACAAAGTTCTTTTGCTCCAGATGTTCCACTAGCTTTATTCGCACAATCTTTTCCATCATCTTGCATGGAACGCAAGTTAGGGACACTGGCCTGTAGTTCAGTGCCTCCTGCCTATCACCCTTCTTGTTTAGTGGGATTACATTGGCCGTCTTCCAAATTTTTGGCAGTTCGCCTGTTACCAGTGACATGTACACTATGGAGAGTGGTAGGCACATAGCCTCTGTTCCTTCCTTAAGGATCCATGGTGAGATTCCATCCGGGCCTACGGCCTTTGTCACGTCCAAATCTAGCAGATGCTTCCTCACTTCCCCACTGGCAATCTCAAACTCCTCCAGTGGTGTCTGAGTTGGTGTTCCTTCCTTTATGTCTGGGACTTCTCCTTGCTCTGAGGTGAAGATTTCCTGGAATTTCTTATTGAGTTCCTCGCACACTTCCATGTTGTTTGTAGTGAATCTTTCTGCCCCTATCCTCAGTTTCATTACCTGTTCCTTCACTGCTGTTTTCCTCCTGATGTGGCTATGCAGCAGTTTGGGTTGAGTCTTTGCCTTGCTCGCTATGTCATTTTCATATTGCCTCTCTACCTTTCTTCTCACCCTGACGTACTCATTCCTGGCGCTCTGGTAGCTTTCTCTGCTCTCTAGTGTTCTGTTGTTTCTATAGTTTCTCCATGCCCCTTTTACTTAGCTGCTTTGGTAGCTTGCAACTCTGATTAAACCTTGGGTTTCTCATCTCCATTTAATTTTTTCCTTTTGGACTGGGACGTACTTGTCTGCTGCCTCCTTACACTTCTGTGTGATGTAGTCTATCATGTCTTGAACCGTCTTTCCTCTGAGCTCTGTTTCCCAAGCTATTTCAGTTAGGAATTTTCTCATCTCCTCATAGTTTCCCTTCCGGAATGCCGGCATCTTGTTTTCTGGTCCCTTCCTTGAGTACATTAACCCTTCTTCGACCAGATATTCAAACAACTGTACACTGTGATCACTCATACCCACGGGGGCTTCAAGACCGATTTCCCTTATGTCTGAATCGTTCAGAGTGAATACTAGGTCGAGTCTTGCTGGTTCATCATTGGCTCTCATTCTCGTGGGACCCTTGACATGCTGACTTAAAAAGTTTCTAGTCGTCACCTCTAGCAGTTTCGCTCTCCATGTTTCCTCACCTCCATGTGGTTCTCTGTTTTCCCAGTCTATCCTTCCATGATTAAAGTCCCCCATGATGAGTAGATGGGATCAGTTTCTACAGGCAGCAGCGGCTGCTCTCTCAAGGATAATGTTAGCTGCCATGTTGTTTCTGTCATACTTTTGCCTGGATTTTCTTTCATTTGGTGGTGGGTTATATATCACTGCTACTACTACTCTTGGTCCTCCCATGGCCATGGTGCCTGTTATAAAGTCTCTGAAACCTTCGCAGCCTGGAATAACCATCTCCTCGAAACTCCATTCTTTTCTCATCAGTAGAGCCACTCTGCCTCCTCCCCTTCCTTCCCTCTCTTTCCTTATTACAGTGTAGTCTTGGGGAAACTCCGCATTCGTTATGATTCCTGAGAGTTTTGTTTCTGTGAATCCAATTACATCTGGGTTTACGTCTTGTGTTCTTTCCCTAAGTTTACTAGCCTTGTTTGTCATCCCATCTATGTTAGAGTACATGACCTTGAAGCTGACTCTCTTCTGTCCATTCTCAGTTTCTGTTGATTCCACTGGAGTTGGGGGCAAGGGGGTGTCTGGGATGGGTGAGCCTAGGAAGGAGGACCTGGGGGGGTCTGGGGTGTGAGGGGGGCTGGGAAGATCTGGAACAGGGGGCAAGGGGTGTGTGTGTGTGTGTGTGTGTGTGTGTGTGTGTGTGTGTGATCGACAATAACACTACAGTGTCATAGGTAGTATAACCCTACCTTAATAATACAATCACTGCTGGCGCTATATTCTGATAATTCAATGGAGGAACAGGAGCTGAGAGAAGGGGGAGTGAGTACCGTTCAAGACAGACAAAGTACAGATTACTAACCTTCAAAACATGCCCCATCAACAACAGCTCAGGCACTCAAGGTGGCACCAGATCACCGTCAAGTGCCACATAACAACAATGGGAGCCCCAAATTAACGACCACAAGTTAGTTTAAGAACAGGAGAGTCAGACACCAAGACATCACCTCACACCTTGACACAATTACTCCTTAATTGCATTCAGCAATCTTCGGCTCGTTACCATAATTGTAATTTGACATAATTGTATATCAGTAGAGTAATTCCCAGAAGATATTTTAACATTACAGTTGTTACATTATTAGGAAAATATTGTAGCAACATAATATAGGAGTGAATCTTGACTTTATAAGTAACGAAAACTTATCAAATTTAAGTCAATACAGTTTTGATCCTTCTAAGTATCACGTTCTCTCAAATTTCCCCCAACGTACACAATCCAACGTTCTTACATATCCAGAAACGTATCAACCCAAGCCACCTACCTAACCTATTCAAATAATGTATAGAAAACGTTGAGTTTTGCGATTCGCAACCTATCATAGCATGTCGTATTTGGTCCGTTTGTTGTCATAACGATGTATTAGCTGAGATGACAGGTTGCAGACACCGGCTAATGAACCTGACCAAGGGAAGGGAACGATCAGGTGGAAAGCGCCAAGCCAATACGACTATATAACACTGGAAAGGGAGTCAGGATAAGGATTTGGGATGGAACGGAGAGGAAAGGAATGATGCCCAACCACTTATGGACGGTCGGGTATTGAACGCCGACCTGCATGAAGCGAGACCGTCGCTCTACCGTCCAGCCCAAGGGGTTGGGATGAACCTGACCAAACATAATGGTCGTCTTGGCTGCAGCCGAAGTAAAAGAATTGTTCAATGTTTCCCGATGACAAGATTCCAAAACACTCACTCAGAACTGAAGCCTTGTGATCACTGTATTGTTAGATCATTGTATATAATGTATAGTGAACACTGTAGGGTTAGATCATTGTATATAATGTATAGTGAAGACTGTATGGTTAGATCATTGTATATAATGTATAGTGAACACTGTAGGGTTAGATCATTGTATATAATGTATAGTGAATACTATATCTTGAGGTTATCTTGAGATGATTTCGGTGCTTAGTGTCCTCGCTGCCCGGTCCTCGACCAGGCCTCCACCCCAGGAAATAACCAACAGCAGCTGTCTAACTCCCAGGTACCTATTTACTGCTAGTAAAAAGAGGCATCAGGGTGAAAGAAACATTTTGCCCATTTGTCTCCGCCTCCACCGGGGATCAAACCGGAACCTCAGGGCTACGAATCCGAAGCGCTGACCACCCAGCTGTCAGGCGTCCATCTATGGTTAGATCATGTATATAATGCATTGTTAAACTGTATGGTTAGATCATTGTATATAATGTATAGTGAATACTGTATGGTTAGATTGTTGTATATAATGTATAGTGAATACTGTATGGTTAGATCAATGTATATAATGCATAGTGAATACTGTATGGTTAGATCATTGTATATAATGCATAGTGAATACTGTATGGTTAGATCATTGTATATAATGCATAGTGAATACTGTATGGGTAGACTGTTGCCAATAATGAATGGATAGCCACATACAACACAATGAACGTAACTGCATATCTCATGTCAAGTGTGACAGAACCGGTCATTGTACAACCTGGTCATTGTACACCCTGGTCATAGCCCACCCTGTTCACAGTACACACCCTAGTCATTGTACACCCTGGTCATAGCCCACCCTGTTCACAGTACACACCCTAGTCATTGTACACCCTGGTCACAGCACACCCTGGTCACAGTACACACCCTAGTCATTGTACACCCTGGTCATAGCACACCCTGGTCACAGTACACACCCTAGTCATTGTACACCCTGGTCATAGCCCACCCTGTTCACAGTACACACCCTAGTCATTGTACACCCTGGTCACAGCACACCCTGGTCACAGTACACACCCTAGCCATTGTACACCCTGGTCATAGCCCACCCTGGTCACAGTACACACCCTAATCATTGTACACCCTGGTCACAGCACACCCTGGTCACAGTACACACCCTAGTCATTGTACACCCTGGTCACAGCACACCCTGGTCACAGTACACACCCTAGCCATTGTACACCCTGGTCACAGCACACCCTGGTCACAGTACACACCCTAGCCATTGTACACCCTGGTCATAGCCCACCCTGGTCACAGTACACACCCTAGTCATTGTACACCCTGGTCACAGCACACCCTGGTCACAGTACACCCTAGTCATTGTACACCCTGGTCACAGCACACCTGGTCACAGTACACACCCTAGTCATTGTACACCCTGGTCACAGCACACCCTGGTCACAGTACACACCCTAGTCATTGTACACCCTGGTCATAGCACACCCTGGTCACAGTACACACCCTAGTCATTGTACACCCTGGTCATAGCACACCCTGGTCACAGTACACACCCTAGCCATTGTACACCCTTGTCACAGCACACCCTGGTCACAGTACACCCTAGTCATTGTACACCCTGGTCACAGCACACCCTGGTCACAGTACACACCCTAGTCATTGTACACCCTGGTCATAGCACACCCTGGTCACAGTACACACCCTAGTCATTGTACACCCTGGTCATAGCACACCCTGGTCACAGTACACACCCTAGTCATTGTACACCCTGGTCATAGCACACCCTGGTCACAGCACACCCTGGTCACAGTACACACCCTACTCATTGTACACCCTGGTCATAGCACACACTGGTCACAGTACACACCCTAGTCATTGTACACCCTGGTCACAGTACACACCTAGTCATTGTACACCCTGGTCATTGCACACCCTGGTCACAGTACACACCCTAGTCATTGTACACCCTGGTCACAACACACCCTGGTCACAGTACACCCCTAGACATTGTACACCCTGGTCACAGTACACACACTAGTCATTGTACACCCTGGTCACAGTACACACCCTAGTCATTGTACACCCTGGTCATAGCACACCCTGGTCACAGTACACACCCTAGTCATTGTACACCCTGGTCATAGCCCACCCTGGTCACAGTACACACCCTAGCCATTGTACACCCTGGTCACAGCACACCCTGGTCACAGTACACACCCTAGCCATTGTACACCCTGGTCACAGTACACACCCTAGTCATTGTACACCCTGGTCATAGCCCACCCTGGTCACAGTACACACCCTAGTCATTGTACACCCTGGTCATAGCCCACCCTGGTCACAGTACACACCCTAGCCATTGTACACCCTGGTCACAGCACGCCCTGGTCACAGTACACACCCTAGCCATTGTACACCCTGGTCACAGTACACACCCTAGTCATTGTACACCCTGGTCATAGCCCACCCTGGTCACAGTACACACCCTAGCCATTGTACACCCTGGTCACAGCACACCCTGGTCACAGTACACCCTGGTCACAGCACACCCTGGTCACAGTACACCCTAGCCATTGTACACCCTGGTCACAGTACACCCTGGTCATAGCACACCCTGGTCACAGTACACACCCTAGTCATAGTACACCCTGGTCACAGTACACCCTGGCCACAGTACACCCTAGTCATTGTACACCCTGGTCAAATGGGCCATCTGCCGGGACTGTTGCATCAAACAACAGGAAGACCAGAAGTAAAGCCCAATACTTACCATACAAAAGGGGGTTGAGATATCCAGTTTAAATACAGTTTCTCTCCATCCACTTCCCTGGTGCTCTGCCGGCTGCATCCCTCACTGCGAGAGGCAAACAGAATAAATCACACGTGAGAGCTCTCTTGGATCAAAGGGAAGAGAGTACTTCGTGCAAGTTAGTGAACAATCTGAAATTCTTCGTAACAAATTGACACGTGTAATTCTGACTATGGTGAAACCTGTAATATGCACGATATGTATAGAGAGAGAAGTCAGTGATGCTTTCATTGGAGAAGCATCATGACTGAAGCAGCCCAGGAACTCAAAGCAGAAGGTGTGTGTAGTTCAGCAGGAAAGTATTTTCCACTGGCATGCAAGAGTACATTGATATTGTATTTGGAGGTGACAGGGGCCTGGCAGCTGAGTGGACAGCGCTTCGGATTCGTAGTCCTGAGTTTCTGGGTTCGATCCCCAGGGGAGGCGGAAACAAATGGGCAGAATTTCTTTCACTCTGATGCGTCTGTTACCTAGCAGTAAATAGGTACCTGGGAGTTAGACAGCTGCTACGGGCTACTTCCTGGCGGTGTGTAACAAAAAGGAGCCTGGTCGAGGACCGGGTCGCGGGGACACTAAGCCCCGAAATCATCTCAAGATAACCTGGCAATTAATATTTAAAACATCTGATTATCAGCGTCATTGTGAGAGAAGCCATTAAGACTCGTATCCGCACCTGTCTGTAGGCTCACCAGAGATGAGCCTACTCAGAAAACATTATACCTGCCGTCTTAATATTAAGACAACCATGAATACTCAGATCAACTTTGACAAAGATTGCACAGTGGTTGCAACCACTATACAACTAAAAGGGGACCAACTATCTTATGTACATCTGAGCAGTTCTCAACCACGGTCACCAAAATGTGGCTGCCACCATTAACACCATGATTTCTCTTGCTTCCCCGCTAACGTAAGACATCAACCGCTCGCAGCCTTACACCAGTGCTCTACTGACGCTTCTAGAGCGCTCTAGAGGTATAAATACCGATCATACAACAAATATTTACCCAATGATGCTCTCGGCATGATTCTACTGTTCTGAAAATATGAGCCTCTCTTGGAATATAAATTAAACAACTTAATGAATAATGAAGCTTCCCTATTCCGAAATAATGAGGCTTCCCCTTCCAGAATAATGAGGCTCCTCTTCCGTAAAAAGAGAGAGAATGGAAGAAATTATAAAATGAGAGAATGTGTTAGGCCAGAAAAAAAATCAAATTTCGTTTTTTTCCTGCCTACATCCACACTTTTTTCTATTTTTTAATTTTTATGTTCTCTTCTCTTTTGTTTCCTCTCCCTTTTTTTAAGGTTAAGAGCTCGTCCGCTTGTGGTGCAACGGATTTGTTTTCCCACTGAAATCTGATGTGGGTGTTCGGTTACCATCCCCCTTTTATTGTACAGGGAAATATTGCATTACAGAGAAAGAACGCATCAAAGGCTAGATATTGGACTGTTCCACACACGTGCACCTCCCCCCCTCCTCTCCATCGCTACGAGGCATATGCGGGCTACTACCCGGATGGGCTACTAGCCGGGCGAACCGACTAGTGGATTGGTAGCTGAACGAGCGAGGGGGGCCAGCAACCAGACCAGGTTAGGGGGGAGTGGAACCCGGTTGGGCTACAGGCAACCCGTCCTCATTACAAAAGCCAAATGCTCGTTAATCCAGCCAACAAACTCCCTGTTTGTAAATGAAAAAAGTTTATATATACTTCAACTCATTACCTTTGGACATTTCTTAAAAAGGGCTTCGCTAACAACCTCTGTTCGAACCAGCCCATCCTCTAAACAAAGACCCAAAGTTCATTCCATGCTCCCGCCAAACCCCCTGTTTATGTATGAAAAACGCAACCCATCCTCGACTCAAGTCCATTACATTCAGCGGTCAACCCCACAGACGCATTCATAAATTTTAACATGCTGTTCATTCAAACGGGAATTTTCTCAAGTATAAATTAATATTATGATATATTATCATAGTGTGTATAAATAGGCATAGGTTAGGTTAGGTCAGGTGTTTAGGTTCTGTTGGCGATTATTTGCATTTGTAGTACGTGGGTGAAGCATTTACAGCGTTGTGGTTCGAACAAAATTCGTCAGTGAAGCACTTGTTCCGGAAATGTTCGAACGTCAGCAGTTGTGAGTCGTGTGTAAACCGCTTTTCATTCATAAACAGGGGGTTTGGCGGTGCATGGAATCACTTTTGGATCTTTGTTTGGAGGACGGGCTGGAAAAACGGTTTACACACGACTCACAACTGTTGACGCCCGAACACTTCCAGAACAAGTGCTTCGCTCACGTCCTCTGTTTGAACCACAGTTTTATAAATGCTTCACCAACGTACTTCAAACACAAATAATCGCCAACAGAACCTAAACACTTAACCTAAACTACGTCTAACTATACACAGAATTTTATGAATAATGATATTAATTAATATATGAGAACAAACCAATTTTTAATTCACAGTATGTTAAAATTACTGAATGCGTCTGGGGAGGACGGCCGCTGCTTTAAACAGCCTAGTGAGAGGTTCAACACACCAGTTGAGAGGCGGGACCAAAGAGCCAAAGCTCAACCCCTCCCCACAAGCACACCTAGGTGAGAACGAGTTGCCCACTGATTGTGATAGATCTATTGTTCACCCAAAATGAGGCGGACATGAAGTACTGTACGTGGTACCACATACAATGATATGTGGTACCACATACAATGATATGTGGTACCACATACAATGTTATGTGGTACCAATGACCCCAAGCAAGTACCGCGTTCTAATCGTTATATACACTGCTGAGTAGAGTGAGACCCTCATATCCAGCAACGGGTTCTGAAGGTTACGACACTACAGGAGACTACGAGACTATAACACCGGGAGACTGCAGGAGGCTACGAGACTACAACACCGGGAGACTGCAGGAGACTACGAGACTACAACACCGGGAGACTGCAGGAGGCTACGAGACTACAACACCGGGAGACTGCAGGAGGCTACGAGACTACAACACCGGGAGACTGCAGGAGACTACGAGACTACAACACCGGGAGACTGCAGGAGACTACGAGACTACAACACCGAGAGACTGCAGGAGGCTACGAGACTACAACACCGAGAGACTGCAGGAGGCTACGAGACTACAACACCGGGAGACTGCAGGAGGCTACGAGACTACAACACCGGGAGACTGCAGGAGGCTACGAGACTTCATGACGGGAGACTACAGGAGGCTACGAGACTACAATACCGGGAGACTGTAGGAGGCTACGAGACTTCATGACGGGAGACTGCAGGAGTCTACGAGACTACAACACCGGGAGACTGCAGGAGGCTACGAGACTATAACACCGGAAGACTGCAGGAGGCTACGAGACTACAACACCGGGAGACTGCAGGAGGCTACGAGACTACAACACCGGGAGACTGTAGGAGGCTACGAGACTACAACACCGGGAGACTGCAGGAGACTACGAGACTACAACACCGGAGACTGCAGGAGACTACGAGACTACAACACCGAGAGACTGCAGGAGGCTACGAGACTACAACACCGAGAGACTGCAGGAGGCTACGAGACTACAACACCGGGAGACTGCAGGAGGCTACGAGACTACAACACCGGGAGACTGCAGGAGGCTACGAGATTACAACACCGGGAGACTGCAGGAGGCTACGAGACTACAACACCGGGAGACTGCAGGAGGCTACGAGACTACAACACCGGGAGACTGTAGGAGGCTACGAGACTTCAACACCGGGAGACTGTAGGAGGCTACGAGACTACAACACCGGGAGGCTACGAGACTTCATGACAGGAGACTACAGGAGGGTACGAAGCTTCAACAGGGATGAGACTACAGAGATGAGATTACCTGCATCATATTCCAGTGGAAAAGGCATTGTGGTAAACAAACATCAATACTGATATAATGTTGAAAACTGATAGAAAAATTATCGACTCGAGAAAGACGACATAATGTACTGTTGTAAACTTAATCAACAACAGTGTATTTAACATCAGGTTATTTGAGAGCTTCGAGGCCATACAATTTTCAGAAGCCAGAGCCTCCACTTCCCTTCAAATGGAGCTACTTCCCCTGATCTCCCTGGGGAGAGGGGGGGGGGGATGACAGCGCAGGAAGGGCCCAGCGTGTTGGTCTGGGCACTAACAGTGAACCTGTGTGTTCCCAGCAGCCCTCAGCGCAAGCAGTCTGGGTTAATAATGAGGTTGGGGGACAGCGCTAAAGGAATTATTAATTTAGCTGTGAACGGGTTCACTAGGCTTTTCTGCGGTATTCCAGTATGGAGGAAATCAGCGTCGAATGTTACGCAAGTCGTGCACGGTATTATGCATTCTGAGGTCTTGCTTGACGCAAACTATACATGCTAAAAGTATCTTGGTGGTTTGGTTGACAGGGATCGACCTCTGGGAGTTGACATTGTGAAGGTGTTGACTCCCAGGCAGAAGACATCCTGAGAGTACTGACGGTGTCGACTCCCAGGCAGGAGACGTCCAGAGAGTACGGTAGGGGTCCATCTTGAGTACATTATACGCGGAAGCCGTCTAGTGAACTACACCGGACCCCGTCACAGGACACCGATGCTGCAGCGACGCAGCATCAACAATTAAACATGATCCCTGTAGTGAGACCTGCACGAACGACTCAATTATTCACGTCCAGTTCTGACCACCGGGTTAAGGTACACGGTGTCGTGGCCACAGAGTTAACGTTGTTACAATTTTCTGTAACACTTTTCCTCCCCCCCCCCACACACATACCAGCCTACACCCACACAAACAGCTTCACTGTAGGAGTTCCACAGACCTGCACCATCCGAGGCAACCAGGCTGGGAGAGAGGGCGCCTCCCAGGCCCACCTGCTGATAAATGACTCGGGTGAACTTGTGACACTGCTGAGAGGAGCCTGGAGTTAAGTTGCTGAGGAGCTCATAAATAAACTTTCACGGGGACTTTTCACCGGCGCTGAGAACCAGGCGCTCGGGATTTCATACGAGCAAGAGAAAGGAAGATAGAGAGGCCACATCCCGGCGCACAGAGAACGTCATAAAAGCGTTGCTTCAACGTAGCGTTGTCTGTTTACCGGGATAAAATATAATAGCGACATACAGATTAACAGACTCCTAAACTGGTCTCGATGATAATGATCTCAGGGAAGAGAACTAGATGCTCAACTCTCCATTAGATAGGATTGGATTCCAATACTTGCCGTCCTGTTTGTAAGTCGGAAACTCATATTATATATTATATTATGCGAACAAGCCTGAATGGTCCGCATTCTTTTATATTATATTATATTATATTATATATATATATATATATATATATATATATATATTATATATATATATATATATATATATATATATATATTATATTATATTATATATATATATATATTATATATATATATATATATATAATATATATATATATATATATAATATATATATATTTATGTATATACATATATATTTATATATATACATATATATATTATAATATATATATATATATATATATATATATATATATATATATATATATATATATATATATATATATATATATATATATATATATATATATATATGCGGAAAATCCACAGAGAAAAATGAAAGGAGGTAACGTTTCGACTTTGTTAAAGCCTTTGTCAAACCAGACTGACAAGAGGAGAAGGGAAGGGGGAGGATATATAGGCCGACACCTGACCAACCCACCTAGGGAAAGAATTAACCAGAGACAGGTAAAGCTTAGCTTAGAATGGTCAAAGAGGATTAAGCGGTCAGAGAAAAAGGATGAAAGATAAAGAAAAGCCTCATGAACATGCAATAAATGAATATATAAATATAAAATTATAATGAGACATTGTAAGCCTCTCTAACAATTAGAGTTTTTTCTTAAACTGTTGTGCAATATTATAACTTAAAAATGGATCAAGTTTGTACATTCCAGTACTAACATTAAGAAGATTTGGACACTGACTGATTAGAGCAGACTCAATCAAATTCCGTTCCACGAAATCCCCACAATTGGTAATGCTTTTTGCACCATTCCAGTTAATATTGTGATCGCATAAATTCGTATGTAGATACAATGCATTACACGTTTGGGCAGTTCTAATACTATAAGCATGTTGTGACAACCGCAATTGTAAGGACTTTCCTGTTTGTCCAAGGTACACAGAATCACAATCATTT
>WNGS01169498.1:21288333-21312255 GCA_020271785.1 Procambarus virginalis
AATACTAATGACCCCAAAGTGGATAACAAGAAATTTGAAGAACCTTATAGGTAAAAAGAGAGCCTGGTACAAAAGGATTAAAAATGGGGAGGTACTTTAGAACAGGAATTCGTACAACTGGTTAGAAATGTTAAAAAAGAGATAAGGAAGCAAAAAGAAACTATGAAGTTCGCATAGCAGGGCAAGCAAAGACAAATCCTAAAGGGTTTTTTCAGTTATATCGAACTAAGACTAGGGAAAGGATAGGTCCATTAAAAACTGAGACAGGTCAAATAACGGATAATGACGAGGAGATGAGTAGTATTTTTAACAAATATTTTATATCTGTATTTACTAAAGAAGAACTTAACAATATGCCTTCAGCCGAACAAGTCTATGTGGGTGGGGATGAGGACAGGTTGATTAGTTTAGCAGTTACCATGGAGGATGTAATTAAACAATTAGTAAAACTAAACCAAACAAATCCCCAGGGCCGGATGAAGTGTTTGCCAGGGTGCTTAAAGAATGCAAAGAGGAGCTTTCCGAGCCACTGTCAACCATATTTAATAAATCAATAGAGTTAGGCAGAGTGCCAGAGTCATGAAAGGTAGCAAATGTGGTACCAATTTTTAAGAAAGGAGATAGATCACTTCCATCAAACTATCGGCCAATTAGCCTAACGTCTATTGTGGGAAAGTTACTTGAATCGATAATTGCAAATGCAATTCGTCTTCATCTTGAAAAACATAAATTAATAAATGAATGGCAACATGGTTTTACAAATGGCCGTTCATGTTTAACAAATTTGCTATCTTTTTATTCCAGCATAGTTGAGGCAGTTGATAGTGGTAAGGATTGTGATGTTGTGTACCTTGACTTTACAAAGCTTTTGATACAGTGCCACATGAAAGACTAATTAAAAAAATAGAGGCTCATGGTATTGGGGGTGCTATATTAAGTTGGATTAGGGCATGGCTATTCCAAAGGAAACAGAGAGTTAGTATAAATGGGGTTAAGTCAGAGTGGGATAATGTTGTTAGTGGAGTGCCTCAAGGCTCTGTCCTGGGACCTCTGTTGTTTATAATATATATAAATGATTTAGATTCAGGTTTGAGTAGCAACATTCGCAAATTTGCAGATGATACAAAAATCGGTAGGGAAATTAACACGAAAGAAGACTCGGTATCACTTCAAGTTGATCTAAATAGGGTTTTAAAATGGTCAAAAGACTGGCAGATGCAGTTTAATGCTAATAAATGGAAAGTTTTGAGGCTAGGTAATGATGATAGAGTTACAAGATACGAGCTAGATGGTGTTGAGATTGCGAAGTCGGATTGCGAAAGGGATCTAGGAGTTATGATTAGTAAGAATTTAAAACAAAAGGATCAATGCATGAATGTTCGTAATAAGGCAAATAGGACACTGGGATTTATTAATCGAAGCGTTAGTAACAAGGCACCTGGTGTGGTTCTTCAGCTATATCTTGCTCTAGTTAGGCCCCATTTAGATTATGCAGTTCAGTTTTGGTCGCCGTACTATAGAATAGATATAAATTCACTTGAACGTGTCCAGCGTAGAATGACAAAGTTAATTCCCCAAATTAGAAATCTTTCATATGAAGAAAGATTAATAAAGCTTAAATTGCATTCACTGGAAAGGCGAAGAGTTAGGGGTGACATGATAGAAGTTTACAAGTGGATGAATGGACATAACAAAGGAGATATTAATAGGGTATTAAAAGTATCAACACAAGACAGAACACGAAACAATGAGTATAAATTGGATAAGTTTAGATTTAGGAAAGACTTGGGTAAATACTGGTTCGGTAACAGGGTTGTTGATTTGTGGAACCAATTACCGCGTAACGTGGTGGAGGTGGGATCCCTCGATTGTTTCAAGCGTGGGTTGGACACGTATATGAGTGGGATTGGGTGGTTATAAATAGGAGCTGCCTCGTATGGGCCAGTGGGCCTTCTGCAGTTGCCTTGTTCTTATGTTCTTATGTATGTTCATTGTTGGAAGGGGTTACCCTAGATGAACGACTATCAGATATAGGGGTGACAGCAGAGGAGGTAAAGAAACAGTTGACAACTCTAGATGCATCTAAATCAGTTGGACCAGACAAAGTATCACCGTGGATACTAAAGAAGCAGTGCAGGCCCTCAGCGTGCCTCTGGCAATGATCTTTAACGAGTCACTTATGTCGGGAGAATTGCCCAGTTACTGGAAGAAGGCAAATGTCGTGCCGATCTTCAAGAAAGGCGATTGGGAGGAGGCACTTAACTATAGACCTGTATCACTGACAAGCATCCCCTGTAAAATACTGGAAAGAATAATTAGGCTACGACTGGTTGCACACCTGGAGAACATTAGGTTTGTGAACAAACATCAACATGGGTTCTGGACAGGGAAATCGTGCCTAACAAACCTTCTGGAATTCTATGATAAATAACGAGGATAAGACAAGACAGAGATGGTTGGGCAGACTGCATATTTCTGGACTGCCAAAAAGCCTTTGATACAGTAACGCACATGAGACTGCTGTTCAAACTCGAGAGGCAGGCGGGGGTGGGGGGAAAGGTCCTAGCGTGGATAAGGAACTACATAACAGGAAGGAGCCAAAGAGTTACAGTAAGGGGCGAGAAGTCGGACTGGCGAACAGTCACAAGTGAAGTACCACAAGGATCGGTGCTGGGACCAATTCTATTTCTTGTTTATGTTAACGACATGTTTACGGGTGTAGAGTCCTACATGTCGATGTTTGCGGATGACGCAAAGTTGATGAGAAGAGTTGTGACAGATGAGGATTGCAGGATCCTCCAAGAGGACCTGAACAGGTTGCAGAGATGGTCAGAGAAATGGCTACTGGAATTCAACACGAGCAAATGTAAAGTTATGGAAATGGGACTAGGAGATAGGAGACCAAAGGGACAGTACACAATGAAGGGGAACAGCCTACCTGTGACGATGCACGAAAGAGACCTGGGTGTGGACGTAACACCTAATCTATCTCCTGAGGCACATATATATAAGATAACGACAGCAGCGTTTTCTACACTGGCAAAAGTTAGAACATCATTCAGAAACCTAAGTAAGGAGGCATTTAGGGCGCTTTACACTGCCTACGTGAGGCCAGTCTTAGAGTATGCCGCCTCATCATGGAGTCCCCATCTGAAGAAGCATATAATGAAACTGGAAAAGGTTCAGAGGTTTGCAACGAGACTCGTCCCAGAGCTACGAGGGATGGGGTATGAGGAGCGCCTGAGAGAACTGTGCCTTACGACACTAGAAAGAAAAGGGAGAGGGGGGACATGATAGGAACGTATAAAATACTCAGAGGGATTGACAGAGTGGACATAGACGAAATGTTCACACGGAATAGTAACAGAACGAGGGGACATGGATGGAAGTTGGAAACTCAGATGAGTCACAGAGATGTTCGGAAGTTTTCTTTTAGCGTGAGAGTAGTGGGAAAATGGAATGCACTTAAGGAACAGGTTGTGGAAGCAATACTATTCATAATTTTAAAACCAGGTATGATAGGGAAATGGGACAGGAGTCATTGCTGTAAACAACTGATGCTCGAAAGGCGGGATCCAAGAGTCAATGCTCGATCCTGCAGACACATATAGGTGAGTACATATAGGTGAGTACACACACACACACACCACACACACACACACACACCACACACACACACACACACACACACACACACACACACACACACACACACACACACACACACCACACACACACACACACCACACCCACACACACACACACACCACACACACATAGGTGGTGTGTGTAAAGGTGGTGTTCACAAACGAAACCACGATAAAGGATATTCTCGAAAAAAGAGTCGTCTGCAGCATGTGGAGGGATACAAAAAAGTATTCCTGCAGAGGGACAGGACGAAGGAGGAGAGAGCCAGGCAGCAGAGGCAAGGAGGAAGCGCAGGGAGAGAGGAGCAAACCAGGAAATCACAGCCCCCAACACAACAGTCCCAGAAACAAGAGGGGGAACCCAAAACCAGCATCCCAGCAACACCAGAGGGAGGGCAACACCACCACCCCCTCTGCATAGAAACCCTTCCTTCCCCTCACCCTACCTGCCCCCACCAACCCTTCCTCCCCCCCACCCCATTCTGACCCTGACACCCCTTCCCCTTTCCCATCATTTCCCCCCTCCCACCTTTTCCCCCCTGTTCCCCCTCCCCCTTCATCCCATACCCTCCCTATTCCTCTTCCCCCCCTCACCCCGTATCTCCATGTCCCCCTATCTCCTTAACCCACGCCCTACCTGTCCCACCCTTCCCTTAAACCCTCACCCCACACCCACAACCCAAAATCCTCTGAGGCCCTGTAAACCACCTCACAGATCTTGTCACCCACGGAACAGCTTCCCACACCAGCAGAATGCTCGCCAAGAAAGGGACATGAAAATGAACAGAAGAAAGTGAGCTTCAAGGCGATGTACACTAACATAGATGGGATTACAAATAAAACAAGTGAACTCGGAGAATGGGCACTAGAAGAAAACCCAGACATAATAGCACTCACAGAAACAAAGCTAACGAAAATCATAACAAACGCAGTGTTTCCACAGGGCTACTATGTAGTGAGGAAAGAGAGAGAAGGGAGAGGAGGAGGTGGTGTAGCTGTGCTACTAAGAGAAGGTTGAAGTTTCGAAGAGATGGTAATTCAGAACTGTGAAAGTTTCAGTGACTACATATCAGGCACCATAGCAACTGGAGGACAGAAAATTATAGTAGTAGTCATATATAACCCCCCACCGAATGACAGAAGACCCAGACAGGAATATGATAGAAACAACTTGGCCAATATAATAGAGAGAGCAGCTTCTGTCGCTAGCAGGAACGGATCCAGACTACTAATCATAGGAGACTTCAACCATGAGAAGATAGATTGGGGGAACAGAGACCCACATGGAGGCTCAGACACATGGAGAGCTAAGGTGCTGGATGTGGCAACAACAAACTTTCTAAGTCAACACGTCAAGGGACTGACAAGAATGATAGGAGGAGATGAACCAGCCTTGCTTGATCTGATATTTACCCTAAATGAGTCGGTTATAATACCCTAAATGAGTCGGTTATAAGGGAAGTAAAGTTGGAAGCCCCATTGGGAATAAGTGATAATAGTGTATTGAGCTTTGAGTACCTGTGTTGAGCTAGGAATTATCACCCCCCAAAAAAGAACTGGGAACCAAAGGGCTGGCGTACCGAAAGGGAAACTATGAGGAGATGAATAAATTCCTATGGGATATACATTGGGACACAGAACTCGGAACCAAGTCCGTACAAGACATGATGGACTATGTCACCCAAAAATGTCAGGAGGCTGTAAGCAGGTTTGTCCCAGCCCGACAGGAAAAAAACAGAGAAGCAAAGGAAGAATCTGTGGTTTAATAGGGAATATATGAAAGCAAAGGAGCTGAGCAAAAGGGCATGGAGGAACTTCCGTAATAACAGAACACCAGAAAGTAGAGAGAGATACCAGAGAACCAGGAACGAGTATGTTAGTGTGAGAAGAGCAGCTGAGAAAACGTATGCAAATGATATAGCTAATAAAGCCAAGACCGAACCAAAGCTACTCACTAGTCACATCAGGAGGAAAACAACAGTGAAAGAACAGGTAATGAAACTTAGAACAGGCGAAGGCAGGTATACAGAGAATGACAAAGAGATGTGTGAAGAACTCAACAAGAGGTTCCAGGAGGTCTTCACAATAGAACAAGGTGAGGTCACTGTGCTAGGAGAAAGGGAAGTAAACCAGGTGGCCTTGGAAGGGTTCGAAATTACGAGTGAGGAGGTCAAGAGACACCTGCTGGATCTCGGTGTTAGAAAGGCTGTTGACTGAGACGGGATCTCACCATGGGTACTGAAAGAGTGTGCAGAGGCACTTTGCTTGCCACTCTCCATGGTGTATAGTAGGTCACTGGAGACCTACCAGAAATATGAAAGACGGCGAACGTGGTCCCAAAATACAAAAAGGGAGACAGGCAAGAGGCACTGAAATACAGGCCAGTGTCCTTGACTTTTATACCTTGCAAGGTAATGGAGAAGATCGTGAGACAAAACCTAGTAACACATCTGGAGAGAAGGGACTTCGTGACAAATCTCCAACATGGATTCAGGGAGGGTAAATCTTGCCTGACTGACTTAACAGAATTTTACGACCAGGTGACAAAGATTAAGCAAGAAAGAGAAGGCTGGGCGGACTGCATTTTCTTGGATTGTCGGAAAGCCTTTGATTCAGTACCGCATAAGAGGCTGGTACATAAGCTGGAGAGACAGGCAGGTGTAGCTGGTAAGGTGCTCCAGTGGATAAAGGAGTACCTTAGCAATAGGAAGCAGAGAGTTACGGTGAGGGATGAGTCTTCGGATTGGCGTGAAGTCAGTAGTGGAGTCCCACAGGGCTCTGTACTCGGTTCTATCTTGTTTCTGATATATGTAAATGATCTCCCGGAGGGTATAGATTCATTTCTCTCAATGTTTGCTGACGATGCCAAAATTATGAGAAGGATTAAGACAGAGGAGGACAGCTTGAGGCTTCAATAAGACCTAGACAAGCTGAAGGAATGGTCGAACAAATGGTTGTTAGAGTTTAACTCAAGCAAATGTAATGTAATGAAGATAGGCGTAGGGAGCAGGAGGCCAGATACTAGGTATCATCTGGGAGATGAAATTCTTCATGAGTCAGAGAGAGAAAAAGACTTGGGGGTTGACATCACGCCAGACCTGTCCCCTGCAGCCCATATCAAGAGGATAACATCAGCGGCATATGCCAGGCTGGCCAACATACGAACGGCATTCAGAAACTTGTGTAAAGAATCATTCAGAACTTTGTATACCACATATGTCAGGCCAATCCTGGAGTATGCAGCACCAGCATGGAGTCCATATCTAGTCAAGGATAAGACCAAACTGGAAAAGGTCCAAAGGTTTGCCACCAGACTAGTACCCGAGCTGAGAGGTATGAGTTACGAGGAGAAGCTACGGGAATTAAACCTCACTTCGCTGGAAGACAGAAGAGTTAGGGGGGACATGATCACCACATTCAAGACTCTCAAGGGAATTGATAGGGTAGATAAAGACAGGCTATATTAACACAAGGGGCACACGCACTAGGGGACACAAGTGGTAACTTAGTGCCCAAATGAGCCACAGAGATATTAGAAAGAACCTTTTTAGTATCAGAATGTTTGACAAATGGAATGCATTAGACAGTGATGTGGTGGAGGCTGACTCCATACACAGTTTCAAGTGTAGATATGATAGAGCCCAGTAGGCTCAGGATCCTGTACACCTGTTGATGGACGGTTGAGAGGCGGGACCAAAGAGCCAGAGCTCAACCCCCCACAAGCACAATTAGGTGAGTACAATTTGGTGAGTATACACACCTCACCTCACACACGACCTCATCTCAAGGTAAAAGTGGGACGGGGATGAGGGAATGTGAGACAGAACGTAGGGAGGGTGAGGGAAGGAGGGACGGTGGGAGAAGGGAAGGACGAACAGGAGCTGAGAGAATGGGAGTGAGTACCGTTCAGGACAGACAAAGTACAAGTTACTAACCTTCAAAACATGACCCCATCAACAACAGGTCAGGCACTCAAGGTGACACCAGATCATCGTCAAGTGCCACATAACAACAATGGGAGCCCCAAATTAACGACCACGAGTTAGTCTAATTAAGAACAGGCAAATCAGACACCAAGACATCACCTCACACCTTGACACAATTACTCCTTAATTGCATTCTGCAATCTTTGGCTCGTTACCATAATTGTAATTTGACATAATTGTATATCAGTAGAGTAATTCTCAGAAAATATTTTAACATTACAGTTGGTACATTATTAGGAAAATATTGTAACAACATAATATACGAGTGAATCTTGACTTTATAAGTAACGAAAACTTATCAAACTTCAATACAGTTTTGATCCTTCTAAGTATCACGTTCTCTCAAATTTCCCCCAACGTACACAATCCAACGTTCTAACATATCCAGAAACGTATCAACCCAAGCCACCTACCTAACCTATTCAAATAATGTAGAGAAAACGTTGAGTTTTGCGATTCGCAACCTTTCATAGCATGTCGTATTTGGTCCGTTTGTTGCCATAACGATGTATTAGCTGAGATGACTGGTTGCAGACACCGGCTAATGAACCTGACCAAGGGAAGGGAATGATCAGGAGGAAAGCGCCAAGCCATTACGACTATATAACACTGGAATGGGAGTCAGGATAAGGATTTGGGATGGGACGGGGAAGAAAGGAATGATGCCCAACCACTTATGGACAGTCGGGGATTGAACGCCGACCTGCATGAAGCGAGACCGTCGCTCTACCGTCCAGCCCAAGGGGGTTGGGATGAACCTGACCAAACATAATGGTCGTCCTGGCTGCAGCCGAAGTAATAAGAATTGTTCAGTGTTTCTTGAGGACAAGATTCCAAAACACTCACTCGGAACTGAAGCGTTGTGATCACTGTATTGTTATATCATTGTATATAATGTATAGTGAACACTGTATGGTTAGATCATTGTATATAATGTATTGTGAACACTGTAGGGGTAAGTCATTGTATATAATGCATAGAGAACACTGTATGGTTCTCTATACATTATATACAATGATCTAACTTTCAGCGCCGTGGAGAGGAGGGACCTGCTGCCTGGGTAACAGCTTCTCCCCCGAATCAACCTACCCTGGCTTTGCGCCCTTGTGAGGCCACTCCAGACCAGGCCGACGCCAGTGCGAAAGTCCATAGTCTCCTGAGACTGATGGATGCCTACTACAACTGTATGGTTAGATCATTGTATATAATGTATAGTGAATACTGTATGGTTAGATCATTGTATATAATGTATAGTGAACACTGTATGGTTAGATCATTGTATATAATTTATAGTGAACACTGTATGGTTAGATCATTGTATATAATGTATAGTGAATACTGTATGGTTAGATCATTGTATATAATGTTGAGTAGCACTGTAGGGTTAGATCATTGTATATAATGTATAGTGAATACTGTATGGTTAGATCATTGTATATAATGTATAGTAGCACTGTAGGGTTAGATCATTGTATATAATGTATAGTGAATACTATATCTTAAGGTTACCTTGAGAGGATTTCGGTGGTTAGTGTCCCCGCGACCCGGCCCTCGACCATGCCTCCACCCCCAGGAAATAGCCAATAGCAGCTGTCTAACTCACAAGTACCTATTTACTGCTAGAAAAAAGGGGCATAGGGGTGAAAGAAACATTTTGCCCATTTGTCTTCGCCTCCACCGGGGATCAAACTCGGAACCTCAGGGCTACGAATCCGAATTGTATATGACGTATAGTGAATACTGTATGGTTAGATCATTGTATATAATGCATAGTGAATACTGTATGGATAGACTGTTGCCAATAATGAATGGATAGCCACATACAACACAATGAACGTAACTGCATACCTCATGTCAAGTATGACAGAACCGGTCATTGTACAACCTGGTCATTGTACACCCTGGTCATAGCACACCCTGGTCACAGTACACATACCCTAGTCATTGTACACCCTGGTCAAATGGGCCATCTGCCGGGACTGTTGCATCAAACAACAGGGAGAAGAGAAGTAAAGCCCAATACTTACCATACAAAAGGGGGTTGAGATATCCAGTTTAAATACAGTTTCTCTCCATCCACTTCCCTGGTGCTGTGCCGGCTGCATCCCTCACAGCGAGAGGCAAACAGAATAAATCACACGTGAGAGCTCTCTTGGATCAAAGGGAAGAGAGCACTTCGTGCAAGTTAGTGAACAATCTGAAAGGCTTCGTAACAAATTGACACGTGTAATTCTGACTATGGTGAAACCTGTAATATGCACGATATGTATAGAGAGAGAAGTCAGTGATGATTTCATTGGAGAAGCATCATGACTGAAGCAGCCCAGGAACTCAAAGCAGAAGGTGTGTGTTGTTCAGCAGGAAAGTATTTTCCACTGGCATGAAAGAGTACATTGATATTGTATTTGGAGGTGACAGGGGCCTGGCAGCTGAGTGGACAGCGCTTCGGATTCGTAGTCCTGAGTTTCCGGGTTCGACCCTCTGGGGAGGCGGAAACAAATGGGCAGAGTTTCTTTCACCCTGATGCGTTTGTTACCTAGCAGTAAATAAGTACCTGGGAGTTAGACAGCTGCTACGGGCTGCTTCCTGGAGGTGTGTAAAAAAAAGGAGGCCTGGTCGAGGACCGGGCCGCGGGGTCACTAAGCCCCGAAATCATCTCAATATAACCTGAAAATTAATATTTAAAACATCTGATTATCAGCGTCATTGTGAGAGAAGCCATTAAGACCCGTAGCCGCACCTGTCTGTAGGCTCACCAGAGATGAGCCTACTCAGAAAATATTATACCTGCCGTCTTAATATTAAGACAACCATGAATACTCAGATCAACTTTGACAAAGATTGCACAGTGGTTGCAACCACTATACAACTAAAAGGGGACCAACTATATTATGTACATCTGAGCAGTTCTCAACCACGGTCACCAAAATGTGGCTGCCATTAACACCATGACATCTCTTGCTTCCCCGCTAACGTAAGACACCAACCGCTCGCAGCCTTACACCAGTGCTCTACTGACGCTTCTAGAGCGCTCTAGAGGTATAAATACCGATCATACAACAAATATTTACCCAATGATGCTCTCGGCATGATTCTACTGTTCTGAAAATATGAGCCTCTCTTGGAATATAAATTAAACAAATTATTGAATAATGAAGCTTCCCCATTCCGAAATAATGAGGCTTCCCTTTCCAGAATAATGAGGTTCCTCTTCCGTAAAAAGAGAGAGAGAATGGAAGAAATTATAAACTGAGAGAATGTGTTAGGCCAGAAAAAAAAAAATTCGTTTTTTTGCTGCCTACATCCACACTTTTTTATTTTTAATTTTTATGTTCTCTTCTCTTTTGTTTCCTCTCCCTTTTTTTTAAGGTTAAGAGCTCGTCCGCTTGTGGTGCAACGGATTTGTTTTCCCACTGAAATCTGATGTGGGGTGTTCGGTTTACCATCCCCCTTTTATTGTACAGGGAAATATTGCATTACAGAGAAAGAACACATCAAAGGCTAGATATTGGACTGTTCCACACACGTGCACCTCCCCCCCCCCTCTCCCTCGCTACGAGGCATAAGCGGGCTACTGGCCGGATGGGATACTAGCCGGGCGAGCCGACTAGTGAATTGGTGGCTGAACGAGCGAGGGGGGCCAGCAACCAGACCAGGTTAGAGGGGAGTGGAACCCGGTTGGGCTACAGGCATCCCGTCCTCATCACAAACGCCAAATGCTCGTTAATCCACCCAACAAACTCCCTGTTTGTGAATGAAAAAGTTTATATATACTTCAACTCATGACCTTTGGCCATTTCTCAAAAAAGTGCTTCGCTAACAACCTCTGTTCGAACCAGCCCATCCTCTAAACAAAGACCCAAAGTTCATTCCATGCTCCCGCCAAACCCCCTGTTTATGAATAAAAAACAGTTTAGACGCGACTCACAACTGTTGACGCCCGAACACTTCCAGAACAAGTGCTTCACTCACGTCCTCTGTTTGAACCACAGTTCTATAAATGATTCACCCACGTACTTCAAACACAAATAATCGCCAACAGAACCTAAACACTTAACCTAACTACGTCTAACTATACACAGAATTTTTATGCATAATAATATAAACTAATACCGAAACGCTATGCGTGCTAGTGGCTTTACAAGATTGTAATTTCAACTTAAACTCTATGTTCTCTCTTAACCCCCAGTGTACCTTATTGTATATATATAAATAAATAAATATATGAGAACAAACCAATTTTTAATTCATAGTATGTTAAAATTACTGAATGCGTCTGGGGAGGACGACCGCTGCTTTAAACAGCCTAGTGAGAGGTTCAACACACCAGTTGAGAGGCGGGAGGGAGAGCCCTGCTAGCTCGGTAGGGTGCAGATGTGTTGCCTCGGCGCTCCGGCAGTTGGTGATTGTTTGCCGGTCTGGCCAGTTGGGGGCAGGTGTTTCTCTGCCCGCCTGTGCTGACGTGGAGTTCACGATGGGGGTCCCTCTTCCCCCTGTCGTCCGGGCTCAGTCTGTGGGCCTCGAATTCTCTGTGAAGGCTGGTTAGCCGGAGATTGTGCTGGCGTGTGACTTGCTTTCTGTCCCTGTGATAGCCATTTATGGGGTCGAGTTGGTAACGGCACGTCGAGCAATAGTGAAGTTCACGGAGGAGTTAGCGTATCGAGACTTTCTCCGTCGATACGAGGGGCGGACCTTACCCCTGCCGGATGGTGCGGGCACTGTGACCCTCTCTGATCGGAGTGGTGCCCTCACTTACGTCAGTGTGCATGGGGCTCCTTTGAAGTTTCCGGAGGGTCTGCTACGGCGGTACTTCGGCCGGTTTGGCGCAGTGGTTAGTGTGTGCGGGTGAACGTGGTGTCTTCCAGTCCACTCAAGGGTGTGAGGACTAACATTCGCACCCTGGGCATGAAGCTCTGGGCAGATATTCCGTCCTCTGTGCGCCTTATGGGTTACAATGTTCGGGTGATTTACACCCCACAGCATCGGACGTGATATCGTTGTGGCCTATTGGGCCATCAGGCTGCTGACTGTTCTGCGCCTGCCAGTGCACCCGTGAACCTCTTCAGTGAGGAGGATTTTCCGCCGCTTCCTGTGGAGGAGGCTTCGGTGGATGTGGACGTTTTTTCAGCCGCGGATGTGCCCCCTGTGTCGACTGTTTCGCCGCCTGATGCGCCCCTGTTATTGTCGCCTCTCCTATGGCGGTTGTGTCATCGCCTGGTGATTGTCCTGCTCCTGCTGGTGACCCTGGGGTTCTGCCGACTGCCTTCTGCTCGAATCCCCCGTCTTCCAGTTCGTCCTCTGCTGCGTCTGACCCTGTCCCTGCACCCTCCTTCCGTCTGTTCCGGCTGTACTGGGTGCTGGGGTGGATCCGGCGCTTCCTCCTGTGCCTGGCCTGGTGCCCCATGTGGTTGAGGATGCTGCCGTTCTACGATGTGCATCGGTTCGCCCGGTTTGTGTTGCTCGTGGCTCTGGGTCAGCCTCCGGGTCTAATGGTGTGCAGCCAGAGCCAAGGCGTTCCCGGCGTTCTTCTTCTGCTTGGGCTGACGTTAGCGAATTCGACGATTGTGGATCTTCCGGTGATGGCGAGGGGGCTCCGGTTGTGGTGCATACTACGGTGATGGCGGAGGTGCACTTGCCTGAGGATGCCGGTGCCGGTGTTTCGGCCTCCACTTCTTGTATGGTGTCCGCGGATCCTGCTTCAGGTGCGTTGACTGCGTCGGATGGCTCCGGTTCTTCGTGGGGGTGGTTCCCCCTACTGAGGGTCGTGGTGAGCGGGGTGAACTGGTGGTGGTGTTGTGAAAAGATGCTCGCTCTGGGGGTCATGTGACCCCTTCCTCGTTCCCGTTTCCTCGGCAGCGGTCTTGCCGCCTCTTCCGTCTCCGGCCGTCTCTTCCGTGTCTCCTGCGGTCTCAGTGGAGGTGCTACCGTCTCGTCAACCGTCCCCTGCTCCTGTACGTACGACGGCGAAGCAGTCTCGGCAACCATCGTCCTCATCTTCGGTGTCGTCTGCTTCCTCGCAGGGCGTGGTTGGCGCTCCCCGGCCTCGTTATGCGAGTTGCGTCAGTGACCTTAAGCGTTGGCCGTTGCCGCCTGATCTGGATGTTCCAGAGTTTATGATTCCCCCTCGGACGCGGGGGATCCGTAACCCTTCCGACCTTGATGATTGTATTTGGGAGGCTTATAAGAAGAAATATTCTTACGATATTTTCCCTGAAAAGTACGCTCATGCCTCTTGAGGACTGTGTTCCTCGCATATGATTTCTTTGTATTTTGTGTATCCTTTTGTGTGTGTGGCTGTGGGGTGCGGGTAGGGTGTGTGTGTGTGTGGGTGGGGTGGGTTATGCTTCCCGGTTCCTGTGTGCTCCGGTTTGTGTTGTGGGTTTCATTGTATAGCCTGCTTGTGGGTGTGCGGTTCCTGTGCGTTTGTGTGTCCGGTTGTGGATGTCGTGTGCGCTTGTTTATGTCATATTGCGTGCTCTTCAGGCTGTTGGCGTGTTCCGGCCAAGGTTTATGCTCTTTATTATGTTTTGCCTTTATGTTTTGCCTCCAGTTTGTTATGGGAGGTCTGTTTCTTTTCTTGTTTTTATCTTTATTATTGTATGTTTATCGTTTTGTGTTGGTGCCTTTCCATCTGTGTTTGAGGTGTTGGTAGGCTTGTTATGTGTGCGTTTTGTTTTGGTGTTTCCTCTATGCTTATCTTCCGCTGTGTTTATCTTTTTGTTGTGTTTTGTGTATGCACTTTTGTGTGTTTTGTGGTCGGCCCTTCCGGCTGGTCTTCTCTTGATTTGTTCCTCAGTCCGTGTACATATGTGTGCTTTGTGCATGTGTTCTGTGTTATATTTGTTTATGCTTTTATTGTAACTTATACGCATGCTTGCATGTAAAAAAAAAGTTGAGAGGCAGGACCAAAGAGCCAAAGCTCACCCCCCGCAAGCACAACTAGGTGAGAACAGAGTTGCCCACTGATAGTGATAGATCTATTGTTCACCCAAAATGAGGCGGACTTGAAATACTGTACGTGGTACTACATACAATGATATGTGGTACCACATACAATGATATGTGGTACCACATACAATGATATGCGGTACCATTGACCCCCAAGCAAGTACCGCGTTCTAATCGTTATATACACTGCTGAGTAGAGTAAGAGCCTTATATCCAGCAACGGGTTCTGAAGGTTACGACACTACAGGAGACTACGAGACTACAACACCGGGAGACTACAGGAGGCTACGAGACTACAACACCGGGAGACTACGAGACTACAACACCGGGAGACTACGAGACTACAACACCGGGAGACTGCAGGAGACTACGAGACTACAACACCGGGAGACTGCAGGAGGCTACGAGACTACAACACCGGGAGACTGCAGGAGACTACGAGACTACAACACCGGGAGACTGCAGGAGGCTACGAGACTACAACACCGGGAGGCTGCAGGAGACTACGAGACTACAACACCGGGAGACTGCAGGAGGCTACGAGACTACAACACCGGGAGACTGTAGGAGGCTACGAGACTACAACACCGGGAGGCTACGAGACTTCATGACGGGAGACTACAGGAGGCTACGAAGCTTCAACAGGGATGAGACTACAGAGATGAGATTACATGCATTATATTCCAGTGGAAAAGACATTGTAGTAAACAAACATCAATACTGATATAATGTTGAAAACTGATAGAAAAACTATCGACTCGAGAAAGATGACTTAATGTACTGTTGTAAACTTAATCAACAACAGTGTTTTTAACATCAGGTTATTTGAGAGCTTCGAGGCCATACAATTTTCAGAAGCCAGAGCCTCCACTTCCCTTCAAATGGAGCTACTTCCCCTGATCTCCCTGGGGAGAGGGTGAGGTGGGGGGGGGGGGTTGACAGCGCAGGAAGGGCCCAGCCTGTTGGTCTGGGCACTAACAGTGAACCTGTGTGTTCCCAGCAGCCCTCAGCGCAAGCAGTCTGGGTTAATAATCAGGTTGGGGAAGAGCGCTAAAGGAATTATTAATTTAGCTGTGAACGGGTTCACTAGGCTTTTCTGCCGTATTCCAGTATGGAGGAAATCAGCGTCGAATGTTACGCAAGTCGTGCACGGTATTATGCATTCTGAGGTCTTGCTTGACGCAAACTATACATGCTAAAAGTATCTTGGTGTTTTGGTTGACAGGGATCGACCTCTGGGAGTTGACACTGTGAAGGTGTCGACTCCCAGGCAGAAGACATCCTGAGAGTACTGACGGTATCTACTCCCAGGCAGGAGACGTCCACAGAGTACGGAAGGGGTCCATCTTGAGTACATTATACGCGGAAGCCGTCTAGTGAACTACACTGGACCCCGTCACAGGACACCGATGCTTCAGAGATGCAGCATAAACAATTAAACATGATCCCTGTAGTGAGACCTGCACGAACGACTCAATTATTCACGTCCAGTTCTGACCACCGGGTTAAGGTACACGGTGTCGTGGCCACAGAGTTAATGTTGTTACAATTTTCTGTAACACTTTTCCTCCCCACACACACACACATACCAGCCTACACCCACACAAACAGCTTCCCTGTGGGAGTTCCACAGACCTGCACCATCTGAGGCCACCAGGCTGGAAGAGAGGGCGCCTCCCAGGCCCACCTGCTGATAAATGACTCGGGTGAACTTGTGACACTGCTGAGAGGAGCCTGGAGTTAAGTTGCTGAGGAGCTCATAAATAAACTTTCACGGGGACTTTTCACCGGCGCTGAGTACCAGGCGCTCGGGATTTCATACGAGCAAGAGAAAGGAAGATAGAGAGGCCACATCCCGGCGCACAGAGAACATCATAAAAGCGTTGCTTCAACGTCGCGTTGTCTGTTTAATGGGATAAAAATATAATAGTGACATATAGATTAAAAGACTCCTAAACTGGTCTCGATGATAATGATCTCAGGGAAGAGACCTAGATGCTCAACTCTCAATATGATAGGATTGGATTCCCATACATGCCATCCTGTTTGTAAGTCGGAAACTCATATTATATTGTGATGGTAAAAAAAAGAAGTGTAGGTGTTCGGCAGTCCTCCTAATGGCTGTTGTCAATGCCAATCACATTTACAAAAAAAAAGTCGACTGCTTGGCTGTTGTCTGTGGTAAAGTAAGGGAAAACACGCAAAACACATAGTATGAACACTGAAACTTTAATTAACTTGAAAATTATGAACAAAGAGAATCCCTTGGCTATGTACAGTGCAAACAAACAAGTCAAAAAAATATAACATAAAATTAAGAACAAGGGTGACATTACTCTACAATTAAAATAAAGACAAAAAAATGAATAAGCAGGTGCTGAGAATAAAGCGCTGGCTGAGAACATCCACTAATAAACAGAGCATATACCAGTAGGTTGTTTTCAGCTTGAGAGCACAGGATATTCTCAGCACCTGTTTATTAATTTTTTTGTCTTTATTTTATTTGTAGAGTAACGTCACCCTTGTTCTTAATATTATGTTATATTTTTTGACTTGTTTGTTTGCACTGTACATAGCCAAGGGATTCTCTTTGTTCATAATTTTCAAGTTAATTAAAGTTTTATTGTTCATACTATGTGTTTGTGTGTTTTCCCTTACTTTACCACAGACAACAGCCAAGCAGTCGACTTTTTTTTTTTAAATGTGATTGGTATTGACAACAGCCATTAGGAGGACTGCCGAACACCTACACTTCTAGTTTTTACCATCACATTTAATGGGGGCCTGTCCTAGGGGCTTCACTCAGGTACCAGAACATCAATTTGTGGTAAGTGTACTTGGCTTTGATACAGTTGCTTTTCAATATTTTCATTACTTCTAATATTGATATGGTGCGGTGTATTTTGTGCATTCCGAGGGTAGCATATTGTGAGTGTTGGATAACTTTGGATTACGTGGTGACTGGAGGCCTCAGTCATTCTCTTAATTGGTCATCCCTCACTCAGTGTTATTACTCGTGCATTCCACCTTTTGTCCCTAGGATATTTCTCAAACTCAGACAGATCATCATTTTGGTACCCTGGTACTTTGGTTTGTCTTCGGGTCAAAGCACCCTATCTTGTGCAATCCGACCAATGGAAGATACAGAGGGCCATAGTTCCTCTAGCACGGGCTACATTGCTGAGTTGGGACCTCAGCAGCAGTTCTCGTCACCAGTTGACACTCGCACCCCTACACGTCGGTCAGAGATGATGATATTTACTTAGGTAGGGAATTAGTTTTTTTTCAGAGCACAAAGTTCGCTAATTCTGTAAGTATCATATTTCATTAAGTAGGAAAACCTTTGCTTCTGTCCTATAGAGACTCGGCAAGGTATCCCTACATTCTTGGACTACCTTATATCATTTTTGAAACAATTAAATGTTTCATTTGTTTTAGAAACTATCGGTTTCATTTATTTAGTAGGATTTTCTTGCTTTTTTTCTCTTACATTGAGTACCAGGTACAAGATTTCCTGCGATTTTGATTGACTAATCATTTACCATACTAATGCTAACGTTAATTGTTAACGATTAAAATTCCACAGGATAGTTACCAGTTGCCACGTCATCCTGTTACTGACACTTCCAATATCACAAGTATATTTGTAGTACATTTATTTGCTATTTTCAAAATGTTTCGTCTCTCAGCATTTCGTAGTAATCCAGCAAGTGAAGAATGGAACTTAATTCGTGCCAAGAGGACCGAATTACAAACTCTTGCACACGAGTATCAACTAGATGTTCCCGCAGGAGCCACAAAAATGACTTGCACAATATAATCATGGATCACCTCTTAGATGAAGGAATTATAGACTCTGATACTCACGAAAACTATTCAATTGCAGATAAACATGCGCTGGCAGCTGTGAAGCTAAAGCTTGAACTTGCGAAAATCGAGCGGAACAAAAGAAAGAAGAGGCAGCCCTAAAGAAAGAGAACAGGAACGCGAGGCGGCCCTCAAGGAATGTGAGGCTGCCCTCAAGAACGTGAGGCTGCCCTCAAGGAACGTGAGGTTGCCCTATTCCATGAGCGGGAGAGGGAGCAGCTTGAAACAAGAAAACGTGACCTGGAGATACAACGGAGCACAGTAAACAGCAAGCTGATAGTGCTCTCGAATATCATCGGCNTAAGAAGACCTTGACAAGGCCGCCTACAGACGCCCTAAAGACAGCAAATTCATTTGCCGTGTTGGAGGACGAGTGCTGTGGTGAGCCAGCAGTTCACTCCGAAAAGAAATCAGCAAGGAGCGGCGAGGCGCGGGCCCCTCAGGGTGCTCAGAAAGTTAAGGAGGTACCGAAGAGAATTTTGGTTGTGGGAGATTCCCAGGGAGGTATTTAGACAGAACGTTTTGTGCCAGAGATAGGGGAACAGATAAGAGTTTGCTTTCCGGGAGCTGGAAATGGTGGATGTTGGAACATAAATGATATTATGAGGGAAATGGGACAAACCCATAATTTGTATTAGTGCAGGGGGTAATGATATGGACGAGTTAGGAGTGAGGAACTAATACAGAGATTCAGGACAGCCATTGAATTAGTTAGGAGCAAGGGAGGAATCCCGATCATATGTGGCATTCTCCCAAGAAAGGGAGTGGGAAATGAATGGATGTCGAGGACACTTGGTGTCAATTGCCGGCTGGAAAGATATTGCAAATCAAATGCAATATCTTTCATAGACAACTGGAAACACTTCTATGGAAGAAATGAAATGTATGCTCGTGATGGGGTGCATCTATCAAGGGCTGGGGTTGCTGCTGTTGCGAACTCGTTGGAACCAGTGGTTAGAGGTGTTTGTTTAGATTTAAACTGTTAGTAGATAGTGGTATAGGAATTAATTTGGAGGAAAGAGGTAATAAAAGTAGGTGTTTGTGGGAGAAAGGAATTGGCAAAATGATCAGGGAAAAAGAAGGGCCTCAAAATAACAATTCACTTAGGGTATATTACACTAACAGTAGAAGTCTAAGAAATAAAATTAACGAATTAAATGCTCTTGTCTGCACAGAAAAAATCGATATTATTGCACTTACGGAAACGTGGGTGAATATAGAAAATGGAGAATATTAGCTGAATATCAAATAAATGGATTTAAACTATTTCACACAGATCGATATATTAGACGAGGAGGGGAGTAGCCATACATGTTAGCGACAATTTGAAATGTAGTCTCAAAGAGGGAATCAAAACTGAGCCACACACAGAAACTATTTGGATAGAATTAAACGAAAAAGCAAATAATATTATAATAGGAGTTATATATAGGCCACCAAATTTAGACAGAATGGAAGCAAATCATCTATGGGATGAAATATCTAGAGCATCATAGACGTAAAAGGGGATTTCGATGTGGATTCAATATATAACTTATTTACGAATATTCTAAACAAAGCACAGGAACGTAGTATACCATACAAATTGAACAGATCGAATACTAATGACCCAAAGTGGATAACATAGAATTTGAAGAACCTTATAGGTAAAAAGAGAGCGTAGTATACCATACAAAAAGGAACGTAGTATACCATACAAATTGAACAGATCGAATACTAATGACCCAAAGTGGATAACATAGAATTTGAAGAACCTTATAGGTAAAAAGAGAGCCTGGTACAAAAGGATTAAAAATGGGGAGGTTACTTTAGAACAGGAATTCGTACAACTGGTTAGAAATGTTAAAAAAGAGATAAGGAAAGCAAAAAGAAACTATGAAGTTCGCATAGCAGGGCAAGCAAAGACAAATCCTAAAGGGTTTTTTCAGTTATATCGAACTAAGACTAGGGAAAGGATAGGTCCATTAAAAACTGAGACAGGTCAAATAACGGATAATGACGAGGAGATGAGTAGTATTTTTAACAAATATTTTATATCTGTATTTACTAAAGAAGAACTTAACAATATGCCTTCAGCCGAACAAGTCTATGTGGGTGGGGATGAGGACAGGTTGATTAGTTTAGCAGTTACCATGGAGGATGTAATTAAACAATTAGTAAAACTCAAACCAAACAAATCCCCAGGGCCGGATGAAGTGTTTGCCAGGGTGCTTAAAGAATGCAAAGAGGAGCTTTCCGAGCCACTGTCAACCATATTTAATAAATCAATAGAGTTAGGCAGAGTGCCAGAGTCATGAAAGGTAGCAAATGTGGTACCAATTTTTAAGAAAGGAGATAGATCACTTCCATCAAACTATCGGCCAATTAGCCTAACGTCTATTGTGGGAAAGTTACTTGAATCGATAATTGCAAATGCAATTCGTCTTCATCTTGAAAAACATAAATTAATAAATGAATGGCAACATGGTTTTACAAATGGCCGTTCATGTTTAACAAATTTGCTATCTTTTATTCCAGCATAGTTGAGGCAGTTGATAGTGGTAAGGATTGTGATGTTGTGTACCTTGACTTTAACAAAGCTTTTGATACAGTGCCACATGAAAGACTAATTAAAAAAATAGAGGCTCATGGTATTGGGGGTGCTATATTAAGTTGGATTAGGGCATGGCTATTCCAAAGGAAACAGAGAGTTAGTATAAATGGGGTTAAGTCAGAGTGGGATAATGTTGTTAGTGGAGTGCCTCAAGGCTTTGTCCTGGGACCTCTGTTGTTTATAATATATATAAATGATTTAGATTCAGGTTTGAGTAGCAACATTTGCAAATTTGCAGATGATACAAAAATCGGTAGGGAAATTAACACGAAAGAAGACTCGGTATCACTTCAAGTTGATCTAAATAGGGTTTTAAAATGGTCAAAAGACTGGCAGATGCAGTTTAATGCTAATAAATGGAAAGTTTTGAGGCTAGGTAATGATGATAGAGTTACAAGATACGAGCTAGATGGTGTTGAGATTGCGAAGTCGGATTGCGAAAGGGATCTAGGAGTTATGATTAGTAAGAATTTAAAACAAAAGGATCAATGCATGAATGTTCGTAATAAGGCAAATAGGACACTGGGATTTATTAATCGAAGCGTAGTAACAAGACACCTGGTGTGTTCTTCAGCTATATCTTGCTCTAGTTAGGCCCCATTTAGATTATGCAGTTCAGTTTTGGTCGCCGTACTATAGAATAGATATAAATTCACTTGAACGTGTCCAGCGTAGAATGACAAAGTTAATTCCCCAAATTAGAAATCTTTCATATGAAGAAAGATTAATAAAGCTTAAATTGCATTCACTGGAAAGGCGAAGAGTTAGGGGTGACATGATAGAAGTTACAAGTGGATGAATGGACATAACAAAGGAGATATTAATAGGGTATTAAAAGTATCAACACAAGACAGAACACGAAACAATGAGTATAAATTGGATAAGTTTAGATTTAGGAAAGACTTGGGTAAATACTGGTTCGGTAACAGGGTTGTTGATTTGTGGAACCAATTACCGCGTAACGTGGTGGAGGTGGGATCCCTCGATTGTTTCAAGCGTGGGTTGGACACGTATATGAGTGGGATTGGGTGGTTATAAATAGGAGCTGCCTCGTATGGGCCAGTGGGCCTTCTGCAGTTACCTTTGTTCTTATGTTCTTATGTATGTTCATTGTTGGAAGGGGTTACCCTAGATGAACGACTATCAGATATAGGGGTGACAGCAGAGGAGGTAAAGAAACAGTTGACAACTCTAGATGCATCTAAATCAGTTGGACCAGACAAAGTATCACCGTGGATACTAAAAGAAGCAGCGCAGGCCCTCAGCGTGCCTCTGGCAATGATCTTTAACGAGTCACTTATGTCGGGAGAATTGCCCAGTTACTGGAAGAAGGCAAATGTCGTGCCGATCTTCAAGAAAGGCGATTGGGAGGAGGCACTTAACTATAGACCTGTATCACTGACAAGCATCCCCTGTAAAATACTGGAAAGAATAATTAGGCTACGACTGGTTGCACACCTGGAGAACATTAGGTTTGTGAACAAACATCAACATGGGTTCTGGACAGGGAAATCGTGCCTAACAAACCTTCTGGAATTCTATGATAAAATAACGAGGATAAGACAAGACAGAGATGGTTGGGCAGACTGCATATTTCTGGACTGCCAAAAAGCCTTTGATACAGTAACGCACATGAGACTGCTGTTCAAACTCGAGAGGCAGGCGGGGGGGGGGAAAGGTCCTAGCGTGGATAAGGAACTACATAACAGGAAGGAGCCAAAGGGTACAGTAAGGGGCGAGAAGTCGGACTGGCGAACAGTCACAAGTGAAGTACCACAAGGATCGGTGCTGGGACCAATTCTATTTCTTGTTTATGTTAACGACATGTTACGGGTGTAGAGTCCTACATGTCGATGTTTGCGGATGACGCAAAGTTGATGAGAAGAGTTGTGACAGATGAGGATTGCAGGATCCTCCAAGAGGACCTGAACAGGTTGCAGAGATGGTCAGAGAAATGGCTACTGGAATTCAACACGAGCAAATGTAAAGTTATGGAAATGGGACTAGGAGATAGGAGACCAAAGGGACAGTACACAATGAAGGGAACAGCCTACCTGTGACGATGCCGAAAGAGACCTGGGTGTGGACGTAACACCTAATCTATCTCCTGAGGCACATATAATAGGATAACGACAGCAGCGTACTCTACACTGGCAAAAGTTAGAACATCATTCAGAAACCTAAGTAAGGAGGCATTTAGGGCGCTTTACACTGCCTACGTGAGGCCAGTCTTAGAGTATGCCGCCTCATCATGGAGTCCCATCTGAAGAAGCATATAATGAAACTGGAAAAGGTTCAGAGGTTTGCAACGAGACTCGTCCAGAGATACGAGGGATGGGGTATGAGGGCGCCTGAGGGAACTGTGCCTTACGACACTAGAAAGAAAAAGGGAGAGGGGGGACATGATAGGAACGTATAAAATACTCAGAGGGATTGACAGAGTGGACATAGACGAAATGTTCACACGGAATAGTAACAGAACGAGGGGACATGGATGGAAGTTGGAAACTCAGATGAGTCACAGAGATGTTAGGAAGTTTTCTTTTAGCGTGAGAGTAGTGGGAAAATGGAATGCACTTAAGGAACAGGTTGTGGAAGCAAATACTATTCATAATTTTAAAACCAGGTATGATAGGGAAATGGGACAGGAGTCATTGCTGTAAACAACTGATGCTCGAAAGGCGGGATCCAAGAGTCAATGCTCGATCCTGCAGACACATATAAGGTGAGTACATATAGGTGAGTACCACCACACACACACACACACACACATACACCACACACACACACACACACACACACACACACACACACAACACACACACACACACACACACACACAACACACAAAAACACACACACACACACACACAACACACCA
>WNGS01169498.1:21342474-21354874 GCA_020271785.1 Procambarus virginalis
ACCGTGCCTCAGGGAGACAGGAATGCTACTGTGGAGGGGAACTCCACACCTCAGCTCTCATTTGCTGAAATACTTAAAACGAGCCCTGAAGCTAGGACTGCAGTTAAGGAAGTTGCCATGGAAGTGGCCTCCTCTCAGGAAGCAGCTAGATGTACTAGCCGGCTGATAGAGAGACAAAGAGCAGTAGTAGTAGCAGGCATTAAAGAGCAAACAGGGACCAGACCAAAGGAGCGGAGAGACAAGGACAAAAAACATGGTTAAAGAGATCCTTAAAGAGGTAAGGATGGAGGGAGCTGAACAAACTGTTGAAAAGGTTTTCAGGCTTGGAAAGTACAACAAGGACAGAGACCGAATGATAAAGGTGGTTTTCATGAGCGAAATCGCGAAAGAGAAACTGTTAGAAAGGAAGTGCTGTCTGGCAAATGCAGAGAAGTTCAAAAGAGTATTCCTGCAGAGGGATATGACAAGGGAGAGAGAGAAAGCAGGCAGCAGAGACGAGGAAGGAGCGCAGGGAGAGCGAAAGGAATCGGGGAGCCACAACCTCGATCCCTACAATCACAGAGGGGAATGGGGAACCCTCCTCAAACAGTGCACTAGCCACAGGGAGCGCGGTACCACCCCCACATCCTACCCAACAGACAACCAACCTGCCCCAACCCCTGTCAGCCCCCCACTAAGTACCCACCTCCTCCCACCACCACCCCTTTCTCCCACCACCACCCCTCTCCTCACCCCCCACTCCCCCCACCCCCTCCCCAGGACCTCCCTTCTCCCCCATCCCCAAGCCCTCCCTTCTCCCACATGCCCTCCGTCTCTCCCACCCACAAGCCCTCCGTTCTCCCCGCCCCCCTAAGCCCCCCACTCTCCCCCACCCCACCTAAGCCTTCCCCTCTCACCACACCCCAAAACCCTCCCTCTCCTCACCCACCTCAGCCTTCCCTTTCCCCCATGCCCCCAAGCCCTCCCCCTTTACTGTCCCCCAAACCCCCCTTCTCCCCATCCCCCAAACCTCCTCCTCTCTCCCCCCTCAACCCTCCCCCTTTCACCCCTCCAACCCTCCCCTCTCACCCACCCCCCAACCCTCCCCCTCTCACCCACTCCCCTACCCTCCCCTCCCCCCACCCCCCAAGCCCTTCCTCCTCCACCAGTCTCCCCGTACCAGATCCTCCCAGCTCCCGCTCACCCCAGACCCCACAGGTCCCCCCCAGAGGAGAAGCAGAAGAGAGTCAGTTTCAGGGCAATGTACTCGAACATAGATGGGATCACAAGTAAGGCAAGTGAACTAAGGGAAAGAGCACAAGAAGTGAACCCAGATGTAATCGGACTCACTGAAACAAAACTCTCTGGAATCATAACGAATGCCGTGTTTCCCCAGGAGTACACAGTAATAAGGAAAGAGAGGGAAGGTAGGGGAGGAGGCGGAGTGGCCCTACTCATGAGAAAGGAATGGAATTTTAAGGAGATGGCTATCCCGGGCTGTGAGGGATTCAGAGACTACATAGCAGGCACCATGACAATGGGAGGACCAAGGATAGTAGTAGCAGTAATATATAACCCTCCACCAAATGACAGAAGACCCAGTCAAGAGTACGAAAACAACAACATGGCAGTTAACACTATAATTGAGAGGGCAGCCTCTGCTGCCTGTAGAAATAGATCCCACCTGCTCATCATGGGGGACTTCAATCACGGAAGGATTGATTGGGAGAACAAGGAACCGCATGGAGGCGAGGATACGTGGAGAGCCAAACTACTGGAGGTGGTGACTAGAAACTTCTTAACCCAGCATGTCAGAGAACCCACAAGGATGAGAGGACATGACGAACCAGCGAGACTCGACCTGGTCTTCACCCTGAACGACTCTGACATAAGAGAAATCGGTTTTGAGGCCCCAGTAGGAATGAGCGACACAGTGTATTGGTGTTTGAGTACCTGATTGAAGAAGGGTTATTGAACTCGAGGAGGGATACCGAAACCAAAAGGTTAGCATACCGAAAGGGAAACTATGAGGAGATAAGGAAATTCCTAACAGATATAGCATGGGAAACAGAGCTCAGGGAAAAGACGGCCCAAGATATGATGGACTACATCACGAAAAAATGCAAGGACGCAGCAAACAAGTTTGTCCCAGCCCAAAAGGAAAACAGTGAAATGAAGATGAGAAACCCATGGTTTAATCAGAGATGTAGGCTAGCTAAGCAGCAAAGTAAAAGGGCATGGAGAAACTATAGGAATAACAGGACACTGGAGAGCAGAGAAAGATACCAGAATGCCAGGAACGAATATGTCAGAATGAGAAGAGAGGCAGAAAGACAATACGAAAATGACATCGCAAGCAAGGCAAAGACTCAGCCTAAATTGCTGCATAGCCACATCAGGAGAAAAACAACAGTAAAGGAACAGGTTATGAAATTAAGGATAGGGGCAGAAGGATTCACTACAAACGACAAGGAAGTGTGTGAGGAACTGAATAAGAAATTCCAAGAGGTCTTCACCTTAGAGCAAGGAGAAATCCCAGAGATAAGAGAGGGAATAGCTAACCAGGAACCACTGGAAGAGTTTGAGATTACCAGCGGGGAAGTAAGGAAGTGTTTACTAGAGTTGGATGTGACAAAGGCTATAGGCCCAGATGGAATCTCCCTTGGATACTAAAGGAAGGAGCAGAAGAACTGTGCCTCCCACTCTCCATAGTGTATAACAAATCACTGGCAACAGGGGAACTGCCAGAAATTTGGAAAGCAGCTAACGTAGTCCCGATATACAAGAAAGGGGATAGACAGGAGGCACTGAACTACAGGCCAGTGTCCCTAACCTGCATACCATGCAAGCTGATGGAGAAGATTGTGCGAAGAAAGCTAGTGGAGCACCTGGAGCGAAAGAACTTTGTAACACAGCATCAACATGGATTCAGGGATGGCAGGTCCTGCCTCACAGGGTTACTTGAATTCTACGACCAGGCAACAAAAATAAGGCAAGAGAGAGAAGGGTGGGCAGACTGCATATTTTGGATTGTCAGAAAGCCTTTGATACAGTGCCACACAAGAGGCTAGTGAAAAAGCTGGAGATGCAGGCTGGAGTGAAAGGGAAGGTACTCCGTTGGATACAGGAGTACCTAAGCAACAGGAGACAACGAGTCAGTGTGAGGGGTGAGGTCTCAGATTGGCGAGACGTTACGAGTGGAGTCCCGCAGGGGTCAGTCCTTGGACCTATACTGTTTCTGATATATGTAAATGATCTCCCAGAGGGTATAGAATCGTTTCTCTCAATGTTTGCCGATGATGCAAAAATTATGAGGAGGATTGAAACGGAGGACGATAGTAGGAGGCTACAAGATGACCTAGACAGACTGAGTGAATGGTCCAACAAATGGCTGTTGAAGTTCAACCCGAGTAAATGCAAAGTAATGAAACTAGGCAGTGGAAACAGGAGGCCAGACACAGGATACAGAATAGGAGGTGAAGTACTTAATGAAACGAACAGAGAGAAAGATCTAGGAGTTGATATCACACCAAACCTGTCTCCTGAAGCCCACATAAAAAGAATAACGTCTGCGGCATATGCGAGGCTGGCTAACATCAGAACAGCGTTCAGGAACCTGTGTAAGGAATCATTCAGAATCTTGTACACCACATATGTAAGACCAATCCTGGAGTATGCGGCCCCAGCATGGAGCCCGTACCTTGTCAAGCACAAGACGAAGCTGGAAAAAGTCCAAAGGTATGCCACTAGACTAGTCCCAGAACTAAGAGGCATGAGTTACGAGGAAAGGCTGCGGGAAATGCACCTTACGACACTGGAAGACAGAAGAGTAAGGGGAGACATGATCACAACCTACAAAATCCTCAGAGGAATCGACCGGGTAAACAAGGAAAAACTATTCAACACTGGTGGGACGCGAACAAGGGGACACAGGTGGAAACTGAGTACCCACATGAGCCACAGAGACGTTAGAAGGAACTTTTTCAGTGTCAGAGTAGTTAACGGATGGAATGCATTAGGCAGTGATGTGGTGGAGGCTGACTCCATACACAGTTTTAAATGTAGATATGATAGAGCCCAGTAGGCTCAGGAATCTGTACACCAGTTGATTGACAGTTGAGAGGCGGGACCAAAGAGCCAAAGCTCAACCCCCGCAAGCACAAATAGGTGAGTACAAATAGGTGAGTACAAATAGGTGAGTACAAATAGGTGAGTACACACATTCATTCCACCACATCTTGACAATTATTACCCCCCCCCCCCACCCCCACCCCCCTTCCCGTTATCCCAAAGCCGCATTACCGAGAACTATCAACTTTAGAAACACTGACATTTACAAAAATAATAATAATTAAAATAATGTTAAAAATAACATCAAAAAGTGTTACCGTGATAATTGCTTGAATGTCAAGGCTGCCAGAACACACTCCCGTGTTTTGACCTCAAGGTTAGTTATATAATTCCTGTGTATTCCGCGTAGGCTAATGAGAGCAAATATTATTTGGTCTATACACCGTAAAACACATTCGTATGTTTCCACCAGCTGGGTGTCAGGTGTCAGACACCCAGCCGCTGGGGGATATCTGGATACGGAGGTGGATATCTGGATACGGTGGTGGATATCTGGATACGGAGGTAGATATCTGGATACGGTGGTGGATATCTGGATACGGTGGTAGATATCTGGATACGGTGGTGGATATCTGGATACGGTGGTGGATATCTGGATACGGTGGTGGATATCTGGATACGGTGGTGGATATCTGGATACGGTGGTGGATATCTGGATACGGAGGTGGATATCTGGATACGGTGGTGGATATCTGGATACGGTGGTGGATATCTGGATACGGTGGTGGATGTCTGGATACGGTGGTGGATATCTGGATACGGTGGTGGATATCTGGATACGGTGGTGGATATCGGGATACGGTGGTGGATATTTGGATACGGTGGTGGATAGCTGGATACGGTGGTGGATATCAGGATACGGTGGTGGATATCTGGATACGGTGGTGGATATCTGGATACGGTGGTGGATAGCTGGATACGGTGGTGGATAGCTGGATACGGTGGTGGATAGCTGGATACGGTGGTGGATAGCTGGATACGGTGGTGGATAGCTGGATACGGTGGTGGATAGCTGGATACGGTGGTGGATAGCTGGATACGGTGGTGGATAGCTGGATACGGTGGTGGATATCTGGATACGGTGGTGGATATCTGGATACGGTGGTGGATGAGCACCTTCGGAAGGTGGTGGATAGCGTGTAAATACGTATATTAGCCCTATATTTCAAGATATCTTCAAGGGCTTCAGCTTTCAGGTTGTTATTTATGTATTAAGTAAGATTCTCGCTCTATTTCCTGTAAAATTATCTTTGTCAAAGCAAATGAATTGCCAACAGCAGCCTGTTATCACCTTGTGTAAAGCGTCAAATGTTTAGGTGTGCAGAACACCGTCAAATCTTGACGCCTTTACAGCACTGAAAGCCGTCAAATGTTGACGCTTTCAACGCCTTGAAACCCACCAAATGTTGACGGTTCCCCCTTGCTAACAGCCTGAGCCACTATACAGGTCCCGCCTCGTGTATATGGCTCAATACTCATTACATCAAGAAGCTTATAATATCCACGTCTAACTGCCACATAAAACCCCAGAGTTGAAAACTTCTGAACATTGCGCTTAAAGTTGATACATTTTTGCTAAGTGGATTTGGGTGATTCATGTGTTTCTAGTCTCTCTCTCTCTCTCTCTCTCTCTCTCTCTCTCTCTCTCTCTCTCTCTCTCTCTCTCTCTCTCTCTCTCTCTCTCTCTCTCGTGTACAAGTGAACGCACAAAAGTGTAGTATTAATAATAATGTGAGGCTCCCTCGCCACAGAACACTCATTTCCATGACAATAAATAGTTCAGTGAAAGTGGCCACAGCCCAATGAACAGCAGCCGTGTAGTTACCCAGCTGTAATTTCTGGCACTGGTCTTCAGCTGGTGGGTGAAAGTTGCTTCCATAAATCAACAAACCTGTTACTTAACCACTATTTACCCAGGTCTATCGTATATCTAAACTTATCCAAATTATACCCATCGTTTCGTGTTCTATTTTGTGTTGATACTATTGATGGATTGAACCTTCAATAGACTATAGTGTACAGGTTTCTGAGCCCTTTATACAGAGAAATCCGTTTATGGAATCTGCCTCATCTATTCGTTCCAACCGTACTTATTTATTTACTTCTCTGTCGATAATAGAAAATTCTTACTAACATGTCATTTGCTCATTTGGTTAATGAATTTCAAGCTATGTCCTGACGGGTGAGTGGACAGCGCTCGGGATTCGTAGTCCTTGGATCCGGGGATCAATTCCCAGCTAAGGCAGAAACAAATGGGCAGAGTTTCTTTCACCCTGATGCCTCTGTTCTCCTAGCAGTAAATAGGTACCTAGGAGTTAGACAACTGCTACGGGCTGCTTCCTGGGGATGTGTAACAAAAAGGAGGCCCTGGTCGAGGACCGAGCCGCGGGGACGCTAAGCCCCGAAATCATCTCAAGATTAACCTCAAGATATGTCCCCCTGTACGATTCCATTCAATTAAAAATAGTCAGTTACCCTAAGCATTTTGTATATTATGATCATATCTTCAACGTTTCTTCTCACTTTGTCATATAAGCTTCAGCTCCTTTATAGTAATCCCTAGATACCAGGCCATATTCTGGTGGCATTACTAAATTTTCTCGATTACATTTTGTGCTTGATAATATATGAACCAAAGCTGCTGCTTCATAATTTAAGAGTTAGGTCGAAATACATTGTAAAAGAATCGTGAATGAATCCTTATTTATCTAAAGTCAGTAATTGATATCTTGTTAAAACGTACATATACAGCTGATGTTAGCCTCGGGAGACACACTCGTTGTTAGGTCAATACCATCTCCCTCCCACTTAACACGAAGTCTCTTCCATTTGATGTCATGACTGTCCTGTCTTCACATTCATCTTTTATAACTTTTCCTTTGCTGGCAAGAAACTTTAGCAGTGACTCATTAGACTGCTCTTCAAGTGAGGCAGCATCCTTTTCTTTACCGCCGTCTTCATCCTTGTGTAGTCTTGTCATATTTCTTGCAACATCTGCAAACAGTGAATGGCAGGAGTCTATTTCTCTCAGGGAGTTCATTCACATAAATCAGGAATGGAACAGAGCTCAAATACAATATGCTTATTTTCTTCAAACATGACTGATTGCCATCTTATGTAATTCTATCAATTGTATGAAGCAGTTGTTGTTGTTGTTGTTCCTGGAACCAAATCATGATTCTGTCGTTGTTTCATTGTAATTGAACAGAAGTCTTCCAGTTTTCTTGAAGCCCCGTCTTCAGTGACTACTTGTATACCGTCGTCGGTGCCTACACGGAGATTCACGACTTTATTAGCACAGGCGGTGATTTTTTGAGTCCAACTCCAACAAGTCCATATTAATGCTGTCTCTGTTAATCTCAAAGAATTCCAGTTTTGCTTCGTTCGACACATTCCGTCTCAGTTCAGGCAACTTTTCTTCCTCTAATATGACGACTTCTTGGAGTTATCTGTGTGTATCCTCGCCAACTTTACCCTTCTGCGCCCACATCCTTATTTTCCATCACGTATTCCTTTCATATTTACTGTCATTGCGTGTGACTAGTGAGCAGTTTGAGTCTTCACGTTATCTTCTTAGCCATTCTCAAAGTCTTACTCCTCACTCTAACGTACTTATTCCGGCCCTCTTATGTACGCTTCACTGGGTTAAATACTGACGAGTATGGATAATAACTGGATGGGAACCTAAGCGGATGAAAATTGTTTTTCATTCACGACGATTCATTTTGTATTTGTTGAGGTGTTACGGATGGTAAGTTACACGCACAAGAATGTGTGCGTGTTCAAGGGTGGGAACCAGATGCTTGGCGGGGGGGGGGGGGGGGGAAGGTAGCCTCACACTTTACTAGGTGATTAGTGACTGAACTGCGAGTGCCAAAGGGTTGATGAGGGCCATCCCGGCGACTCCTATGAAGTGTGAAATGTGGGTTTGCTGTTGACCAAACCACACACAGTAGAAACTGAAGACACGACGACGTTTCGGTCCGTCCTGGACCATTATGAAGTCGATTGTGATAATGCCAATCGACAACATAATGGTCCAGGACGGACCGAAACGTCGTCGTCTCTTCAGTTTCTGTGTGTGGTTTGGTCAACATTTTTCAGCGATATCAATTTGAAATATCAATTTGTTCAGCGATAATTCAAAAGGTCTTCTCTGAATCTCCCTACAATTGCACCAGAGGTGCTACCCTAATATATATATATATATATATATATATATATATATATATATATATATATATATATATATATTATATATATATATATATATATGTCGTACCTAGTAGCCAGAACGCACTTCTCAGCCTACTATGCAAGGCCCGATTTGCCTAATAAGCCAAGTTTTCATGAATTAATTATTTTCGACTACCTAACCTACCTAACTTAACCTAACCTAACTTTTTAGGCTACCAAACCTAACCTAACCTATAAAGATAAGTTAGGTTAGGTTAGGTAGGGTTGGTTAGGTTCGGTCATATATCTACGTTAATTTTAACTCCAATAAAAAAAAATGACCTCATACATAATGAAATGGGTAGCTTTATCATTTCATAAGAAAAAAATTAGAGAAAATATATTAATTCATGAAAACTTGGCTTATTAGGCAAATCGGGCCTTGCATAGTAGGCTGAGAAGTGCGTTCTGGCTACTAGGTACGACATATATATATATATATATATATATATATATATATATATATATATATATATATATATATATATATATATATATAAAAGTTTGTGAGGGTACCACCTCTGGTGCCAATGTGGGGACCCATAGCCTCGGAGAAGAAAATAAAACGTATTCAGAGGAGACCTTGTGGTTTCTCACTGAACACTAATATTTTCTTCTCCTACCACCCCCATTCTTTTGTATGTACACATATATATTTGCTTTATTTGAACTTTGTTACAAAAAAGGAGTTACATATAGGTTACAAAGATGGTTATCATAAGTTGTCGAGTTCCTCCAGCTCCTCAGATGGCGGGCAGGAACCCTGGATGCAGTGCGCATTTCCCCTCTGTATCGCCACGCTGAGGCGCTGGAAAAGAAAGCTGGCAGCTCTAGGGTCCCTTGTTGTTTCAATGAGCCTAGAACCCAGTTCCTTCAAAAAACTGGTAGCACTTTTACCCCAGGCGCCGAGTGTCTCAGAAGCAATGGGGACAAAATTGTAGTGGTGATCCAGTTCTCTATACTTACGGGATTTGGCTGCTTCCCTGTGGGTGGCAGCGCCACCTGGTTGTGCAACACTGAGGTCAATGTAGGTGTTAGCCAGGGTTGATACGCACGTGTAGTCCCATACCAACTGCTTGCCATTCTTCCAGGGGTTCACTGTGATACCATCCGGGCGACCAATAAGAGCATCAGAGTTACGGGGCGTTAGGTAACGAGGCTCTCTCTCAGCTGGGCATCCAGCTGTGGTGAGGCTCCTCTTGATGATGTCGTTAACTTCACTGTGCCTCGAGTGCCATCCTCCTGTGCTTTGGCAGAGTAGGCCATGGTGGCCGTACCTGTCAGCCACCACCTCGCCGCAAATACACCTATATCTGGTGTGGATTGGGGCAGCAAGGCGGAGGGCCACAGCAATTCGGAGGGCGTGTGGTGTGAGACGCGTGCCAGTTGCCGACATTGGGGTTGCTAACAGGAAATCCCCTGCATGTGGGGCTGCTACTGCTGTGAGGCGAGCAATGTCGTGCTGTGTTGATGCAGCATCCAGGCACTCTGCAGCAACTTTGTCTACAATGGGGCCATCCCAGCTGGATTGCCTGTGGGCTTTTGGGGATGGTGGTTGAGGTGATGGGCCTGCACGAGAGGCCCACTCTGTGGCACAGCGTGTAAAATTGGGATCATGTACACCTGCCAGCTGATGTAAGTGGGCAGGTAGAATTTCCTTCACAAGGTCGTCGGATGCTGATAAGGAGGACAGGAAGGCTGGAACAGCGATTTGCGTTGCTGTTCGAACTCCGAGGCCCCCAAGTCTTACGGGAAGAGAGGCTTGTTTCCACTGCAGGTCATCAAGAGAGAGGTTAAGGGCTTTTTCTAGCATTGATTTCAGTAACCGGTCATACTCACTTAGTTTTTGGCTACTGTAAGATGGTGAACACCTCAGAAAGTAGGTTAACCTGGGGAGGGACAGACATCTGGTGATGAGGTAGAGTGCATCATGAGCATCAATATCCTCAATCCTCCCATCCATCCTCTTAAGGTTGGCGGGTCTTCCCTCGATCCTTTAGGCTCCACTGCACGCCCCGGAGAGTACCCCCAGTCGATTCCACAACCGGCCTTAAGTTGTAAAATGAGTGGAGACACAGATTATTCCCTCAATCTGTGGCCTCCCCGACACAGAACTCTCACACAGCCTTCAAGGTCGCCAACTGGTGTTTTTAGGCGTCCAGTAACACTGCAGTGGTGAGGTGTAATTGTGGTAAGAGCAATTTCAAATAGTATGGTCTCAGGCAAGTCACTCTGTCTTACTTCCTTACACGGTCACAAGATCAATGGAGGGGATGATATCAAACACCAAAGAGTTTTGGTATTTTACTTAAAAGACAACGAGAAACATTTATGCATCAAAAAATATCAGGATCATTGTATAATAGCTGCTCAATCCGCAGCAAAATAATCTGGGCGCACCAATATGGCAACATCCGGCAGCCCCTGCGTCACCTGTCAGATATCAGCTGACCGGGGCCCTCGCGACCATGAGAAAAGACTAGTACTTGTTTTCTAATTCTATCACGATCCCCGTTTATTTAACTTTTCGCAAAACACTGTATTTAACATTCACATGGCATACTTATGATTTCACTGGCCTCACGATCAATATCTTATTCACACTGCACTCACAGTGACTTTTCACCGTACCAAAAGATTACTCTATTCTTAATAATATTTACTGTGAATGCACTCGCTTGATCACTGAACTTATCTTTACATCTATACTTTCTCTCAAAGATATATCACTGGCAATCACTTCACGTATATGATATTATTCAGTACACAGGCATGTACATAGATAAATTAGTAATCAAATTACAGGCATATATACATATATAAATCATGGAGATCAATACACAGGCATTTATATCAATAAATCATGGAGATCAATACACAGGCATTTATATCAATAAATCATGGAGATCAACACACAGGCATGTATATCAATAAATCATGGAGATCAACACACAGGCATTTATATAAAGTTTGGGCTCAATAGCCTAGTACCAATAACTGGCTTACTACTAATATATATAATAATAATAATCACAGGAAATGAATTACAGTCACAGTAAATTCCTTAATGAATCCTGGTGCTTGCACACACCCACACATAGATATATATGTAAACTGATACTCTGAGTGCTCTGGGTAGCCTCACCACACACTGTGCTCTCTGTGACTTAGACTCAGGTGAGACTTGCTCACGACATATAAAATATTCTGACAAGAATATATATAGCTAACTAAAAAGGGAATGGGAGGGTAACTGTAAACACCTACTTCACCTATCCTAGGATGACAGTTGGGTTGTAGCTCCTGGTCCAGGCTCTCGCCTCGTACACCCTCCAGAAACACAAGCCAACGCCTTAGGATTTCGCGTCTCGCCGCTTTCTGTACACTGCAGGTCCGTGCTCCTTCCTCTACAGTACGTCGCAGGGTTGAAGTCGGTCTCCTGGCCGTCAACTTTCCTCCCAACTACGGCAGCCAGCCTACGTCTCGGCGGTCGTCGTACGTTCCCAAATAGTCCCTTGTCACTGTACTCCCAGAGGAACTGCCTCTCCCACTACGAAGTCACTGTGAAGTTATCAGCCGTCCCAGACGATACTGCTTAAGCTCCACACGCACAGCACCCGACTTCAGAGCACTTGAAGCTCACTACACTGTCAATTCCCTCGTCGTCTAGGTATGTCACTAGGTATTTGGGAAGACTTCTCGACGTGCTTGCATCCAACTGTTGACTCGTAGGGTTCCACGAAGGTGGGGTTACTGTCAAACTTGACAGGATCGTCGATCACACGTTCAACCAAGTTGACAAGGTGGTCAACTCGATTCACTCACGGGGATGGGCCCGGCCACTAAGCTGTCTCTTATACTGGTGACTGCCAAGGACGTCACACGCTCGATGCCTGGCCCACTTCTTGCAACGCACCTGTTCCGGACACTTGTTGCTCAATATTTCTGTCAATTCCTTATCTGAGCCACATCTGGGTTGCAGGAAGACCTCACAGAGTGCGCGCTAACAACTGGAGACGCTTACATCCACGGAGCTCGGTAATCCTCACTCTGA
>WNGS01169498.1:21436593-21449216 GCA_020271785.1 Procambarus virginalis
TATATACATACACACACACATATAGTACATATACATATATACATACATATATACACACACATGCAATTCACATACATTGTCTCTTTTACTCTGACAGGGGAGATAGCTGATAGAGAAACTAGTGTGTAATTAAGCACCCCTCGCTACTACTACTGCTACTGCTGCCGGCTGCTGCTACCTCCACTGCTGCTTCCACCGGGGGTACTGTCACTGCCACTACCTCAACTTCTTTACTGGAGTGGCGGTTACAGCTTTCGTTTTTTTTTCGGGGGGGAGATACAGGAATATTTCCTGTGACTCACCATCGAGGATGGAGTCGATACGGCGATTCGCCTCTGTTTCAAAAGTCGAGGAGTGGCTCAATCCTCCGTTTGACTGAGGTTGATGTTGAAGGGGGTGGTGGAGGGGTGGCGGTGGAGCTGGAGCTGGAGCCGTATTCCTGAGAGTGTTTCTTCTTCCTGGGGTGGGTGGTGGCGCTGAAGGAGTAGAACGAGAAGAGGTTCTTGGGGTGGTACCGCCCTCTCCCACCACGGTGTCGAGCGTTATAGTAAGATTATCAGCACTTGGGTCGTCGAAGGGGAGGGGCACCACTGGAGGGGTAACACCTGCAGGACGTTTCAGGATGACCAACTCTTTGTTGAGTTTGGTCAATTCCTGATGAAGAGAGAGCAGCATGGGTCCAATGTCCTTGTGCCAGTTGACCATACCATCACGGGAAGCCCCTAAGCCGTGGGGTACCACCAGTCGAGTCATGGTTGGGGTTCTCGCCATGACATTCCCCATCTTGGTTAGGGCCATCTTCAACCAGTACCTCCTGTTTTGTGCGGTATCCAGGGTGACGTTAGTGACGTAGTGAGTGTCGGCGGAAGTCTGCACTTGTTCCTGGGCTATTGGGTTTGACTCGAAGGGGGCCCCTGCCCCGAAAGCAGAACTCAAGGCCACAAAAGTCGGCCTGAAGTAGAGGATGGGCTCCTCTATGAGATCTTGCCCGTCAGAGGGGAGTGGGGCAATCTTCACATCAATGTCCCCGGGGTAGCCCGACAACGAATTATTGCCCTATTGACACTACCCAGCCCTTCACGTTCCACACGGGCATAGGGGTATGTCTTCCATATGATGGAAGCGAGACCATAGGGACGCACAACGGCAGCTGGTAACTCGTAGACGATGACATCACCTACTCCAAAGGAGTGGGAGTCAGTGATATCGTCACCAATGGTCTTGATACTCGCCAGGACATGGTGAGAGGGCGGCTGTGAGGAGCGTGTCGACACTGTAGTATAGTGTTCCAGGAGGAGGCGGTGGGCGGCCTTTAAATACACCTGCGACCCACCTGGGGGTAGAGGGATGTAGGGGTGAGGGGTAGAGATCACCTTATGAGCCCATAGACACTCCGCCCAGACTCAAAGGCTGTAATCATGTCCCGATGTTGGAAGGTTAATTTTTCCATCTGCCAAATCTCCGTCTGGATCTCCTGAGATGAATACTCTTCATACCTTTTCACCGTTTCACCAAATGACTTAAAAAACCGTTCTGGGGGAGCACTCAACACAAGACGGTCGTAACAATCCCATAAGGCATATATCAATCTACTTTTGTGTTCCACAAACTTGTAGTAACGTTGAGTAGCAACCAAACGCTTCAATAGGGGCGATTTTTCTTCCTCCTCTACCGTCGGAGGGGGGGTTGAAGCTCGCTCCATGGTGGATACACAACTGAATATAATGATGATTAAGAAGTGACTCATATAGGCTTTTCAATACGGTTCCCAATGGGGTCTCCTATGAATAGCCCTTCCCCCTTTTAACTGCGTTCTGGCGCGAGAATTACGTATAAAGGATGGGTCTATGCCAGCCACCTTCAGTAAAATCCTTACATCTGCCTTGTCAGCCGCCCTAAATTGTCCTTTAGTAAAGGCTAAAGTTTTAATTATATCTAAAATATTTAAATTTTGCACAGGCTTTAATAAATTCCCGTGACTATCCCATACCACCTGTTGGCTGTTTTGTTCAAACATGTTCAGTAATGTTTTGACGTGAGGAATTTCCCCTATTTTAAAATTCACATTTATTAAGTTGTCCAGACTTGGATTTTGGGAGGTGGTAGTGGCGGTGGTGGCTTTGTGCAGAGTGGGCCCAGCAACAGCTAATCGCATCTCGGGCGGTAGAATGGAATGTATCCTTTTTTTATTTGTTTTTTTAAAGGACGATGGTCGCACCTGTCCCGCGTTTTTTGTTGAAAGAACCCCGCGGCGGGCACCTGCGCGGCGGCGGCCGGCGCGGCGGGGGGCGGGCAATGTCTTTTAAAGGTGGTCTGACCAGTCCCCCACGGTAGGTAGGGTTATAACGTTCAAAGGAGCTACTGTGGCAACCCCGGCCGCAAGTTGTTATTCTTGCTGGGGGTGAGGGGGGAGTGGCCTCTCCCCCCACTCTACCATCGCCACCGCTACACTCGCAGTCAAGGTGTTTACAGCTACCACCAACATTATTAGCCGAATTGCCCCATTTGCTTTCGTTTTTTAAAGAGAAGGACTTATTTCCACCTCTATTACTGGCGGGGGAGGGTGGAGCCACCTCATTAAGAGGTGATGGAGTACTCTCGTTTTTATTAAATAAATATTTTTCAGCGACGAGTCGTGGTACTAGGCAATATTCTTTCACCATTTTTTCTCTTCTTACGTAATTACTTTATTAGAGAGGAAATTAACGATACAGCCAAAGGTAACAGAGCTGCCAATATGGCTCCACCTCTTCTAGAGGTCAGGATGATTTTCTTTTTGTAGAGAGGAGTTCTCTTACGTGCTACAGAACGAATGTCATTCTGATACCTCTGTAGTCCATTAATTATCTGAGGTTGAACTGGGATGTTTCGTTTCAGAAAATTGGCAAAAATTTCACAAATTGATTCAATTTCCTGTCGTTTTAAAGCCTTGATTAGTTTATTCCGCTTCTTGGGCGATAAATTGTTTAATAAAAATAACAGTTGATGGTGTTTCTCTACGAGAGAGTCCTGATGAACTGTCATTTTTTTTAAATTTGACGATGTCTTGAGCTCTAATCCAGCAATTGGAGGATTCTGGGTAGCCTCTCCACTTGACGAAATATTCTCTGTGTCCTTTCGATGTCTTCCTAGACTGTAATATCGTTATGGGAAAATAGTCTGGAAGGGATGTTGGAATCAATTCTTGCTCATAAAACATACCACTGATTGCCTCGTTGGTTAAATCTTTGATTTTGTAGGTTGGGATTGGTTGTGTTCTGTCGATATGAGTCACCTGAAATATTTCTTCTGTATTTTGGGGCCAAAAGCCCTTGTGAAATATATTCCTTCGCTTTGCTAGTCGTACATACTGTCCAACCTCCAGTTGTGGACTGATGGCGGTTAACGGGTAGTTATTGTTTAAATACATGACCTTAAACTGTCTTCGTATATCTTCAATGTTTTGCAACTTATGAATGGCATGTGGGGTATTTCTTAGTATTCTGTGGAAAGAGTGATTGTATACCTCCACAACTTTTGGGAGGATGTGAATGTATTGTAATGAATTAGCTTGAGTCATATAATGATACAGTTTATGTTTTAAAGTTTTGATGGCACGCTCCACTATACTAGATTTCATTTCCGAAAATACACTATATAATTTAATATTTTTCTTATTCAAATAATTTTGAACTGTCCTGTTGTAAAATTCTCTTCCTCGGTCGGTGAATATTCGTCTTACCCCGTGAAACTGTGGGGTTGCTTCTAACATCTTCTTTAGAGCAGCTACCACATCAGTTGAATTTTTTGTTTTTAAAGTTTGAGTCTGCATTAGACGAGAATAAACATCAACACAAATCAAAATATATTTAACACCATTATTGTATTTTTGTAAACTACAAAAGTCTCCCAAATCACAGGCAATTATGGTGCGGGGCTTAGGAGCTAATATTTTCCGTCGAGGAAACCTAACTAAATTTCTTCTATGTAAGGTATAAGATCGCTCCCCACGGAGAAATTCCCGCACATCTGCAATACTGATGCTGGTGTCTTTAAGTCTGGCGGCCTTATACAATTTTTGAATTGATCCTGTGAAACCACCCAAGCTGGAAATGTCATTATAGATGGTGGTAAGAATTGTCCGTTTCTGCGTCGTTAAAGACATTTTTTTTGTTCACATTTGATAAACAATTTCACACTGGTCTTCATTGACAATGTTCGTTCGTAGTTGTAATGGCTCAGGAACTGTCAGATCGACCAATAAATAGCCATACTCTCTCTGGGATATTGCCCGACGGTATATTTCAACGAAATTATTGATAGTTTTTCGCCCATATAACTGTCCACTTAAAATTTCAAGTTGGGTTATGTCTCTCTGCTTCATTAATATATAATGGGTACAATTCAGAGTTATTGTCCTGGCATATTTCCCCTGGGGGAACAAATTTTGACTAATTAGAATTACAGAAATATTATCGTGTCTCCCTCGGGTGAAGATATTGGCTATAATTGGACTCTGAATGGCTTCCAGGTATAAGTCATCAATTATATACAAAACTGACTCTTTTGAAAAAGGATTCTTATACTCTAAAGGGTTTATCAGACCTTGGGAGAGAGTAACCTTGTTTCGCAAAATGGGGTTGTTTGAAAGAGGATGTTCAGTATTATTTGCAGATGACACTATAATTTTTGAGAATTTCCAGTGGTATTTAACACATAAATTTTCCACCAGACTGGTTTTCCCAGAATTGCTAAAACCAGCTACAAATATTCTTGCTGGTTGATGAAAAATATTAAGTTGGTCATCTGTGGCAGAAGCACACTCCTCCATATTTCCCACAGAAATGCCCCAATTACCTATGGGCAGTCATATATATATATATATATATATATATATATATATATATATATATATATATATATATATATATATATATATGTGAGCGAGTGTGTGTGTGTGTGTGTGTGTGTGTGTGTGTGTGTGTGGTGTGTGTGTGTGTGTGTGTGTGGTGTGTGTGTGTGTGTGTGTGTGTGTGTGTGTGTGTGTGTGTGTGTGTGTGTGTGTGTGTGTGTGTGTGTGTGTGTGTGTGTGTGTGTGTGTGTGAGTGTGTGTGAGTGTGTGTGAGAGAGGGTGTATTCACTCCATCAGGACTAAGACACCCCCCACCTGGTTTTTTTTGTGGGGGACTCCCCTTGAGATGACCTCCAGACGAGAGAAAAGAAAAGTTCTTTATAGCAAACTCTAACCCTTCTCTTTCATACAAGACCTGCGAGATGTTGCATGTATTGTGTATTCACCCTCCAAGGAGCGGCACCCTCCGCAGACCATAGACAACCTACCTGGGTTTTTTTTTGTCGAACTCCCCATTGAGATGACCGCCAGACGAGAAAAAAAAAGTTCCCCATAGCAACCCTAACCCTTCTCTTTCACACGAGGGGGGAGGGGCTGTGAGGTGTTGCATGTGGCAACGCCGCCCCCCCCCCCCACTTGATCATCAAATATAAGGACGCCACTCACCCATCCTCCGTAGTATTATACAGCTAGTGTTGAAACCTTCCACCCTCCATCCCCTTCCAGCCTAAGATGTAAGTAAATTAATATCTATTTCATATGGGGCTATATAAGAGAGAGTGGGCTGTTTTGAGTGAGAATATATGGACTAAATATCTTAAGGTGGAAATAGGCAACCTTAAATTTCTTGATTCACTGGCTTTTATTACAGGCAGTCTTTCGTCCCTAGCAAAGACCCACATTGATTCAGGCAGCCCCTTAACATTCACTCACTCAATGATAGAAGGTTTACCCGAAGAGAGTCATAACCTACTCTTAGCGGGAAAACAGTTTTTCCCTTATGAATATGCATCAAAAATCAGCTGCTTTAATGATGCAACACTTCCCCCTATTGAAATGTTTTACAGCTCCCTAAACAAATCAACCATCACCTTGGAGGAATATAGGCATTCTAAATTAGTATGGGAGGCAACAGGATGTAACTCCTTAAAGGATTACCTCCTAGTTTATTTGAGGTGTGATGTAGGCTTACTAGCTGACATTTTTACTCACCATAGGGTAATTCTAAATGATATCTATTCTTTAGAAATGACTCATTACTGTAGCCTCCCGGGCTACTCCTACGACTGCTTCTTGAAAAGCAGCAAAATATCATTGGAGTTAAGTGCAGATGTCACGTTACACAATCTCTTGTCACAAAACATACGAGGGGGTTTTACAACTGCAGTTAGGAGTTACGTCAGAGCTAACAACCACTATGTCAACCCATCTTTTAACCCTCAGGAGGATAGTTCTTCTTTCTTACTATATTTAGATTACAACTCTCTTTACGGGAGTTGTATGACTAAGAAATTACCCTATGGGGGTCTAAGAAGGTTGTCATCTGATGAGATGAACTCCTTCATTAGTGAAGGGAAGATAATGACAGAACAGCCATTCTCTTCTAACAAAGGGTACTGGCTCTTAATTGACACCAAACACATAAGACCTGAAATAGCTAGACTAACAGATGATCTACCCCTTTGTTTACACCATAGGGGGATAAGTATGGAGGATATCTCACCATTTAGTAAGGGACTTCTGGAAACTAATAACATTACAAAACTCCCTAAAAAAATATTAAGCTGGTTGGGGATCATCTCCCCAAAAAACATTATTTCATATCTCTACACCTCTTACAGCTATTTATTGAGATAGGACTTGAAGTAGAGACTATACACGCCATTTACGAGTTCCACCAGTCAGATTTTATGGCAGAATTTGTTAACACCAACGTTAACAATAGAAATGCCTCCACTAGTAACGATAGGAAAACACTATTTAAATTACTAACAAATAGTGTTTTTGGTAAAACACTATTGAACCCAGCCCGTTATGCCATTGACACCAAACTAGTGACTTCTGCTAGGGCATTTTTACGTGAGGTGAAGAATCCTCGCTTTAAACGTATGGTGCATTTAGGTGACAATAAATTATTGTCCGTCAGTTCCAGACCATTCATTAAAATTACTCACCCTAATTACATTGGGTTCCAGATTCTTGAGCTAGCAAAATACAGTATGTACCATTTTTGGTACAGGGTACTTAAGAAGCACTATACAGATAGGACAGCACTGATATACAGCGATACCGATAGTTTCATCTTCAGTTTAATGACTGAAGATGTCTTTATCGAGATGGGGAAAGAACCCCTTAAATCGTGGATGGACACAAGTAATTTTCCTAAAACTCACTCCTTATATGATCCTACTAAGAAGGGTGTTCTAGGACTTTTAAAGTCAGAGGTTTCAGACAGACACATCCTTGAAGTTGTAGCTCTCAAGCCCAAAATGTATAGTTTGCTGTTGCATGACAATTCAAATTCCATTACGGCTAAGGGTATCCCCCGTGCTGTGCAAAGATCTTTAACACATAACCATTTTAAAGAGACCCTACACAGTAATGGAGTAGTAAATACTTTCCAATATTCCCAAATTAGGAATGTAGAAGGGCAAATTGTCTCCACCCATAATTCTAAACGAGGTTTGAGTGCATTTGATGATAAACGCTATTACCTAAATAAATACAAAAGCCTAGGCTATGGTCATCCAGACATACCACCTGAGCCCCACCCATCCGCCTCAGCCCAAGGGGTGACCGCTGGAAGTGAAAGTGATGACGTCATCGAGCCACAAGGAGAGGAAGGACAACACCATTCCAGTGAGAGTGAACACTATGACGTCAGCACCCCACTAGGGGAGGAAGAACCACAACACTCCTTTCTCCCTCTGGATGATGACTCATTGTCATCATCGTCACCCCAGGAGGGGGAGGAAGACCCCACAACGGACCTGTGGGCACGGAGGAGGGGTCTAGTTAATCAATATTATAGGGGGAATTAGATTACGACTACGTTTAAGCCACTATGTACTTTTGTTAATATATTGTATAAAACAAGTATTATTTCTTTTCACCCTCATTTATTTTGAGTATATATCCTATATAGCTCCCAGTCATATATGCATATAGTCCTGAAGGGACCATTCAGTCTTGTTCGATTATATTTCGTTTAATTAGCCCTAAATAATGACAAGGTGTTTAGGGAGATACCCAGAGTAAGTGAAATATGGTGCGAGCTCACCGTAGACTAAATTTTAGGTGAGACTGTCTGGCACACCGCCTCTGATTCCATTGTATGATAAGTGGGCCTATCTGGCTCCCCGCCTCCGAGTCCATTGTTTGATAAGTACCTCCCATTGTTTGTTAAGTGGGTCTATCTGGCTCTAAATATACTACTAACGGTCTTTGATGTCAACCCTTCAACCATTCTTTTCCACCCATGTTCTGCTTTATACGATTGTTGCAATGTGATATTTTTTTAAATGACGGCTGTTCTTGGGAAATTCGAATTCCAATTCATAGCACCACATCAAATATAAATATTTGATTGTGAGAACCCGTCGGTTACCATTTATTGGTTTTAACGTCCTGTTTAACTAGGAGGAACCAGCGGCCCAAGTGGACAGGTTTTCACCCTTGTGGTGGAAGCCTGGCGGTTTGCTCCCGCTTTTCCTTTTTCTGTTGGACTCATGCTTAGAGTAGAAATATCTGCAGTGTGCAGTTCTTTATGCTTGAGGTCCACCTCCTAAATGAGGTAGGCATAGAAAAAAATCTCACACCGTTTAGGCATAATCCTATGTTGGTAGGCTTAATATATATGCTGGTGCTTAAAGAGGTTCCTGTTTTTGTTATTAGTACATCCAAGAAGGGCAGACTGTTATTTTCACTATTTTTATGAGTAAATCGGAGTATTGACTCTCTCTTTAGATGGTTTTTAGATCAATTAGTTCATCTGAGTCTTTTACTAGGACTAATATGTCATCTACATAATGGCAGAATACAGTTGGTTTTTGTCTGCTACTGAAAACATTATCTTCGATGGCTCCCATGTAAAAATTTGCAAATAACACTCCTAAGGGAGAATCCATTGATACTCTGGAACTAGATTCACGAAGCCCCATGTATTTTTTCGAAAGTAGGTTTGCTACGAAGATTCCTAAGTATGCCCTAAGAAGATGCTTAAGTGCAATTCAGGTAGGTCCACTTAGGAAGATATTTCGGTTTGGGTCTGGTTCACCTGCGTGCCGATAGAGATCACTACTGTGTTTCGTTTGGCCAATCAGAGAGCAGGCAACATTCTTCATCTTCATATTCATATTCATATATTCATATCATAATATTCATATTGAAGATTTAGCACTGGCTTATCGGAGCTCTACTGCCTCCTATTTACGTCGAATTTTCTTATAAAATTAGTATATTCCGAAGTAAACCTATGTTTTTTCAACTTCTACAGCCAGCACCGACATTGTACTAAATAAATATGTTACATTTGTTGTTTACCTACGTAATTCTAAGAGATACTGTGTAGCTGTCCTTGTTGCTCGGAAGATGCGCTGACAATTGTTGTATATATTTACTAAATTTACCTAAGGGCCACTAACTATCTAGTGGTAGCGGACAGAAAGCCGGCGGCTTGTTAAAGGGCCCGCCAATTGTCTTAGATATTTTTTAGCTGGAATTTGGCATTTACAGCTTCAGCGGGTAGGCGGTTCCATGGGTTTATAACCCTCTTGGTGGAAAAAACATCTGTTTTCAGTCCTACTTGAGAGAGCATACTCTCCAACACTATATCTGTGATTGCCCTGTTAGCAATGACTTCATACCAAATGGTATGAGGTACTTTGAGCTCTGTAATTACTTCATACACTCAGGAATATTGGAAGATATTCTTGTGCTGCACCCAGATTTTGCCAGTGGAGGCTAATAGATCAGCCTTAACTATTTTGTTCTCTCTTGATTCCATGTATGACTGGCCATACTCTGAGGTGAGGATGTTGGATGAGCTTGTAGCTGGTTTTTTATCTACACTGTGTGGTCCTTCATACAGAATAGGGAAGCAGCACATTACTGTGTATACCTAAACATGTAAATAAATACATTGTTTGAGAGGAGTCTTGTAGAAACTGGTAAGAGTAATTATAATATAATGTTTCCATGATTCAGTGCTTACCTCTTGTGAAAATCGTGAAGTGTTGTTTAGTCAGAGTTGATTTGTTCTTTGTATTGAGGCTGGTATTTTCTACCTTGATTCCATGTATGTCTAACCATCCTGTGAGATGCGAGTATTAGATTAACTTATAGCTAGTTTTTTATCTGCACTGTGTAATATTCTATATAGAATAGGGTAGCAGCACATTGCTGTGTATACCTAAACTTCTTAATAAAAAAATCAGTAATAAAGATTTTAAATTATAGTTTGTATTATTACAAATACAGTATTGTATTATCCTTATTAAATCATGTTGACAATGGATCATTAAGATCTCATGTTGATATGTAAGTCATATTTCTTTTGATCTGCTAATCCATGCTAATCATTTTTTAATCATTCATTAAATTGTGCATTATGTCTCAATTTTTCACTTCCTTGGATATACTGGACAGTACAAAAGATAGGATAAAAATAAACCAGTAATATTTCTTTCATTATATTTTTTTATTTAAATAACTGCATCAATATTTTTACAGCTGACAGGATTTGTTTTACCATACAGGTGCATTATTTGTTAAAAAATTAATGGTTTATTGTTACACACAATGGTGCTACATAGCCTTCCCAGCTTGGTGCCTTCTTTTAATACTTATGTACTGATTAATAAATAAATAATAATAAATATATTTTATTCAGGAAAAGTACATACATATTTGATTTACAAACATAATGTTGGATTTATAGACAGAGCTAATACATACAATACCTAAAGCCACTAATACTCATAGCATTTCGGGTAAGGTGTGGGGAAAAAAAACACTTACACTAAAACTTAATAGTATTCGGGATTAGGTATAAATTGTGTTGAAAGAAGGAATAAAAAATACAAAAAGGGGGTAACATAGCAGAAATCAGCAATTGTACACGTTGGTGAACAAACAGCATTGTTTAAAAAATGTTTTTTAAACAAGACATGGGTTGACATTTAGGGGGTAAGGTAGGTTACATGGAGTTAATTAGGTAGTACTTGGTTTTACTCTTAAATTGGTTGAGAGAGGTACAGCCTTTGACATGATTCGGGAGGTCATTCCACATTCTGGGTCCCTTGATTTGTGGAGCACTTCTAGTTTGGTTACACACAGCCAAATGGTGTAACAGGAAGAGGTCTTGGACACAAATTTGTTCCATGCTAAATGTAGAGGAATCAGCTGAGTATTCCTCAAATAAAATAAGCTGCCTCAGCTTATAAGGTAAATAAAATAAGCATTTCTCAAATAAGTAGCTGCCTCACCTCACTGTTACTTAGCCTTCCACGCATGGTGCCTTCTTTTGATAATTGCTTGTTCCACACCCAAGTTGTGTAACAGGAAGAGGTCTTGGACCCCTACTTCCCTCTCTCTTTTTTAATAGTCCATATAGTCATAATTATAGCTTTAAGTATTCAATGAATAAAGTTTTTGACATTTTTACCCTTCTCCTTACCTAACATCATTTGTGATGCATATTTATATTTTGTGTCTCACCCAGATTTAATTTCTAAATAAAACCAAACTAAATAAATTAGAAATGGGTATGTATAGCTAAGGTACACCCTTACTACTAGGTGAACAGGGGCATTTGGTGATAGTAAATGATCCCATCAGACAGGGCTCATCACCTTCTCTCATATTTCATGTTCACCAGTGTTTATTTACTTAATAACTACTGGTATAATATCTTCCTATTATAAAACTAATTTTAATATCATAAAAGACATATTTACTTCACGTTTCAAGCAGAGAATACATATATAACTAACACGAAGGACTCCGCTTAATGAGATTCACCAGCTATAATCTTTTGTTTATGTTCCAAAATCTTAAAATCGATCCCAGTGTTATGTAGTAGAGAAAAATTGAGTTATATCCAGTTTACGTAAAGCTACGAGTGGTCGACACCACACTTAGATGAAGGACCAAACTTACGAAGGTTTTTCTTCTTAGTGTAGCTACCTGAATACCGACGTAGCCGCCACGAAGGCGCTAAGAAGAAAAACATTCGTAGCTACGAATAAAAATATTCGTAAGTACCTTCGTGAATCTGGCCCCTGCCCATTTGTCGATACAAGCTGTATCTACCAACCACCACAACTATCAACAACCATCACCACCACCACCACCAACCACCACAACCATCAACAACAACCGTTACCTACCACAACTACTATCAAAAACCACCACCACAACTATAAACAACCATCATCATCACCAAGCACTACAAAAATCAATAACCACCTCCACAACTAACCATAACAACTTTCAAGAACCACCACCACCAACCACCATCACTATTAACAACCACCACCACAACAACCTCCACAAATATTAATAATCACCACTAACCAACAAAACTATCAACCACCAACCACAACACCAACCACAACCAATCACCACTACTATCAACAACCACCACCACCACCATTATCCACCACCCAATTATCAACAACCATCACCACACCAGCCACCACAACTATCAATATTCACCACCACCACCAACCACAACAGCTATTAACAACCACCACCATAACCACCAACCACCATAACTATCAACATTCACCAC
>WNGS01169498.1:21486822-21511829 GCA_020271785.1 Procambarus virginalis
GGAATAGTGAATCCTGACGTGCAACCAGAGGACCCAGTCGCAGAGGAACGTGTCGGTGTGTGAGAATCTCACAGCCTTAAAAACGATGGAACCCTACGTCTACACAACAACTGTAAGGGTTCATGGACGGCACCTGTAGAGAGGGAAGCCCACAGGCCCCCCGGCACCCCCATACATCCCAGCAAACTTCATGTCATCAAATGACCTCCTGGAATGCATCAAAGCATCCACCACCAGAACTCTTCCTCACATTCCTAAAGCTGCGCGCCCATTTGCAGCAGGGAAATATACAGACCTTCTTAGGAAAGTGAATGAACGGTCTGCAAATCTTAATGCCGCGGCTATCATCAAAGCCTGGCATAATTTGCTCCTGTTTGGCAATATTTGCTTAGGCGTACCTGCAAGAGGAGGCAAGTCACTAGCCTCATCAGTCACTAGGGCAATAAATAATTTCCCCAGAGCTGACAACTTGATCCCCATCCCTCCTCAACGCAAAAACCGTTGTGGCAGACCCAAGAATTCCAATGACAATTTTAAACTAGGAACACAAGTGACCAAAAAAATTGAAGAGGGCAACACAGTAGGAACAATTAGGTTACTTACCAGCGAAGACACAATCGCCCCTAGAAATCCCGCTACCGCCAACTCACTGAGAGAGAAGCACCCTCCTAGAGTACCGTGGGAACCTACTGCTCGGGACACAAATGTCCCAGACATGGGACCTCTATTCCTCCAAGTGTCAGAGGTATACAAAGCCATCATGTCATTTCCGCCAGGCTCGGCAGGGGGATACACTGGAGTAAGACCTCAGCACCTCAAGGAGATGGTAAATCCAGTTCTCGGAGAAGTTGCCGAGACACTACTGTCAGAGGTCACGAAGTTTGTCAACGACTGGCTCTCTGGGTTGATCCCAGATACAATTAAACCCTTTTTCTTCGGAGCATCCCTTTGTGCCCTTAAGAAGAAGGATGGTGGAGTCAGACCCATTGCCGTGGGTAACACACTTCGGCGCCTTGTTGCTAGGGCAGCTGTCAGAAAAATTAGCATAGACGCTGCAACGATGCTTCGACCCCATCAACTAGGTTTTGGTGTCCCCCATGGCTGTGAAGCAGCAGCTCATGCAGCACGAGCCTATATCAAGCACCTCCCAGAAAATAAGGCATTAATTAAATTAGACTTTAAAAATGCCTTCAGCCAGGTAAAAAGGTATGTGGTACTGGAAGCAGTTCGAACAAGCTTTCCTTCTCTACTCCCCTTCGTCTCAGCAGGATACAGTAGGGAATCGACGCTGTTGTTTGCGGAACATGAAGTTGTTTCTGCAGAAGGTGCCCAGCAGGGAGACCCACTTGCCCCTTTTCTTTTTTGCATGGCTGTTAAAGAGGTTACAAGCAGGTTGATCAGCGAACTCAACATCTGGTTCCTGGACGATCGCACCCTGGCAGGGACACAGGAGTCCCTGCTAGAAGATCTACAGCTGGTGAAATCTAAGGGAGAAGAGTTAGGACTCACCCTAAACCCTTTAAAGTGTGAAATCATATCATCAAGCCAACCAACCATAGATGCAGTGCGAACCATATTGCCAGGAGCCCAAGTGATCGCTCCACCGACAGTGTGCTGCTAGGGGCACCTCTGGGCTCGAGCGCCATTGAGGTAGTCCTCGAAGAAAAGCTGAATGACCTGAGGAGGATGGAGGGAAGAATAGGGTCCTTGGACGCCCACGATGCTTTGTACCTTCTCACAAGGTGCCTGGCTTTGCCCAGACTGACCTATTTCCTGAGGTGTGCTCCCTTCTTCGACAGCTCAAAATTAACAGAATATGACTCGCTCCTAAAGTCAATAACCGTGAAAGTGTTAAACCTCTCCCTGCAAGATGACCAATGAGACCAAGCAGCACTCCCAGTTAGACTCGGGGGAATAGGTATTCGCAAGGGGACACAGTTAGCATTGCCGGCATTCTTATCCTCGACTAGTGCTACAGGTGAATTAGTTAAGGACATACTACCGGAATACCTAAGAGACTCCATTGGAATTCATGATCCCAAATTCGCGGAAGGAGCCGGTCAGTGGGACACTCTTGACAACTCTCACCCTCGACGAACTTCTCCAAATGACTGCAAACAGTCCAAATGGGACAGCCCCATAGTGGAAAACATCGCCACATCATTGCTGGAGGCAGCTTCCAGGAAGGACAAAGCGCGTCTTCTAGCTGTGCAAGCGCCCCATGCCGGGGACTTCCTGTTGGCAGTCCCTAATTCCGCCTTGGGCACCCGCCTGGACCATCGGACCCTAAGTATTGGTGTTGCCCTGCGCCTTGCCGCCCCTATCTCCACCGAGCACCGGTGTATTTGCGGCCATGCACGGGCAGACCAATACGACAGCCATGGTCTCATCTGTCGTAAGACACAGGGAAAGATTGCCAGACACGAAGCAGTCAATGACATCATCAAGAGATGTTTGGCTACAGCTGGGTGTCTAGCACAAAGGGAACCCGAGTTGTGCAGACCTGACAACAGCCAAAAACGCCCAGATGGAGTCACCCTGCAGCCGTGGAGGGAAGGTAAGCAGGTCGTGTGGGACAACACGTGTGCATCTACATTGGCTGATACCTATCTACCTTACAGCACAGCTGAGGGAGGCGGGGCGGCCACCTTCAGGGAGACCCAGAAATCTATCAAGTACAGGGACCTAGAACGTTGTTACAGGTTCGTGCCGATAGGCTCTGAGACTCTGGGCGCCTGGGGTAAATGTGCACTTAAGTTCCTGAAGGAGGTGGGCGAGGAACTCATTGGGAAGACTAGAGACCCAAGAGCGGCCAGTTTCATGTTCCAGCGCCTGAGTGTCGCTGTTCAGAGGGGAAATGCGTGCTGTATCTTGGGTACGCACCCGACCCCTGAAGAGCTGGGCGAGGTCTTCGAACACTGATTGGTATATTGTTATATAAGTGTGTGTTTTCTGTAAACTGTAGCATTGCAATAAAATCAAATAAAAAAACAATATTAAAAAAAAAACAATAGGGGTGGTAGGAGAGGAAAAGATTGAAGTATTCAGTGAGAATCCACAAGGTCTTCTCTGAACACTATTTATTTTCTTCTTCGAGGATGTGGGTCCCTTTAATCAAACTAGTGGTGGTACCCCTAAATATATAAATATATATATATATATATATATATATATATATATATATATATATATATATATATATATATATATATATATATATATGTCGTACCTAGTAGCCAGAACGCACTTCTCAGCCTACTATGCAAGGCCCGATATGCCTAATAAGCCAAGTTTTCCTGAATTAATATATTTTCTCCAATTTTTTTCTTATGAAATGATAAAGCTACCCATTTCATTATGTATGAGGTCAATTTTTTTTTATTGGAGTTAAAATTAACGTAGATATATGACCGAACCTAACCAACCCTACCTAACCTAACCTAACCTATCTTTAGAGGTTAGGTTAGGTTAGGTAGCCGAAAAAGTTAGGTTAGGTTAGGTTAGGTAGGTTAGGAAGTCGAAAAACAATTAATTCATGAAAACTTGGCTAATTAGGCAAATCGGGCCTTGCTTAGTAGGCTGAGAAGTGCGTTCTGGCTACTAGGTACGACATATATATATATATATATATATATATATATATATATATATATATATATATATATATATATATATATATATATATATATAAGATGAGCGTTTCCGACTTACAAACATGTTGGCATGTATTGGAATCCAAACCTATCTAGGATACTGTTGAGCATCTGAATCTCTTCCCAGAGATTATCATCATCGAGACCAGTTTAGGAGTCTGTTAATCTAGCTGTCACTAATATATTTTTATCCCAGTAAACAGACAAGGCGACGTTGTCAACGCTTTTATGACGTTCTCTGTGCGCCGGGATGTGGCCTCTTTATCTTCCTGTCTCTTGCTCGTATGAAATCCCGAACGCCTGGTTTTTCAGCGCCGGTGAAGTCCCCGTGAAAGTTTATTTATGAGCTCCTCAGCAACTTAACTCCTGGCTCCTCTCAGCTATGTCACGAGTTCACCCGAGTCATTTATGAACAGGTGGGACTGGGAGGCGTCCTCTCCCAGCCTCAGCTGGTGCAGGTCTCTGGTAATCCCACAGTAAAGCTGTTTGTGGGGGTGTAGGTTGGTATGTGTGTGTGTGTGGGGAGGGGGAGAAGTGTTCCAGAAAATTGTAACACCGTTATGTGGCCACGACACCGTGTACCTTAACCCGGTGGACAGAATTGGACGTGAATAATAGAGTGGTCGGGCAGGTCTCACTATAGGGATCATATTTAATTGCTGCGTCACTGAAGCATCGGTGTTCGCGTCCTGTGACGAGGTCCAGTGTGGTTCACTAGACCGCTTCCGCGAAGAATATACTCAAGATCGACACCTTGAGTACTCTCAGGATGTCTTCTGCCTGGGAGTCGACACCTTCACAGTATCGACTCCGCTTACTTAACTGAGCAACGAATTCGTGTTAATACAAATATAAGAACAACTTAAATATGAATGGCAATGTTGACATGAATAAACCGAGGTAACATATATTTTACATAAACAAATATATTTATAGAGCATAATAAAGAGGGAAGAACTGGCAACTACACAACTGATCAGGATCAAAATTTATGATCCCGAAACTCACAGGTCCTGGGGCCAGATTCACGAAAGCACTTACGCAAGCACTTACGAACCTGTACATCTTTTCTCAATCTTTGGCGGCTTTGTTTCCACTTATTAAACAGTTAATGAGCTCCGAAGCACCAGGAGGCTGTTTATAACAATAACAACAGTTGAATGGGAAGTTTTCATGCTTGTAAACTGTTTAATAAATGTAATCAAATCCGTCAAAGATTGAGGAAAGATGTACACGTTCGTAAGTTCTTGCGTAACTGCTTCGTGAATCTGGCCCCTGGACGTGTGACTTAATCGCGCACCATACTCCTCGATGTTGCCAAAGTATAGGATAACTTTAATGTGAGTATTCCTTAAATAGGAATACGTAACAGACCCCTGTCTACCAAAACACCAAAATACTTTGAGAATGTATAGTTTGCCTCAAGCAAGACCTTAGAATGCATAATACCGTGCACGACTTGCGTAACATTCTGATTTCCTCCATACTGGAATACGACAGGAAAGCCTAGTAAACCCGTTCTCAGCTAAATCAATAATTCCTTTAGCGCTGTCCCGCAACCTGATGATTAAACCAGACTGCTTGTGCTGAGGGCTGCTGGGAACACACAGGTTCACTGTTAGTGCCTAGAACCACAGGCTGGGCCCCACCTGCACTGTTACACCCCTCGGGGAGATCAGGGGAAGTAGTTAGATTTGAATGGAAGTGGTGGCTCTGGCTTCTGAAAAATGTATGGCCTCAAAGCTTTCAAATAACCTGTTGTTAAATACACTGTTGTTGATTAAGTTTACAAGAGTAAACTAAGTCGTCTTTCACGAGTCGATATTTTTTTCTATCAGTTTTCATCATTATATCAGAATTATTGCTTGTTTACTGTAATACCTTTTCCACTGGAGTATGATGCAGGTGATCTCATCCCTGTAGCCTCCCCTGGTGAAGCTTCGCAACCTCGCGTTGTCTCCCGTCATGAAGTCTCGTAGCCTCCTGCAGTCACGGCAACCCGTCCTCGACTCAAGTCCATTACATCCAGCCGTCGCCCCCACAGACGCATTCATAAATTTTAACATGCTGTTCATTCAAAACAAGAATTTTCTCAAATATAAATTAATATTATAATATATTAGCATATTGTGCATATATAGGCATAGGTTAGGTTAGGTTAGGTGTTTAGGTTCGGTTGGCGATTATTTGTATTTGTAGTACGTGGGTGAAGCATTTATAGCGATGTGGTTCGAACGAAACTCGTCAGTGAAGCACTTGTTCCGGAAGTGTTCGAACGAAATCAGTTGTGAGTCGTGTGTAAACCGTTTTTCATTCATAAACAGGGGGTTTGGCGGGTGGATGGAATCACTTTTGGATCTTTGTTTGGAGGACGGGCTGGTCACGGTGTTGTAGTCTCGTAGCGTCAAGTAGTGTCGTACCCTTCAGAACCCGTTGACGGATCTGAGGCTCTCACTCTGCCCAGCAGGGTATTTAACGATTAGAACGCGGTACTCGCGGTCAATGATACCACATACCAGGGTCAATGGTACCACATACCATTGTATGTGGTACCACACACAGTATTTCCTTTCCACCTCATTTTGGGTGAACAACAGATCTATCACTATCAGTGGGCAACTCGTACTCATCTAGTTGCAACCCGTCCTCGACTCAAGTCCATTACATCCAGCGGTCGACCCCACACACGCATTCCTAAATTTTTACATGCTATTCGTTCAAAACGGGAATTTTCTCACATAAAAATTATTATTATAAGATATTAGTATATTGTGCATATCTGCCACTATGCAGATAGTGGCAGATATGAACATGCTGTTCATTCAAAACGGGAATATTCTCAAGTATAAATTAATATTATAATATATTAGCATATTGTGTATAAATAGGCATAGGTTAGGTTAGGTTAGGTGTTTAGGTTCTGCTGGCGATTATTTGTATTTGTAGTACGTGGATGAAGCATTTACAGCGTTGTGGTTCGAACAAAATTCGTCAGTGAAGCACTTGTTCCGGATATGTTCGAACGTCAGCAGTTGTGAGTCGTGTGTAAACCGCTTGTCATTCATAAACAGGGGGTTTGGCGGGTGCATGGAATCACTTTTGGATCTTTGTTTGGAGGACGGGCTGGATTATTTTTATTTGTAGTACGTTGGTGAAGCATTTATAGTGTTGTGATTCGAACAGAATTCGTCAGAGAAGCACTTGTTCCGGAAGTGTTCGAACGAAATCAGTTGTGTGTAAACCGTTTTCATTCATAATCCAGCCCGTCCTCCAAGAAAAGATCCAAAAGTGATTCCATGCACCCGCCAAACCCCCTGTTTATGAATGAAAAGCGGTTTACACACGACTCACAACTGCTGACGTTCGAACATATCCGGAACAAGTGCTTCACTGACGAATTTTGATCGAATCACAACGCTATAAATGCTTCACCCACGTACTACAAATATAAATAATCGCCAATAGAACCTAAACACCTGACCAAACCTATCCTATGCCTATATATACACAATATGCCAATATATTATAATATTAATTTATACTTGAGAAAATTCCCGTTTTGAATGAACAGTATGTTAAAATCGATGAATGCGTCTATGGGGTCGACCGCTGAATGTAATGGACTTGAGTCGAGGACGGGTTGCATAATCAGGGAGTTTGGCGGGTGCATTGAATGAACTTTGGATCTTTGTTTAGAGGACGGGCTGGTTCGAACAGAGGTTGTTAGCGAAGCACTTTTTTGAGAAATGTTCAAAGGTCATGAGTTGAAGCATATATAAACATTTTTCATTCATAAACAGGGAGTTTGATGGCTGGATTAAAAAAAATTGGCTTTTGTTGATGAGGACCGGCTGCTCTAGCCCAACCGGCTTCCACCCCTGATCTGGTTTAGTTGCTGGACCCCCTCGCTCGTTCAGCCACCAATCCAATAGTCAGCTCGCCCGGCTAGTAGCCCATCCGGCTAGTGGCCCGCCTATGCCTCATAGCGAGGGATGGTGGGGGGGGGGGGCAAGTGTGTGGAACAGTCCAATATCCAGCCTTTGTTGTGTTCTTTCTCTGTAACGCAATATTTCCCTGTACAATAAAGGGGGATGGTAAATCGAACACCCACATCAGATTTCAGGGGGGAAAAAATCCGTCGCACCACAAGCGGACGAGCTCTTAACCTTAAAAAAAAGGAGAGGGAACAAAAGAGAAGAGAACATAAAAATATAAAAATAAAAAAAAGAGTGGATGCAGGGCAGGAAAAAAATGAAAGGGGATTTTTTCAGGCCTAACACATTCTCTCATTTTATAATTTCTTCCATTCTCTCTCTCTCTCTCTCTCTGTCTTATTACAGAAGAGGAGCCTCATTATTCGGGAAGGGGGAAAGCCTCATCATTCGAGAATTTGTCTAATTTAAATTCCATAAGAGGCTCATATTTTCAGAAAAGAGGAATCATGCCGAGAGCATCAATGGATAAATGTTTGTTGTATGATTGGTTTATAACTCTAGAGCGCTCTAGAAAAGTTAGTAGAGCACTGATGTAAGGCTGCGAGCGGTTGGCGTCTCATGTTAGTGGGAAAGCAAGAGAAGTGATGGTGTTAATGGCAGCCATATTTTGGTGACTGTGGTTGAGAACTGCTCAGATGTAAATAAGATAGTTGCACCCCCTTGTAGTTGCACAGTGTTTGCAACCACTGTGCAATCCTTGCCAAGAATGATCTGAGCATTCATGGTTGGCTGCATTAATATTAAGACGCTAGGTATATTATTTTCTGAGCAGGATCACCAGAGATGTCAGGTTATCTTGAGATGATTTCGGGGCTTAGCGTCCCCGCGGCCCGGTCCTCGACCAGGCCTCCTTTTTTGTTACACACCCCCAGCAAGCAGTCCGTAGCAGCTGTCTAACTCACAGGTACCTATTTATTGCTAGGTAACAGGGGGTATCAGGGGTGACAGAAACTCTGCCCGTTTGTTTCTGCCTCCACTTGGGATCGAACCCGGAACCTCAGGACTACGAATCCCGAGCGCTGTTGGGCCCATGTCACCTTCAATTACAGAATTAATGTTTTCTCTTAAGCCAGTGGAAAACATTTCTTGCTGAACTACACACCTGCTGCTTTGAGTTCCTGGGCTACTTCAGTCATGATGCTTCTCCAATGAAATCATCCCTGACTTCCCTCTATACATATCGCGCATATTACAGGTTTCACCATAGTCAGAATTACACGTGCCAATTTGTTACAAAGCCTTTCAGATTGTTCATTAACTTGCACGAAGAGCTCTCTTCCCTTTGATCCAAGAGGGCTCTCACGTGTGATTTATTTTGTTTGCCTCACGCTGTGAGGGATGCAGTCAGCATAGCACCAGGGAAGTGGATGGAGAGAAACTGTATTTAAACTGGATATCTCAACCCCCTTTTGTATGGCAAGTATGGGGCTCTACTTCTGGCCTCCTGGTGCTTGATGCAACAGTCTCGGCAGATGGCCCATTTGACCAGGGTGTACAATGACTAGAGTGTATAATGACCAGGAGTGTACAATGACCATAGTGTACAATGACCATAGTGTACAATGACCATAGTGTACAATGACCAGGGGTGTGTTACGTACCCCCTATTGGATACGTATATAAATATGAAATAAGTACTATTTCCATGCATCATTACATGTATGTGCATATGTATTATATTATTAATTGTATGTATATTATATTATTAATTGTATGTATATTATATTATTAATTGTATGCTTATATCAGTACTTGTATGTTTATATCATTACTTGTATGTGCTATGTTATATTGTGGTGGTGATCCGCCAGCGGACTGAACCGTGGGAAACCGTTATTATATTTTTTTGTGTGTGTCAGCTTCCTGTAGGAAAGTTATAGTTTTGTGCTGATTCCTTGTTGGCAAGACTGCGGGAAACCGTTATTATTGTCCACCAAGACGGCACTAGTTGTGGGATATTAATTTCTGCCATGTTGGCAGCTGACAACATATTCTTTTATTTTATAAATATGTATCTAATATATTAGTAACTACATTATTTCGGTTTATATATGTAAATCTGATCATTCCTTAATTTAGTTAAGTAATTCCCATTATATGGCTTCATGTAAGTAAGATTTATATTAAGTAAAAACTGTCAATTAAAATGTTGTGCAGAAGCGACATCGGCTCCTGCCGTGAGAACATTATTCAGTAACTGTTTGGACACTGGAGGGATCACATCTAGGAGTAAAGTCTGTACCATTATATCTATTCTGTTCTGTTGTAATATGTTAGTCTGTGGAGACATAATTTTATTTTGATTTACATGTGATTTCCCGTTTGTTATTTTACCTGTAATATTGATAATTAACTGAAGTATATTTATAATATATATTTAATTTTAATTGCATAATTTCTTAATCCTAAGAGAGTGATTAATTTTAATTCTTGCCTGTACAAACCATGGGATCATACTGGTGACCCACCTTGAGATTGCAGCATCGGTAAATGTCCCTTGACTACAAGATTTTGTTGCTGTACGGGTCACGAGCATTAATGAACGGTTTGTATCAGTGATTTTGGGGTCTGGCCGGGAGATATTGTTCCCACATATATTTAACTTTTGCTAATCTAACCTTGCCTTCCTAGGTACAAGTGTGCTTAGAAATCTGTGTGTTTAAGAAACTTGCAATATGCCATGCCAGAGTCAGCCTGTGTAACAAGTAACCTGCGTTTCACGATTTTGGAGGTAAGTCATCCAATAATTTGTTTGTGCAGTAAGGCCATGGAAATTTTCAGTGTCGTGACAATTTAAAGTGAAGTGTAGTGCCGTGCCAGCCTGTTAATTATTATTGTCAGTCAAGTGCCAAGTGTTAATTAACCATGGAGGATCAAGTGTTGTCGCTGTTGGAAAATCCGGACTTTGAGGGAATTAAAAACCTAAAAAAGTCTGCCTTAACAAATATGGCAAATAAGTTAAAATTAACTGCCAAAAATAACATGACTAAAGCACAAATTCTGAGAGTCATAGTGACACATTTGGTAGAAAATGAGGAGTTAGGAGAAGAATTTCTGGAGAAAGTAAAGGAGGAGACTAGTGAGTAAACTGCTTTAAGGCGTCTTGAGTTAGATGCGCAAGTAACGTGTGCTAAACTTGAGGCTCAAGAAAAGGAAAATGAATTTGCAAGGCAACAAAAAATATTAGAAGCTGAAGCCCAACAGAGGGAGTGTGAAACTAGACGATTAGAGATTGAGGCACAAAATAGTAGAATTGTAGTGCAATTGCAGCCGGAAGCCTCAAAGAAACAACAGTTAGAAATTCAACAACAAATGGCAGAGGCTAACCACAGACTTGAAACACAGCGTTTGGCAGCTGGGCATGGTAATACGAGCAATGTTTCTAATAGTAGTGATAATAATCCCATAAGGATGAATAAATACATAGTTACCCAAGTTCAATGAGGAGGATCCCGAGGTTTTTTCTCACACTTTTCTAAGATTGCAGTCAGTATGAACTGGCCAAGGGATCAATGGGTCGCAATCATGCAAAGTCAGTTAAAAGGACGTAGTCAGGAGGTTTTTGCATCCTTGCCTGATGAGAATAGTTTTGACTATGAGTTTGTTAAGAAAAGCATCTTAAATGCTTACCAATTTAATCCAGAAGTACACAGACAAAAGTTTAGGGACCTAAAGGGGGTAAGTGATCAGACAATAGCAGATTTCACCCGTCTCAAAGTTAATTACTGCAACAGATTGTTAAAATCACTTTCAATAACCGAGTATGATGCTCTTAAGAATCTTCTTATAACAGAAGAAGTGATGTCATGTCTCCCAGACAAATTGTCTACTTTTATGGCAGAACAGAAAAATATAACAGACATTTATGAGCTGTCTAAGCTCGCGGATGAGCATGAGTTGTTGACTAAGGCCCAGTTTAAGGCCCAATCACCTAAGTTTAACCGTAGAGTAAATTATAATGCTCACCGAACTCCTTATCAGTATAAATCCAATCCTAGTGTTCCAGTTACTCCCCATGAACTCTTCTCTTATTAAACAAAGTTGTTACTCCATTGCCAGGACCATCTATTCCTAGTAATGTTAATTCTGAACCTGCAGTTGGTTCCACAGGTGTGTCCACTGTCAGGCATTGTACACATTGTAAGAGAAGAAGACATGTGATTGCTTCTTGCTATAGTTTGCATCCTGAATTACGGCCAACTGGTTTTATTATGAGTAGAGGATTGCAAACTAATAATTCTCCATGTACTACAGTCAATCCCCCATTGGATGGCTGAATTTAAACCATACATTTCAACAGGTACATTATTGTGTAAAGATGGTAGTAGTAAGACTGTTCAATTACTCCGCGATGCTGGAGCTTCAGTCTCTTATTGCCCAGAATGTACTTGCTGATGTTGACACCCGAGATCTTGGTGTAGTTGTGCTTCTTCAAGATATTGCAGGTAGTGTGCAACAGGTGTCTTTAATGCAAATTAACCTTGATTCTAATTTTACTTCAGGATAGTGTAATGTTGGTGTAAGTAAACAACTGCCCATTCCAGGGGTAGATATTATTCTTGGTAATGATTTTGGTAACTGAAAGGTTGAAGGGACCAAGTGCCCCATAATGTTAATTAATCCCAATAATGTACTAGATCAACCAGAAGCAGATGATGGCATTATTTACCCTGCTTGTATTGTAACTAGATCAATGAGAAAAACAGGTGAGAGTAATCCTGTCTTCACTAAGGTAGCTGTTCTCGAGACCAGGACCCCTTCAGTAAAGGGGTGGGAGGTGGATCTTGAAGATTCTTTTATGACTCGACTGGATGATGAGAGTGAGGCAGTAGTAGAAGCCCCGCCGAGCCTAAACCACAAGGAAAGTGAAGGTGAGGAGGCTGAACTATCTGTGCCTTGCCCGCTTGACTCCCCTAAACCAGTTGTCGAGAGTGAGGCCGAAGTAGCTTTGGCTCCATTTTATTCTGATCAATCAGGAAAAGAGATCAAGCTACTAGGCCCGCTCGCTACTGAGTCTGAGTCATTGCCCTTAAGAGTTATACAGACTACTGATCCTAGTTTACTTGAGTGTATTTCTGAGGCACCTGATAATGTTGATGCATTGGAGGAAGGGACGGGTTTCTTTTTCAAGGATCGACTTCTGATGAGAAGGTGGAGACCAAAGGGAACTCCCTCATCAGATGATTGTGAGACCAGAACCCAACTAGTTGTACCCAATGTTTATCGTAGGCAAGTCCTGCAGGCTGCACATGATGACCCCATGGGAGGTCATCAAGGTATCACACATATATACCATAAAATATGTAAATATTTTTACTGGCCCAAGCTAAAGATGTGGTCAGGTATTGTCATAACTGAGTACCCTGTCCAATTGTTGGCAAACCAAACCAATCTGTGCCTAGAGCACCATTGCAACCTATTGTAGTTCCTGATGAACCATTTTCTCATGTTGTAATAGATTGTGTAGGTCCTTTACCTAAGACTAAGTCGGGTAACATTTTTATGTTTACTCTTATGTGTATGTCAACGAGATTTCCTGAGGCGTATGCCTTAAGAAATACCAAGACTCATAATCTCATAAAGTGTCTTGAACGATTTTCTCCTTGTTCTGATTGCCTTGAGTTATCCAGAGTGACAATGGGTGAAATCTTTGTTCTAAAGTTTTCAAAACTTTCTGCAAATCCAAAGGGATTCAGCACACATTTTCCAGTCCTTATCATCCACAAAGCCAAGGTGGGCTTGAACGTTTTCACCAGACATTGAAACGGATGTTACAGACGACAGGAGAAACTTATCCACGTAATTGGGATGAGAATCTCCCTTTTGTGCTGTTTGCTGCCAGAGAAGGGTTACAAGCATCATTGGGGTGTTCACCTCTTGAGCTCGTATTTGGTCACCAAGTGAGAGGTCCGTTAAAAATGCTCCAATAAAAGTTGATGGGAGATGTCTCTGTTCATCAGAGTGAGTGGTACTTGAGTGAGGTCAAGGACAAGTTGTGTCAGGCTCGAGAGTTGGCGAAGAAACATCTGGAACAGACTCAACAAGCCATGAAACAAAGATATGACAAAAAGTTCAGGGCTAATCTCAGGTCGTTTGCTGTCGGAGGTTTGGTGTTGGTGTTGAAACCTCGTTTGGGGACTTCCAAGTCCCATAAGTTTGATGGACCGTACCAAGTGGCAGAGAAGGTGGGAGACCTAACTTACAAAATATTTAACCCTACTCTTTCAGAACATAAAGTGAATGTGCATATTAACTGGTTAAAAGCTTATGTTGGACCATAAGTGGTAGCTTGTTTTATTAGGGAATAGTTACCATCTGAGGGAAATTATAGTAAAGAAAACGATGTTAATATTCAACTTCTCAGTTCCAGTTCCAATGGCAGGGAGATGCTATGTCATTTACAGGAGGAGCAACGTGATGAGTTGCAGGTTCTGCTGGACAACCATACATCTCTGTTTGGGGAATTTCCCACACAGACCCACCTCATCACACACGACATTCAGCTCCTGGACAACACTCCAATTAGACAACATCCTTACCGAGTGAACCCAGAAAAGAGGAAACTTATTCAACAAGTGGACTATCTGCTTCAGCACAATTTCATTTGGCCAAGTCAAAGTACTTGGAGCTCTCCGTGCTTGTTAGTGCCAAAACTAAGGGGAACCTGGAGGTTGTGTGTAGATTATCGGAAACTGAACAAGAGCACTACTGTTGATGTATTTCCATTACCCTTTTTGGAGGAGTGTGTTAAATCAATAGGACATGCTAATTATGTAAGTAAACTTGATTTATCTAAGGGATATTATCAGATTGCCTTAACTGATTATGCTAGGGATGTCACTGCTTTTGTTGCACCTGATGGTGCATATGAATTCAATGTCATGCCATTCGGTTTGAGGAATGCACCTGCCACTTTTCAAAGACTCATGAATTTCTTACCCAAGGATGTGCCAGACTGTAGGGCCTACCTTGACGACATTGTTTTATACAGTAAGAATTGGGCAGATCATCTTTCAGGCCTTAAGCAATTGTTTACGGTGTTGAAAAAAGCCAATTTAACAGTGAATATGAATAAGTGTAGTTGGGCAAGAGGGACTATAACCTATCTTGGGCATGAAGTAGGACAAGGTAAGATAATTCCTTTACAAGATAAGATACAAGCCATTGTGAACTACCCAGTGTTAACCAGTAAGAAGGGAGTCCAAAGTTTTATCGGTATGTGTGCTTACTATAGGCGGTACTGTAGAAATTTTTCGACAGTTGCTGCCCCATTGACAAAATTGTTGCGGAAGCAAGTAAAGTTTAAGTGGACTCAAGATTGCCAGAATTCATTTCAGAACTTAAAGGGCATATTGTCAACGTCACCTCTTCTTGCTAATCCCCAATTCGACATACCTTTTATTTTACATATTGATGCTTCAGATGTTGGAATAGGTGCTGTGCTTATACAAGTTGGTCTAGATAATATTGAGCATCCTGTATATTATTACTCCAGAAAATTTAGTTCAGCCCAGAAGAACTATTCAGTGGTAGAAAAGGAGGTGCTGGGTCTCATATTGCCAATCAAGAAATTAGAAATTTACCTTTCAGGTAATAAGGTGCTAGTGTTTACTGACCACAATCCCCTTGTATTCATTAATATGATGAAAATCAAGAACCAACGAATTCTGCTCTGATCATTGTTTCTACAAAAATTTAATGTGGAGATTAAACATATTCCGGACAGACAGAATTTCATTGCTGATGCTTTGTCCAGAAGTTTTGTATACGATGTACCATGAGTGAAATATTCTTTTACTTAACATTTTTACTTCGGAAAAAATGCCATTGATCTTCAATCCACTGCATTTTTTCTTGGAGGTGGAAGTGTTACATACCCCCTATTGGATACGTATATAAATATAAAATAAGTACTATTTCCATGCATCATTACTTGTATGTGCATATATATTGTATCATTAATTGTATGTATATTATATTGTTACTTGTATGCTTATATCAGTACTTGTATGCTTATATCAGTACTTGTATGCTTATATCAGTACTTGTATGCTTATATCAGTACTTGTATTCTAATATCAGTACTTGTATGTTCTTGTTTGTATATACCATTACTTGTATGTGCTGATATGTTATATTGTGGTGGTGATCCGCCAGCGGACTGAACCGTGGGAAACCGTTATTATATTTTTTTGTGTGTGTCAGCTTCCTGTGGGAAAGTTATAGTTTTGTGCTGATTCCTTGTTGGCAAGACTGCGGGAAACCGTTATTATTGTCCACCAAGACGGCACTAGTTGTGGGATATTAATTCCTGCCATGTTGGGAGCTGACAACATATTCTTTTATTTTATAAATATGTATCTAATATATTAGTAACTACATTATTTCGGTTTATATATGTAAATCTGATCATTCCTTAATTTAGTTAAATAATTCCCATTATATGGCTTCATGTAAGTAAGATTTATATTAAGTAAAAACTGTCAATTAAAATGTTGTGCAGAAGCGACATCGGCTCCTGCCGTGAGAACATTATTCAGTAACTGTTTGGACACTGGAGGGATCACATCTAGGAGTAAAGTCTGTACCATTATATCTATTCTGTTCTGTTGTAATATGTTAGTCTGTGGAGACATAATTTTTTTTTTTATTTACATATGATTTCCCATTTGTTATTTTATCTGAAATATTGATAATTAACTGAAGTATATTTATAATATATATTTAATTTTAATTGCATAATTTCTTACTCCTAAGAGAGTGATTAATTGTAATTATTGCCTGTACAAACCATGGGATCATACTGGTGACCCAACTTGAGATTGCATCATCGGTAAATGTCCCTAGACTACAAGATTTCGTTGCTGTACGGGTCACGAGCATTAATGAACGGTTTGTAACAGGGTGTACTATGACCAGGGATGTATAATGACCATGCTGTACAATGACCGGTTCTGTTACACTTGACATGAGGTATACAGTTACGTTCGTAGTGTTGTATGTGTCTATTCTTTCATTATTTGCAATAGTCTAGCCATGCAGTATTCACTATGCATTATATGCAATATACCCATACATTATTTAATACATATAAATGTATATACATTATATATAATGATCTAGCCATACATTATTCTCAACGCTTCGGTTCCGAGTCAAGGTTTTCGACTCTTGTCGTGTGGAAACATTCATCAATTCTTATTTCTTCGGCTACAGCCAAGACGACTATTGTGTTTGGTCAGGTTGATCCCTGTTACGACCCTGGGTTCCTCAGTTGGAAACCAGAGATCAAAATGAGCTAAATAAACTACTTTATATTTGACACGCTTGCCGACGTGTCTCTGTTTGTATCTTCCTTGCCAGACGTAGGACGAATCTTGTTGCTCACAAAGCATTCAGACTCTTGAGTTTGTTGTGGATTAAGTATAACATTGTAGTAATTATTAACTATCCTTAGAACGAGTTAAGTAAACAATATTGTACATCGGTGAAGATTTTTAATGTGTATAGCTGCACGATCATTTAGGCTCTTCCCGGCACCACAACAACTCGGCAGCCTTGATCTGGACGCTGGATGCGCGCTCTCTCTGGCTGGCGTTCGTGGTGTAAACATCTATACTGTGTGGCTCTGCACCTCTCTCCCCTTCCTCCTACTGCAACTCTCCCTTACCTATTTCTGTGTCTAGTTTACTAAGTTAAGTATTGTGTATTTTATTGTGCCTACTCTGTGTTTGTAAGATTTGTGTAGACCTTGGGTCGTATTTGCCAGTGTTTTGGGTACCCCCTAAGTGTTGTGTTGTGTTAGGGTACCACGTGGGCTCACTACACCTAAGCTGCCTCAAGCTTCAAGTTCTTGTCTAGTAGACATTACCCTAGCTTGTGCTCAGTGTAAAACCTTGTAGCCTGCTTAGGTGGACCAAGGCTTTTAACGTAAGATAGGGTGGTAAAGTAATTATTGTTATTGGTGTGAATGTATATGGGGGGTTGTTAAGAGGGGTTAATAAATAAGTTAGTTAGTTTTAAAGGAGTATCCATTCTTCCTGAGTAGGAGATCTTTGATCTACCTCTAGACTGACATTGTCTTGTAGCCAAGTAATTATCACGGTTTATATCTTATTGGGGGCCGGGCCTTTATGATCTCCCTTACTAGAGATACATCTTAATTCTAACTGCCCCTACACCAAATTAATACTTGATCCCCCATAGCAGTATACATTTATAACAATCCCAAGTGACGGTCTCGCTTCATGCAGGTCGGCGTTCAATCCCCGACCGTCCATAATGGTTGGGCACCATTCCTCCCCCCACCCCCCGTCCCATCCCAAATCCTTATCCATGTGCTATGTAGTAGTTGTATTGGTTTGGTGCTTTCCTCCTGATAGTTCCCTTCCCTTGGTTAGGTTCATTTGCCGGTGTCTTCAACCTGTCATCCCTTACGGGCTATTAATGCACGTGCCACTTCTTGGGTGGCTTAATCTTCATCAGTCAATCTGTCATCTCAGCTAATGCGTCGTTATGGCAATAAACGGACCAAATACGACATGCTATAAAAAGCTGCGAATTGCAAAACTCCACGTTTTCTATACATTGTTTGAATAGGTTAGGTAGGTGGCTTGGGTTGATACGTTTCTAGTTACTTTAGGACGTTGGTTTATGTACGTTGGGGGGAATTTGAGAGAACGTGATACTTAGAAGGCTCAAACTTGTTTGACTTAAGTTTGATAAGTTTTCCTACTTGTCATTTCAAGATTCACTCGTATATTATTTTCTTGTAGATAAAACAATAATTTCCTAATAATGTACCAACTGTACTGTTAAAATATTCTCTGGGAATTACTCTACTGATATACAATTATGTCAAATTACAATTTTGGTAACAAGCCAAAGATTGCAGAATGCAATTAAGGAGTAATTGAGTAAAGGTGTGTGATTATGTCTTGGTGTCCGACTCTCCTGTTCTTAAAGTAATTTGTGGTCGTTAATTTAGGGCTGCCATTGTTGTTGTGTTGCACTTGACGGTGATCTGGTGCCATCTTGAGTGCCTGAGCTGTTGAAGGTTTATGTTTTGAAGTTTAGTAACTTGAAAATGAACAAATCCAAAAGGGTCGTGTAAATGAACAAATCTACAAGGGATTCGAACCTGCGTCCGAGTTTCTTGTACTTGGTTTTTGCTGAACGGTACTCACTCCCCTTCCCTCAGCTCCTGTCCCCTCCTTCCCTTACACGCCCTACGTTCCGTCTCACATTCCCTCACCTCCGTCCCACTTTTACCTCGAGATGGGGTCGTGTGTGAGGTGAGGTATGTATGTGTGTGAGGTGAGGTGTGTGTGTGTGTGAGGTGAGGTGTGTGTGAGGTGAGGTGAGGTGTTGTGTGTGTGTGTGTGTGTGTGTGTGTGTGTGTGTGTGTGTGTGTGTGTGTGTGTGTGTGTGTGTGTGTGTGTGGTGTGTTGTGTGTGTGTGTGTGTGTGTGTGTGGTGAGTGAGGTGTGTGTGTACTCTCCCACCTAATTGTGCTTGCGGGGGTTGAGCTTTGACTCTTTGGTCCCGCCTCTCAACTGTCAATCAACTGGTGTACAGATTCCTGAGCCTACTGGGCTCTATCATATCTGCACTTGAAACTGTGTATGGAGTCAGCCTCCACCACATCACTTCCTAGTGCATTCCCTTTATTAACTACTCTGACACTGAAAAAATGCTTTGTAACGTCTCTGTGGCTCATCTGGGTACTAAGTTTCCACCTGTGTCCCCTTGTTCGTGTCCCACCCGTGCTGAAGAGTTTGTCTTTGTCCACCTTGTCAATTCCCCTGAGAATTTTGTACGTGGTTATCATGTCTCCCCTTACTCTTCTGTTTTCCAAAGAGGTGAGGTTCAGCTCCTTTAGCCTTTCCTCGTAGCTCATTCCTCTCAGTTCTGGGACGAACCTGGTGGCATACTGCTGAATCTTCTCTAGCTTTGTCTTGTGTTTAACTAGGTATGGACTTCAGGCTGGAGCTGCATACTCCAGGATTGGTCTTACATAAGTGGTATACAGGGTTCTGAAAGATTCCTTACACACGTTTCTAAAGGCAGTTCTTATGTTGGCCAGTCTAGCATATGCCGCTGATGATATTCTTTTGATGTGGGCCTCTGGGGACAGGTTCAGTGTGATATCAACCCCCAGATCTTTCTCTCTATTTGACTCTTGCAGGATTTCACCTCCCAGATGATACATTGTGTTCAGCCTCCTGCTCCCTTCGCCTAATTTCATCACCTTACACTTTACTGAGTTGAACTTTAGCAGCCATTTTCTAGACCATTCCTCCAGTTTATCCAGGTCATCCTGTAGTCTCTGTCTATCTTCATCCGTCTTGATTCTTCTCATAATTTTTGCATCATCAGCAAACATTGAGAGGAATGAGTCTATACCCTCCGGAAGATTGTTTACATATATTAGAAACAAGGATGGGTACAAGTACTGAGCCCTGTGGGACTCCGCTGGTGACATCTCGCCAATCTGATGTCTCCCCCATCACCGTTACTCGCTGTTTCCTGTTGCTTAAGTACTCCTTTATCCACTGGAGCACCTTCCCTTTTACTCCTGCCTGTTGCTCCAACTTTTTTAACAGCCTTTTATGGGGTACTGTGTCAAAGGCTTTCTGGCAGTCCAGGAAAATGCAGTCGGCCCACCCTTCTCTTTCCTGCCTAATTTTTGTTGTCTGGTCATAAAATTCTATTAAACCTGTGAGGCACGATTTACCATCCCAGAACCCATGTTGGTGGTGCGTTACAAAGTTATTTCCCTCCAGATGCTCTACGAGCCTTTCTTCACGATAACCTTGCATGGCATACAAGTTAAGGAAACTGGCCTGTAGTTCAGTGCTTCTTGCCTGTCACCCTATTGGGACCACGTTAGCTGTCTATATTGTATATTGGGACCACGTTAGCTGTCTTCCAACTTTCTGGTTAGTCTCCTGTTTCCAGTGACCTGTTATACACTATAGAGAGTGGCACACTTAGTGCTTCTGCACATTCCTTTATTATACATGGTGAGATTCTGTCAGGCCCAACAGCCTTTGTCACATACAGCTCCAGCAGACACCTTTTGACCTTTGCGTGAGGTGAGGTGTGTGTGTGTGTGAGGCGAGGTGTGTGTGAGGTGAGGTGTGTGTGTGAGGTGAGGTGTGTGAGGCGAGGTGTGTGTGAGGTGAGGTGTGTGTGTGAGGTGTGTGTGAGGTGAGGTGTGTGTGAGGTGAGGTGTGTGTGTGAGGTGAGGTGGTGCCATGGGTTATGCCCTTCATCTCTGGCTCTGTCGAATTTATTGTGGGCGTTAAAGCTCATCATATACCTGGTAATTAGCTTCATTGTACACCTGGCACTGATTGTATTATCAGAATATACCGCCATCAGTGATTGTATTATTAAGGTAGGGTCATACTACACTTGACATTGTATTGTTATTGTCGATCACTCACTCCACACACACACACACACACACACACACACCACACACACACACACACACACACACACACACACACACACACACACACACACACACACACACTCCTGTCAGGCTATTGTATGATTGGCACTGTGATGACAGTCTGAAGTAAACAGAATAATTGTTTATAATCCGCGGCCGCCACCGACGCCTGACAACAGCAGCGAATTTGCCGACTCTGATTAATTAACGGACGAATTACCTTCGTGTTCTCGACGCACGCCGACGAGAAGGGCGTCACTTGCGAGCCTCTGTTATGGTGGCTAGGCTTAATGTGTGTGACTGTTTGTTTGTTGTGTGTGTGTGACTGTGTGTGTATATATATATATATATATATATATATATATATATATATATATATATATATATATTATATATATATATATATATATATATATGTTGTGTATCTGGGGCTTGAACTCAGAAATTAAATTATTTGATTATTGTATTGAAAGAAATCGAAGGACCACCCTCTTTTGAGAAAAGAGGGAAAACAAATAATAGTGATCATCAGAATGACACTAGAGAACCAGTGTCTATGGAAACTCATTCAGAGAATAATCACTTGAAAATAATGAAGACTGTATTATTAATTAAAGCCAAAGCCTCAAATATCAACATTGGGGGGTTATTTCTAGAAGTTCATATATATCTAGGAACCAGTGTGGTTCGTCACTAGTTCATTGTTGGATTAATAACTTGAGAAATCTAAACTACAATAAATTCAAATATATGGTAATTCAAATCATGAATATTAAAGATCATTAATCACTGAGCATAAACACTGAGCACAGTTAGAGCATAAACATTAATTACCAAATCTGGTAATAATTATTCAATGGAAAATTTCTATATGAATTATATAGAATCAATAATCAGGTTGAATAAATTTGTACGAAAAAATGTGTCTTAGCTGTAAGACGATTTCTAACGCCAGTTCATCATTCGTCCTCGTGGTCACGGAATCCGAATAGAGAAAGAACTCGAGGTAAATAACACGACTGATGAGAATCTTGCTGGCACCTGGTATACACGCTGCAATCAAGAGAATTTAAGTAGCAATTGATTAGGCTACGAATTATTTTCAGATATTCATGAAACTGAGTAACATAACGAAATGTACTCACGTTATGTGGTTGTTAATTTCACATCCTAACGACAGACTACTCACAAATATAAAATCTCGAATGATGCATCAACCCAGAATTCTATACTTAGCTGAGCGTATTAAATATTGAGGTCTGCCAAGATCGCGTCAGCCGAACCCAAGCGTTCACTGCAGTGCACACGTAATTACGGGTCGTGGCTTGAATTGTTGACGCGTTATTAACTGAATGGGCACTAGAGAACACATGGATAAGTAATTGTTACTTGTTAACTGGGTATCAACGTAATTCTTGTCGATAAGAACTCCCAGTCGCCATCATGCGTCTCAACACTCTCTACGCCAGGCTGCCTCGTGTCCAAGTCCCATGGCGTCTCCTCCCTCAACCCCCTCTCGCATTCACCGCAGAAATTATTAATCACGAATTATTCTTTTCCGCGCAATTATGGATGAAATGCAATAATAGAAACTGGGTTGCAATTATAGGGATTTAATAATTATCATATTCTCGATAAATGATCTCTAGCGAGAAATGGAGATGATATTTATACTCTCCATAGCATTCGATCGTAACAAAATAAAAACTGTTACTAAATAATTTCAATTAATAACTCTCGATTTTACATGATCAGGAGTCATATTATCAGTAATAGGCTCAGATTAAATTATATTAACACTACTGTTAGTGGTATTAAGAACTACTGTAATTAGTAAGGTGATGGTAAGTTATTATAATACAATAGTAGATAATAAGTGTTGGAAATTTCCAACAATATATATATATATATATACAAGATGTTTTCTCTTATATTAAATACAACTCTGTTGGCAACATTTCATGCCGCTGGGACATCTCCCAGAGTTAACAAATATATAAATAGGCATATTAGAAGACTTCCGAAGTCTTCTTAGCTTTAAGATTCTGGGAAATAACTTGTCTAGACTTGTATATATACACAAACTAAAATAGACAAACTAGTTTGTTTACTAACTAGAAATTGTTTTTCTTTACAAATCTCAGCATTTGAAAATATCAGTTTAATATTTTTTTGGGATGTGTTCTGTGTACAAGTGATTTTCTCTGGTGATAGTATCTAGTTATTTTAATGAAGACATATAAATTATTTCCCAGCGCTTCTTTGCTAATAATATATTAAACTAAATTGATTGTATTGACACAGGAATGAGAAAACATCCGTATTGTCTTCCTCGAGGACAATACTGATGGCTGTTGTGCTCTTAACTACTATAAGTTGTTGTGTTCTTGACTACTATATGCTGGTGTGTTCTTGACTGCTATAGGCTGTCATGTTCTCTATCAGTAAAGATGTTCACGTTCCTTGTTCCCAAAGACTGTTGTAATCCTTACTACTTAAGATTTTCATATATGTACCTTTTGTTGATGATGTTTCATATTAGGATAAAATATAAATAATAATAAATAAATTATTTATTCAGGTAAGGTACATACAAGGTAATACAAAAGTTGATGGATTTATAGATAGAGCTAGTACATACAATGCCTAAAGCCACTATTACGCAAAGCGTTTCGGGCCGGATATGATGCTGTATGATATATGATATGATGTAAAGCATATGATGCTTTACTCTGAAGATTCTCGTCTGTGTTAATATTTACTGCCACGAAATTCACGGTTAAATCCCTGTTTATCTTGAGCTGTCAGAGAACTCATTAGCTCAACTTCCTCCGTTCCCAATCACTTGAAACCCTTTAATTCCTAACTACTTGTAGCTGTTAAATCCCACGCTAATGAGGCTGTCAGGTCCCAGTTCTGAATCCCAGCCAGCTCTCCTTCTCTTAAGTATTTAATCACTAATGTCAACAAGTCTTTAGAGTATATGTTTATCGAGCATGGAATACATATCAATATATATATATATATATATATAAATATATATATATATATATATATATATATATATATATATATATATATATAATATATATATATATATATATATATATATATATATATATATACAGTGTCAAGTCAAACCACGGAGGAAGAATTGAAACTGGAATTTCCTTAAGTACTTTCGTATATTAATACAACTTCAGAAGGACTCCTTCTATATATATATATATATATTATATATATATATTATATATATATTATATATATATATTATTATAATATAATATATATATATTCTTTCCTCCTCCCACGCATCGCACGACCTCGTCAGAGATATCTTACCTGCAACCCTGAGAGACTCAGCAGAATACACGATCCTGCTTTCACTGAATGTTCAAATCAGTGGGGTGTTCTCTCAGCCCCAGCAACCATTATAGAGCCAACAAAACAACACAAACAGTCCGGCTGGGACCACCCTCTAGTGGAAAAAGTAGCTGATGCTATGCTCAGCGCTGCAACATCAGACAAGGAGAAAGCCCGCCTCAGAGCAGTGCGTGCCCCCATGCAGGAGACTTCCTCCTGGCAGTACCCATGTCAACAATGGGCACGCGCCTAGATCCAGAATCCCTTCGTGTAGCAGTGGCCCTCCGCCTTGGTGCCCCAATTCACACTGAATACAAGTGTATTTGCAACAGGGTGGAAGCAGACCAATACGGACTGCATGGGTTGCATTGCGGAAGCACAAAGGGCTGGCATGCAAGACACAACGAGGTCAATGACATCATCAAGAGAAGCCTCGTCTCAGCTAAGTGCCCAGCGGAGAGAGAACCTCGCATCCTAGGGGTCCAAAACCCGGATTTCCCCGCACTTCGCCCTGATGGCATCACCATATACTCTT
>WNGS01169498.1:21534581-21556507 GCA_020271785.1 Procambarus virginalis
AAGCTGAACTGCTACTGGTCGCGGCATCAATGAGAATGCGTAAGTGTTGACCAGACACACACTAGAAGGTGAAGGGACGACGACGTTTCGGTCCGTCCTGGGCCATTCTCAAGTCGATTGTGTCATTCTCACAATCGACTTGAGAATGGTCCAGGACGGACCGAAACGTCGTCGTCCCTTCACCTTCTAGTGTGTGGTCTGGTCAACATACTTTAGCTACGTTATTGTGACTCATCGCCTGCAGAATGCCTAAGTGTTTTTCCGTCATTAAATTGAAGTTCTTTACTTAGCAAACGTGATTTTTTTTTTACTTTTATTTATATATTCCGTGACCTGTGTATGCACGCTTGTTCACGTACGCACGTACATACTCGAACGCACAAAAGCCGTACTTGTAGTCACATAATGGAAAGCTTTGAAAAAAATAAACTTGTCGTGGTTGTCACTTCAATTCATTACTTCAAAGATACTTTCGATACAGAAGCTGCAACAACAGCACGTAGAATACAAGCAAAAGTACAGATCATTAGATATTTCAACTACTAGGAGATAGATTTAGAAGCAGCATATCAACAATAAGTCGAGGAAAAGAAAGGTAGAAGAGAAGCTCTGCTGTCTGATTTTCAATTATTTTGGAAAAATTCAAGCAGACAAGAAGACCTTTCAGGGATGTTTCAATAAGGAAAAGAGACTTGCCATCATTAAAGGGGAGATGAATGAATGATGGATGGTTTATTCTGTGTTTCCATGTGGTAATATAATTGGTGATTACATATGTCACTTAGATTTACACCTATCATATGGTTTTCAATATCAGAGTTTTCACTTTGGATTTATTTAGAATTTTGAAATTCAATCCGTATCTTCGTCTCCTCTATATCTGTAGGACTATACCAATATATATATTCAATCGTGAGTAGGATGAGTCATGTGTTATATGAAGGTCGTGGGTCTCAATTAATTACGTAATAATTAGTATTATATTATAAAATAATTTTTGTTTTTTTAGTATTCTAGGTTGAGTTGGGAGACAGTGAAGCAGAGACAAATGGAATCTTGATTATATCTTAATTTTTATTTGGATGCAAAATCTAATAATTCAGCCACTAACATATGATGCAATCCTTGATAGTTGTCTAGTGGAGTGGAAAAGCTGTAGTGCAGAGTACGGTACCTAATGTTCTCCTGGAGTCTCTTATGCATAAAACCATTCAAAAAGAATGAACTTTTTTTTGTTTAGCTATTTCTGTACAAGAAACACTCAACAAACACCTCACAAACCACAAGAAACACCAACAAACACCTCACAAGCCACAAAAAACATCAACAAACACCTCACAAGCCACAAAAAACACTCAACAAACACCTCACAAACCACAAAAAACACTCAACAAACACCTCACAAAGCACAAAAAACATCAACAAACACCTCACAAGCCACAAAAAACATCAACAAACACCTCACAAACCCCAAGAAACACCAACAAACACCTCACAAACCCCAAGAAACACCAACAAACACCTCACAAACCACAAGAAACACCCACAAACACCTCACAAGCCCCAAGAAACCCCCAACAAACGCCTCACAAACCCAAGAAACACCAACAAACACCTCACAAACCACAAGAAACACCCACAAACACCTCATAAGCCCCAAGAAACCCCCAACAAACGCCTCACAAGCCTCATATAACACCTCATATAACAACTCATATAACTCCATGGTCTTCGTGGCGGCTCCTCATAACCTTCTCATCTTCGTGCCCAGTAAGTTTGCATCTACAAGCAGATTGGCAAATAGGATTTGCATATGTTTAATCCAGTCATTCATGAGGTAAAATCTAATGGGACTCCCATTCTCCTCGTCATGAGCGGCGATTTAGGAGGCATTCAGTGCACAAGCAAGCCTTCGTACACACACACACGAATAGGTTTAAGCACACGCTCATGTCACGATCCTGTGTGCGCGCGGGCACACACACACACACACACACACACACACACACACACACACACACACACACACACACACACACACACACACACACACACACACACACATGCCTACTAACGCGCAAGTGTGTACATCACAGCTACATCCACGCTCGTGCACACAGCATTCGTCCACACACGTGCACAACCACACACGTGCACACCTGCACACGTGTACACCCACACACGTGCATACAACACACACACATGCTCACAACACACGTGCACACAAAACACACGTACACAAAACACACACATATACACTCACACAATCAACATAAATAAATTCGATAATATAGAAAATTATTAAAAACTAACAATTCGATTCTCGTGCAGAAGGAAGGAACTATCAGGGGGAAAGCGCCAAGCCATTACGACTATATAGCACTTGGAAGGGGTCAGGATAAGGATTTGGGATGGGACGGGAGGCAGGAATGGTGTACAACCACTTGGACGGTCGGGGATTGAACGCTGTCCTGCATGGAGCGAGACCGTCGCTCTACCGTCCAGCCCAAGTGGTTGGACATCTCGTGCAGAAAAATAGCTGAAAAGCAGCTTTTCACAGACCGTATTAAAATACTTAACTCGACAAAAAAAGTCACATTTAAACAACAGTCAATTGAAACCACCTGAAAGATCTAACATTAAACAAAAAGTTGTTTCCAAGTAACTAAAATAAAATAAAAAAAAACGTCAATTTCCAATACGAATTACAACAGTTCGCTCTGACCAACATCACAAACAAGAATATTAACAACATATTAACAGTCTCATTTTCCAAGTTCGATCAAATCACCAATCCTCCTTGGACTCGAACGACGACCCGCGACTAACGACCCCATCATTAAAGTGGCAATCATTACAGCCGGTAATCAGGCCAAGCCAAGAACCAAGTCGGAAACGGGAGACCTCAAACTTCCTCAACCACGAGGTTTACTTATCGTTAATAGAACTAATGATCATGGGCAATTATCGAAGGCCCCCCCCCCCCGGCCTGTTACCTCGTCTCAATAGCTACTCTATTACAATCTATTTAGGTCTATTTAGGTCTATTTAGGTCTCAAACTAAAGTTTTGACAGGAAACGAAGCGGCGTAGTTGTAGAGCGGGGACCCATCCTCTTTGTACCACGATGTATTTCGACGTATACTTTACCAAAGGTTAAAAAGTGTCGTACTAGCAAATGACAGCGGCTCGCGAAAATGACATACTCTCCCGTTTTCTGTTAGCTTAGGATAAGGCACTTTAGTACGTCATTTTCATGACGTGCGGGTACGGGGAAGGGACTAAAAGATGTGAGAGAAGGAAGGATGGGAAAAGAAAGAGGAATGATAAAGCGAACCAAAAAATACAGAGCATGGAGAGAGAGAGAGAGAGAGAGGTGAGGGAAGAGATTTCGAAAAGGAGCAGCAGCGCCTCCACACCCCCCAAAAAGGAAAAAAAAAATAATAATCAATTCCGCTTCAAAAGCAATATGCAATCAACCGTCATCATTCAACTTCCCTGAAGGAAGACAAAAACATTATAGCAAAGTGCACAGGGCAATCTGCTAGGAGAACAGGCGTGTGCTCGTGGGAAAGAACAGTGTTTGATGTGTTAATGTTGAAGAACAGGGAGATGTGTTAATGTTGAAGAACAGGGGGATGTGCTACTGTTGGAGAACAGGGAAATGTGCTACTGTTGGAGAACAGGGAGATGTGTTACTGTTGGAGAACAGGGGGATGTGCTACTGTTGGAGAACAGGGAGATGTGTTACTGTTGGAGAACAGGGGGATGTGCTACTGTTGGAGAACAGGGGGATGTGCTACTGTTAGAGAACAGGGGGATGTGCTACTGTTGGAGAACAGGGGGATGTGCTACTGTTGGAGAACAGGGAGATGTGTTACTGTTGGAGAACAGGGGGATGTGCTACTGTTGGAGAACAGGGGGATGTGCTACTGTTAGAGAACAGGGGGATGTGCTACTGTTGGAGAACAGGGGGATGTGCTACTGTTGGAGAACAGGGGGATGTGCTACTGTTGGAGAACAGGGGGATGTGCTACTGTTGGAGAACAGGGAGATGTGCTACTGTTGAAGAACAGGGAGATGTGCTACTGTTGGAGAACAGGGAGATGTGCTACTGTTGAAGAACAGGGAGATGTGCTACTGTTGGAGAACAGGGAGATGTGCTACTGTTGGAGAACAGGGAGATGTGCTACTGTTGAAGAACAGGGAGATGTGCTACTGTTGGAGAACATGGAGATGTGCTACTGTTGGAGAACAGGGAGATGTGCTACTGTTGAAGAACAGGGAGATGTGCTACTGTTGAAGAACAGGGAGATGTGCTACTGTTGAAGAACAGGGAGATGTGCTACTGTTGGAGAACAGGGAGATGTGCTACTGTTGGAGAACAGAGAGATGTGCTATTATTGGAGAACAGGGAGATGTGCTACTGTTGGAGAACAGGGAGATGTGCTACTGTTGAAGAACAGGGAGATGTGCTACTGTTGAAGAACAGGGAGATGTGCTACTGTTGGAGAACAGGGAGATGTGCTACTGTTGGAGAACAGAGAGATGTGCTATTATTGGAGAACAGGGAGATGTGCTACTGTTGGAGAACAGGGAGATGTGCTACTGTTGAAGAACAGGGAGATGTGCTACTGTTGAAGAACAGGGAGATGTGCTACTGTTGGAGAACAGGGAGATGTGCTACTGTTGGAGAACAGGGAGATGTGCTACTGTTGGAGAATAGAAGGATATACTAGTGCTAGAGAAAGAGGATGTGTTAGTGTTGGAGAACAAAAATATGCTAGTGTTGGAGAACAAAAATATGCTGATGTTGGAGAACAAAAATATGCTAGTGTTGAAATACAGGATGATGTGTTAGCGTGTTGAAGCACATAGCAGAGGAGTTTTGCACATCACAAAGGAGTATTTAGTTTTCTTAACTGCAAATCGGTCACACAGTCATGCGTGGACACTACCTCGCTGTCTCGTAGAAACACACATGTTCAATAAAAAAAACACAATTACCAGATTCCAGCATCATGTAAATTCGCTTTCTTGAAATGAGGATACATTCGAAGGCGCGTCGGAAATCCTTTCAATGCTTCTCGTTATATGAATTTTTCTTCTTCTCTGAGAGCCAAACTCTCTCCAGAAAGGACCATTTCAGATTTTAATGAGACAAGGCCCGAGTAGATAAGCACAATCTGCGAGAATAAGCTTGATAAAAAGAAGAGCGCGAGAGGCTTTTGATGCTGCGAATCATAAAATGGCTTTGGCTTTGGGAGCGATTATAGAGCCAGTGGATTTTTATCCAATTAAAACAATTCAACAAAGTAAAATCCTTCACAGCCAAGTTTCAGTAACGCGTAGCTGTGTGGGATGCTATCCCGCAGGCTAAGACATTAAGCCATAATCATTATCAAATGCATGATGACTTTGAAGTCATTTTTTTTTTATTATGTTTTCTACCACAGACGTGGCCACACATTTACAATGCTAAGCAGCATATATACATTTTCTTCTGTCCTCCATGGACAGGGTTAGAGATGTGTTAAACATATATTTCAAGGGTTTATTGAACAATCAACCACTGAAGGTGAGTCGGTGCTTTTAAAATGCTAAGCTAACCTATATACGTAAATACATAGATACACAGATTTACGTATTACGTATATTACGTAAATTGTTCTTCATTCTTTAAACTGGACAAGCAAATTTTTAATAAACTGTTAGGATGTCGTCCAGAACACCTGAGTCAATGAAATAGTTACACAGTTGGTGGTACAATAGGCCAGGAGGTCTAAAGTCTTTACGGTTTCACATTCAACAATATAGTGTTCTAGTGAATGCATTAAAGGTTTGTAACAGAGTTTACAATCTGAATATTCTGGTAGTGGCTCAGCCTCACTAACCCGCCAGATGTGTCTATAGCCAAGGCGAATAGTGCAGCAATTTTTTAGAGAGAATGAAGAAATAGACCAAAACTGTAACATTGTGAAACACAGCTTGGGACGAAGGGAGGACAAATGTCACAACACTGATTAGAAAATAACTCCATCTGATGGGAAATGTTGCCAACTTAATGGAACTTAACCGAAGGACAGAACTTAACGGGTGGACGGAACTGAACGGAACTTAACGAGAGTGGGCCCGTGGTGCCTTGAGTCTGGGTACCACAGCTGAAGCTCAAGTTCCATCTTGCTGACACCTTATGATCCTGTCTAAGTTTGGTATAAATGTTACGAAACAGCCATGAGCAACTAATTAGTTTCCAAGCAGCTAAGATGAAACTGTTATTGCAGAGGCCAAGGGATTAGTAGCTATTCTGTTCAGGGAAATGATTGGAAAACGGCTTTGCGGGTCACTTTGTATGCAGGCAGTCAAATAAATAAAGTATTTTTATGACAGGACGAAGAGAGTTCGTCGCATTAATTTACAAGTCATGGGCTTTATTGCACCCAATGACCGGAAAATATATGGGGTGGAAAACTGCAGTAAATCGACATGTGCGAGAGAAATTAACAATTCGTTTTGTCGGGGACAGGAAGCTTGTGCACGTATGTTATTTAGACTTGCATGAAGGTCCCACATGGTCGAACTACCGACCTTTCCCAGGGTAAAATTCTACAGCAGTTGCCTAACTCCCAGGTGTCAATTTATTGCTAGGCGAATAGAGGCATTAGGTGAAAAAAATGTGCCCAATTATTTCTGTTTCGTCTAAGAATTGAACAAAGAAAACCATTTTTTTCTCCCTCTGTGTCGTCCACTAATGAAAAATATTTTAATTCATAACTAATAAGTGAAAATATTACTTAAACACATGGAGGAAATTCTTTTTCTTTGAATAACTTACTGTAAGTACATAGGTATTGTAATAAAAAATATATCTACTAACTAGCTGACATTATAATTTAAATGTGTCCAAGATAGATGTATCTGTGCCCTCTGTAATACATTCTTCTTTGTGCTACGGTCTACAGGTTGAGGGTAGAGTGAACAGTAAACTAGCCACCTCCGGCAACAACAATCAATCGAGTCTTTCAACCCGCCCAGCAATACATATATGATCGCGAGGTCTCTACTGCCTCCCGCGAAGACTTTAAGTCAGATAAAATAGCCCCACATAACTGAGGTTGTTAGATATCTCACGTGATTAGAAATATTAGGTACATATAATGTTTTGTGGAAATTATCACAATTATTATCAACTCGATAACAAATGTGTATAGCAACAAAGTAACCAGCTTCAAAAGGTTGTCACTTGCTTAGCTAAATGAACTATGTAGTTCAGTTCCTGAACCCATTATGTGCCTCTGTAACCCTTTCCATCACCGCCCACGGCATAGGTATGGGGTGCACAATACAGAATTAAATGGAATTGCAACAAATTGGGCCGAAATTGTTTGGCCAAGATATTAAGCCCTTCGCTATACTTTCGNAAGGTTCATTTTTACACTTTATTCTTGTCTGACGCCTAGCGATGCGTTTCGCAAGGTACTTCTTACATTTTCAAAGACAATGTTACCGTGATTAACATCGGATTATATTATCTTTGGGTGAGATGGAGAACAAGTGGATTAATGGCATAACATAGGTATTAATTGGGTATTAAAATTATCAATGCATAAATGTGTCATGGGTATTAATTGAGTATTAAATTTATGTTTTTTAGGTAGGGTCATTGGATGTTGTCTCTGTGTTGGCTCTGGGTCTTGAAGTTGCTAAAATGTAATTATGTGTTAGCTGGTTGTTGATTGTTGGTCTGGACTTTTTGATAAGTAGCGCCTTGCTGATGTCCAGTCTCTTGCTGGCTTTATACCTGACGATTATTTCAGTTCGGCTTGTCAAGATGTCTCTGGTGATGATCTGGATATGTGTGGAGGTTGTATGTTCCTTGATAGAGCTCCGTTGTTTGTGCAGAGTTAATTGCATAGACAGAGACGTTGTTGTCTTGCCTATTTACTGAGATAGTTGGGGCTGACAATCCCCAAGTGGGCATGTGAAGGCAATTATTGATATTTTATGAACGATTGTCTTCTCCAGAGTAGTTAATGTTCTCAACTACTGGCTACTCTGCCAGTGGCTGAGTGGTTGGTCTATTTCATTGTATTTTCACTTTATAATCTAGTTTTGTGATGTGCAATGATTTCTCTCCTCATCTCCTGGATCGAGGGGTCACCTATTGTAAAAAAATACTGCATCCCAATCAGCCCCTCAAATTTCTTGGAAATTCATATAACTAATATTTCTCTTCATGTAGATTTAGCTTCTTGTTTCAATAACACCCCATGTCTTTATTGTTTGTTGCTGTTGTGGATTTCTAGAGAAAAAATATATTTATCTGGATGAATTGGTAAAGTCGATCTTGATTGATGCTACTGTAAAATTTATACAAACTTTGTCTCTGAAACTTCCCTGGAATAGTAGAAAAGTTAATGGAGTTTGATGGGATAACCTTTCTCTTCAGGTAAAAAAAAAATATGTGGTAGAGAAGGTCAAAATAATCAACCTTTATCACTTTAAAGTTCATTGAGATTAAATTCTCGTAAATGTAAAGCTTTCATGGAGAAGTAGAGGAGCTAGAAATGTTTACATTTTTAATATTTTTCCAATTTGAACAGATTATTATTTTTGTGTGAATTGTCGTGTGGAGTGTGAGAGGAGGAATCAGTGGTGGAGTGGCGAGCACAAGCAATATAGAGGTGCTCGTGCCACCAACACCGATTCGTAGAGAGCTTTCATCGCTCACTGAGTGCAGGACTCGAGTGCTTGCGGGCTTAAGGCGCCATCCACAGCCAGCCTCTGACAACGACTGGAAATCAGAGGTATTTAGCACGCCTGAAAGTTCAAAGGCAGGTAAAGGTACAGATGGACACAGAGATAATGGAATAAAGGGAAAGGCCAAGCCTTCATTTTGCAGAGCCTTTGATGAATTTTTAAAAATATGGAAGTAAAAAGTCTAGTATAAATGCTGTTTTACTACTTAGTGAGTCTTAATACTGTTTACTACTCAATCTTCTTCTGATCAAGACTACGAGATGAAGTCTAATATAGATTATAGAGCATTCTAATTATTTTCTTTAATACGAACATTGTAACATTTGGAAAACACACCAATCACCTCTGGAGGATAAAACTAAGTAAGGCCTAAGAAAAGCTTTTGGAACAAAGCGACCCCAGACACACGCATAGCCTTCTAGACCATGATGAGCTTAAAAGAAGGTAAGGAAGGCGTCTGGAGTGTGAGGTCATCTCAGTATCAATACTTCAATTGATTTTCTTACGGATGTTTCGCGTTACCAAAACCTCATTGTGCAGTAAATATTAACCTGTGTTTCTCCTTTCGGGTGACACAGATTGGTTATCAGCAACTTTGAATGCTACTCTTAGCGAGTAATTGCTAGGTGTTTTCTTAGTTATCTTCGGTGTTACCTTAGTTATCTTCGGTGTTATCTTAGGCGACGTTATTTTAGGTGAAGTTATCTTAGGTGTTATCTTAGGTGAAGTTATCTTAGGTGTTATCTTAGGTGAAGTTATCTTAGGTGTTATCTTAGGTGAAGTACCTAAATATTCAGATTAAAAATGATTCATTTGATAGGGTACCCGGTAATGTCCGGGTCTTTCTTCCTCCTCCCATTTCTCTTCCCTTTCTACCCCATCTCCCCTCTCATCTTTTTTTCCCCTATCCCCCTCTCATCCCCTGTTCTCCATCACCTCCCTACCCCTCAACACCCCCGCCTCTCCTTCCATTTTCCCTCCTCTCCCCCCCTTTCTCCGCTCTTCTTCTCCCTCTCCAAGACCCCAATCATATTTTTCAAATAACCAGCTAAAGGATAGATTTGTCTAGTAAAACAAATTGCACACAGGTACTCTGCTTAATTTATGTTCCCATATTCCAAAATAATTCTTAATAATCTTAACCTACTTTAACCCAAAATAAAGTATATTTTTAAGTACATCCACATTTTTTTGAGTGATGGGCGTATTTTATTACCGAAACCTAAATTTAATTGTATTGCTAAAAATTTGGCTAAAAATTTAAATAAAAACTAATTTTGCTAAAAATTTAATTGTATTAGTTTTGCATTTTGTGAAAGTATATGAATATGTATATGAAAGCTAGAGGGGTATATTTACATATTTATTTACATATTTAGGTACATCTGCCTTTGTGCAGCTACCCTATATTCGGCTCAAAAATATCGCTCATGAGTCAAATTTGCGATATTTCCGATATTACGAAAACTGTAGGGGAAGGAGGGGGGTTTGGGCAAAATTTGACCTATTACCGTTTTCACTAGATGGCATATATATGTTCGGTATAAAAAGTCGTAATTTCAAACTCCAAATATGTGCAGTGAGCCAGAATTTTTTTTTATACCGAACATATATATATGACATCTAGTGAAAACGGCGATGGGTCAAATTCTGCCCAAACTCCCCCTGCAGTTTTCACAATATCGAAAATATCGCAAATTTGACTCATAAGCGATATTTTTGAGCCGAATTCTGGCTCACTACACATATTTGGAGTTTGATACAACGATTTTTTATACCGAAAATATGTCGATTAGTGAAAACATCGATGAGTCACATTTTACCCAAACCCCCCCTGCAGTTTTTACAATATTTAAAATATCGCAAATTTGACTCATGAGCGTTATTTTTGAGCCGAATTCTGGCTCAATGCACATATTTAGAGTTTGAAATTACGACTTTTTATACCATGTACCACCCCTACATGGTATAAAAAGTATATATTCTTTGCCACCCCATTCCTTGCCACCCCATCTCATGCAACCCCTTCCCTTACCTTCCCATCTCTTCCCTTACCTTCCCATTCCTCTCGCCGCCACTACCACTCGCTTTATGAACCTATTTGCTTCTCTAATCCCCATCAGGGGAGGTAATAGACAATTTGGATGTGAGTCAACTAACTCAACACCAAAAATAAAAAGAGCGAATTTTAACAGAGAATTGTTGATTCTCTTGTTATTCTCTGTCTCTCTTGTTTGTTCTGTTTCCTTTATTTCTTATTTTGGTCATAAACGTTTGGTTTAAGGTAATTAATGAGACTGATGAAGAATATAAGCAATATGTAGTTATTCTTCGTGATTATAAGTCATGAAGTATGGTTTATCAATGTATTTATCAGTATGATTTATCAGAGTATGATTTATCAATGTTATTTTTAGCATTTGTGTTTGAAAGCGTTTTGTTTTCCGCCTGCCTGTATTTGTTTACATATTACATTATATTTATTTTATATTTACATTATATTCATTATAGTTATGATTAAAATAATTCTAATTATGTTAATAAGATTCGTATTATAGGTAAAATATTGTTCCCTGTTATCTACATTTAAAATTTTGCATTTCAATGTTCCACTTGGAAGATTTTCCTGCTAAAAATTTAATTGTATTAGTTTTGCATTTTGTGAAAGTATATGAATATGTATATGAAAGCTAGAGGGGTATATGTCTCCACAATCGTCAGGTCAAGGTCTCCAGATAACCCAATACACTCTCGTGGTGCTGGCTCGTCGATGAATCAACGTTATTGATGATAACTCAACGTTGATTCATCGGTGATAATGCTGATTCCGTGTTATTTGCCCTTGGTCGTGGATATTAGTGTTCATTGGGTCCTTTGCCAGTACACATAACTTGTCAGCTGAGTAATTCCTCCCCCCTCTACTCCTGTATCTGGAAGCTGCTCTCTATTTCAAGTAAATTATCAGGTGATATTCAGGGATGTTCGAAAATTTCACTAAATAAATATGTGCGATAAACAGAGGGAAAAACACCAGCAGTAAAGTTTGAACGCTTAAATCATGATTGTAAATCCTGGAGTCTATCAGCTAGCTATAAAATTCCCCAACATTTTTTATTTACTTTGTATTAATAGGCTTAGGTACACAGTTTTGTGTTCTTACCCTAGTTTGTATCAGGGGTTGCAGACTATAATTCAGTGGCATGATATGTTCACCTAGCACTTGGGATGAGTGCATAGAGTACATGCTTGCACTAGCAAATTCTGCGAAGACAATAAGCATTTCATCTCATATCCCGGGGAAAAAAAAGTAATTACAAAACTCTAGATATCTCATTCCATTTGGCCTAAAATCGTTGATGACTAGACAGTCACTAATATAGTGATGAAAAATACGAACAGATTATTTTTTCTCACAGAGTTTATGATTTGATGATGAGTGTTGGAAATTTTGTTACCTGTAGTTCCTATAACTGTAACCACTATAAATCAAGTAATTACAACGCCACATTGGTGGACATTGTGTACACCAAAGTAGGGTGATATATACATTGATAAATGTTCCTCACTTTTCACTGTGCATTCACAGTTTCTTCCAGTTCTGAAAATGAAAAAATCAGAATTAAGAAATGTTTGTTGATTAGTCAGTAAGTTACTGTGGTGTCCTTAATAACTCTCCTCTTTGCAATAGGCCTTAAAATCCAGTATCAATTCAAAACTGGTTAAGCTTTTTTTGTTACTCTGGTTATACGTGTGTCAATAGCAAGGAAACAAATTAACAATAAAACAATCACAATCTTATTAAATATCTGAATCTATAAAAAGATGTGATCTTTTGAACGTTCCTTTCTTGCTTATATTTCAAACTAGTTACTACTTGGCCATACCATTACCTTAGACGTACTGTGTACGCCTGGGCGAGACCTGGTAAAAAGTTAATTTAAGTTCATCCAAGTTATTGAGGGATAATGGTTTAATCTGAATTTTTGCTTCATATCTACTCCCAATTAAATTACTATACCTTTTCTATTGTGTATATGTGTTTACCTACGTGTACTGGAAGGAAGAAAGCCCAGCTCTTTATTTTCCGTGTTCTAATTCATAATCAAATAGAGCTTTGAGGTTTCCAATGGTGTTGGGCACACTATCCTCCCACATAAAATGTATTCCAATTGTCTTTCATTGTTTACAAAGGCGTAATATCGTGTCTTTTTTCCGACAAACATAATTTCTTAATTTGCACTTGTGTAAATAAAGTTTGTTTTACCCGATAATAACCTCGGTCAATCTCGAATACGAAAAGGCTTCCTGCCTATTCTCTGTATTCTAGTGAATAGGTGTGTGTGTGTGTGTGTGTGTGTACTCACCTAGTTGTACTCACCTAGTTGTGCTTGCGGGGGTTGAGCTCTGGCTCTTTGGTCCCGCCTCTCAACCGTCAATCAACAGGGTACAGGTTCCTGAGGGGCGTGTGGTGTGTGTGTGGGTGTGTGTGTGTGTGTGTGTGTGTGTGTGTGTGGGTGTGTGTGTGGTGTGTACGTGTGTGTGTGGTGTGTACGTGTCATTAAAGATCATAGCGTGTTGCTCGGGTCCCACCTGGTTCACTGTGGGACGGCGCTATGCAAGGTCCCAACCATCATAGTGTTATCTGCCCCTACAAGGGAGTCCGTCCACACTTAAGGAAGATAAGACTTTGAAATACAAGTTTTGTATTTTATATATGTTTTAGTCCTGAAGGTATTACAGAGATGAAAAGGGGAGGAGAAGAAGAAGGAAGAGGATAAGGATGCAGAAATGGAAGTGTGGGAGATAGGGGAGGGAAAAGGAGAGAGGAAATTGAAGGAATACTTAAATTACGAATATTAAACTAAGAATAACCCGATAACACAACCCGTAAGTAGGCTGAGGAGACCGCAACTAACATCCGCCACCATTATCACCACTGCTTATCTCTACCACAGCCGCCGCCACAGCTCCCTGCCACCACAGCTACCCCGCCACCACAACTTCCCCGCCACCACAGCTACCCTGCCGCCACAGCTACCCCGCCGCCACAACTTCCCCGCCACCACAGCTACCCCGCCACCACAACTTCCCCGCCGCCACAGCTACCCCGCCGCCACAACTACTTTGCCCTCGCTAACATACCTCTGTGAAATATGACGTTATGATCTAAGTATTGGAAACTTCCCCCACAGGATCAATAATCAATAGGTGGTTGTGATGATGCCGCCGCGGCGACATATTGAGAAAAGCTAGGGATAATATCATTGACGCCCCCTGGCTAGGTTACTAGTAGACTTGTCTGCGTGTGGAACCTGCAGCAAGGAACCTACACCAGGGAACCTGTACAAGGGAACCTTCACCAGGGAACCTACACCAGGGAACCTACACCATGGAACCTACACCAGGGAACCTACACCATGGAACCTACACAGGAACCTACCCAGGGAACCGACCAGGGAACCTACACCATGGAACCTACACCAGGGACCTACACCAGGGAACCTACACCAGGGAACCTACACCATGGAACTACACCAGGGAACCTACACCAGGGAACCTACACCATGGAACCTACACCAGGGAAACTACACCAGGAACCTACACCAGGGAACCTTCACCAGGGAAACTACACAGGGAACCTACACCAGGGAACCTACACCAGGGAACCTTCACCAGGGAACCTACACCATGGAACCTACACAGGGAACCTACACCATGGAACCTACACCAGGGAACCTACACCAGGGAACCTTCACCAGGGAACCTACACCATGGAACTACACCAGGGAACATGGCGGACGAGGGAGCGAGATACAAACGAAATAATGTAAAGAGAATGAAGGAAAACGTAGAATGGAACTGACTTACGGACATTGATGTCTTTGGAACATACCACAGATCCGTCCATCTATTAAACTCTTCTGTGGGAACTCTTTTCAATGGTTCCCGAAATGAAGGAGAGAGTTATGATAGACAACAATGAGAGAATCTTGACTCCTATCGACACCCATCTGTAGGTAACCTTCACAATTTTTCTCCAATATTAAGAACACTCTCGACTTGCTGGTCCAACCTGTTGGGCTGGACGTTTGGCTTCATGCAGGTCGGCGTTCAATCCCAATCGTCCAAGTGGTTAGGCACCATTCTTTCTTCCACCGTCTCATCCCAAATCCTTATCCTGACCTTTTCAAGTGCTATATAGTCGTAATGGCTTGACGCATACTGCTGATAGTTCCTTTCCCTTCCCAACTTGCTGACGTGGAACTCTCTGACACTAAGTAAAAACCTTGAAAGACACAAGTGTCGTCAAGGCCTTCACATAATTATTTGGGGACCATCAGGCCTAATAATGTGAAAAAGGGGAAAGAAAAAAATATCTCTCAAGGCGCCTGATAATATATATACGAAAAAGATTCGATCAAAGATCACATCACTTTGCACACTGCAAATACAAGCAATTGCCAGCAAGTGATCACCGAGAGAAAGCGCCAATTCAGCAAGATCACATAGCCTCGAAGTGCAAAATTTAACCATTCAGCAGCCAGCTTCCAATGTCGAGTCTCCTCCTCGTGGACCCGCGCCTTAATGAACTCAAAACAGAAGCTGGAGAACCAAAAGAACATAAAACTTAAAACAAAAACTTAAAACTTAAAACAACTTAAAACTTAAAAAGTAACATTTCTCTCCCTTCACCCCATCTTTCTTCATGGTAATGCAGCTAATCGTCCTGGTGACTATATTAAGTACACTCAGAACATTATGTTAAATACTTTTTCCCAGATAAGTGGCAAGGAATGTGGGTGTTTATTACGGCCACAGAATGAACTGGCCACTTTGTCATCATTACAAATGACGTTCTCAAAACTACAACGATTGTAACTCTTCTCGTTTATTACCCGATGCGTAAATCTCCATTTTTGGGAGCCGGGTCTAACAAAAGTTGCAGAACTGTAACGTATAGTGTATATATATATATATATATATATATATAATATATATATATATGTGTGTGTGTGTGTGTGTGTGTGTGTGTGTGTGGTGTGTGTGTGTGTGTGTGTGTGTGTGGGTGTGTGTGTGTGTGTGTGTGTATAGTGTGTATTATATATTAATATTTGCAGTAAGTGGGTAACCTGTCCTCAGGCCTGGCCCATCCAAGCAAGAGCCGACCCCAAAGACACTTTCTTAAATTTTAGCAAGTTGTTCCTTCAAAATAGAAATGTTCTCAATTTTAAATTAACATTATTATTACTAGCATTTGTGCACATTTAGGCACTGATTAGGTTAGGTTAGGTTAGGTTAGGTTAGGTTAGGTTAGGTTAGGTAGGTTAGATTAGGTTAGGTGTTTTAGGTTCTATTGGCGATTATTGTATTTGTAGTACGTAGGTGAAGCATTTCAACCCGTCCTCGACTGAAGTCCATTACATCCAGCGGTCGACCCCACAGGCGCATTCATAAACGTTTACATGCTGTTCAGTCAAAACGGAAATATTCTCAAAGGTAAATTAATATTATAATAAAATAGCTATTGTGCATATATAGGCATAGGTTAGGTTAGGTGTTTAGGTTCTGTTGGCGATTATTGGTATTTGTAGTACATGGGTGAAGTATTTACAGCGTTATGATTCGAACAAAATTCCTCAGTGAAGCCTTGTTCCGGATATGTTCGAACGTCAGCAGTTGTGAGTCGTGCGTAAACCGCTTTTCATTAATTAACAGGGGGTTGGCGGGGCATGGAATGGACTTTGGGTCAGTGATTGGAGGGCTCATATTTGTAGTAACTGGATGAATCATTTATGCGTTGCGGTTCGAGCAAAAGTCGTCAGCAAAGCACTGATCGAGAAGTGTTCGAACGTCATCAGTTGTAAGTCGTGTTTAACTCGTTTTTCATTCATAAACAAGGGTGTTTGGCGGGTGCCTGGAATCTCTTTTGACCTTTGTTTATGAGAACGGTCTGGTTTACGAAGCCTTTAAGCTCATCATCGTTCAACCTGTATAGTGCGTGTATCAGAAGAATTCGGAAACGCGAGTTCGACTCCAACATATGAACTCATTCTTTATTTATTTTAGATTGTTTATGTTTTGATACAACGTGAAGGAGAGGAGGGGAAGCCGCCGGTGGTTCCCGAGGAGCGATGAATGCCAGAAAGCTCTCATGGGAGTAACCGAGGCGCTGCGGGGGCCTCTTCTTCTTTACTCACAGAACTCATCTCGTGAAAGCGTGAGGCGGTCTGTGTGTCTCCTGGAACGTATCGGGAATTTGTGCGTGTGTACTGTGATAAAAGCGGGGCGTCTCTGGACCGTGATGAGCAATGCATAGACAGGGGGAGAGTGGGGGTAGAATGTCTATAGCAGATGCACGCACTCTCACGCCCGTGCGCGCACATACACACACACACACACACACACAGATGAGTACACACGCACGCATGCACGCACACACATACACACACACACACAGACGGTTTGTCTATCTAAAGAGAGAGTCCCTCATCACGGAAATGGGACAGGAGTCATTGCTGTAAACAACCGATAGCTGGAAAGGCGGGATCCAAGAGTCAATGTTCGATCCTGCAGGCACAAATAGGTAAGTACAAATAGGTAAGTTACACACATGGTGTGTGGGGCCGGTGTCCGACGGACAGCACGCTGTACACGTGATCCTGTGTCCCAGGTTCGATCCCGGGCGCAGAGCGAGAAACAAGGGCAGAGTTTCTTTACCCCTATGCACCTGTTACCTAGCAGTAAATTAGTACTGGGAGTAGTCAGCTGTCCCAGGCTGCTTCCTGGTGTGTGTGTGTAATGTTGGGGTAAAAAATAATAGTAGTAGTTAGGAAGTTGATTGACAGTTGAGAGGCGGGCCGAAAGAGCAGAGCTCAACCCCGCAAGCACAACTAGGTGAAACATACACTCACTTCGGATATCGAAGATGCCTAAACCCACAAACATATCAGCGTTACAAACAAACACGAAACAATTACACAGCAATGAGAAGAGTGGCAGAAGGAACTTGAGAAAAGTATAATAAAACAGATCCAGACCTTTCTATAAAGTCATTAAAAGCAGTTGAATGTAAAAGATAAAACCTAACCTTACCTATCATAACTAACCAAAAACTAAATAACTATGTTAGTAATCATGTTCTTATTATTATAATAATTAATTCAAATAAACAATTGGAAATTTTTTTTGAAAATAACGAAAATCACTCTGCCTATTTTGCAAATCAGACTTNTTTGAATGCTGTAAGCGGAACATGGTGAAAATATAGCAAAACAAAGGAGACACGAATATATAGTGAGAATATGGTGAATGTCAGAAACAGGAAACGTGGCAACTGATACCTATCCTGGGGAATTTAATAATTAAAGTTAATTCAAGATGGTAAATGAATAAGGTCGCAGGAAATCTTGTACCTGGTACTCACTATGGGAGGATAAAGGCAAGAAAATCCTACTAATTAGTGAAAACTGAGTTTAAAATACAAGTGAAAGACTAAATGGCTTCAAAATAAATGAGGTAGTCCAAAAAATGTAGTCATACCTTGCCATGTCACTATAGAACATAAGCAATGGTACCCACTGAAATTGAATATGGTATTTACAGAATTAGCGAACTTTGTGCTCAAAAGAAAGAACGCCAATTCCCTACCTTGAGGTAAATACCATCAGTCTGACAGACGAGTAGGGGTGCGAGTGTCAACTGGTGACGAGAACTATCGGCGAGGTCCCAATTCGCCAATAATAGTTCGTGCTAGAGGATCTAAAGCCCTCTTTTTCCTCCTAGAGTCGCATTGCAGGACTTGGGTGCTATTGACCCGGAGACAGACCACAGTACCAGGGTACCTATGTGATAATCTGTCAAAAAGTGAGAAATATCTGGGGACAAAGATGTTAAACACGGAGGATAACACGGAAGGGGGAGACGACCAATTAAGAGTATGACTGCGGCCTACAGTCACCACGTAATCCAAAGTTGTCTCACTCTCACCATATGCTATTCCCGTAATGCGCAATATACACAGCACCATATAAAATAAAAATGATTAATGTAAATAATGGAAGCAAGGGAAATGAAAGCCAAGTATGCTTACCACAATTACCAATACCTGAGTGAAGCTCCGTGGACAGGCCCCCATTTATATGTGACGGTAACGAGTTGGAAATGGTGGTCGGCAGTCTTCCAACTAGCAGGTGTCAGTGCTGGGCCACATTAAATATTAAAAAAAAGAAAAGAAAAAAAAGAAGAAAAAAAAGAATGACTGCGTGTTTGGTAATCTGTGGTAAGGTAAGAAACATAAAACACAATAATAAACAATGTCCTTTAATAACAATAAAAAACACAAATTGAAATAAATGCAAAATCTTGGCTTAATGGTAAAAAATGTCAAGTGGAAAAATAAATAAACATGAAAATAGATTACGTTAATGGGGGAGGAGAATTGACATACAAAGGTAAACAAAATATGAATGCTGGAATATATGCACTATCTATAAACCTCTATTTGACCACACAAGGTGAGTCACTTAGGTGTTCATAGAATGAGAGCACACGATATTCTGGCTGGCAGAAACGCAAGGGACTCCAACAATAACTGGCGAAGACTTGTGATTGGCGAGGAACCGGAGTGGCGTGTTGGTTGGCGGCCAATGAGAAAGCTGGATGGCCGCAAGTCGCTAGTTAGGCAGTTGAAGGGTTCGGCGCGTCGACCAGGTGTGTACAGGAGGTGCTGGAGTGGGGGGAGGAGGGAGTTGAGGGTGCGTGTGGCTGTCTTGATATATACGTTTAGCCACTACAAAACGTATCTTGCATATTGTTGAGGACGTGATGAAATACGAAAATAGCAGGCTAAATCTCTGATAAGAGATTATCGTCACAGTATGTACTCACCTAGTTTTGCTTGCGGAGGTTGAGATCTGGCTCTTTGGTTCCGCCTTTCAACTGTCAATCAAATGATATACAGGTTCCTGAGCCTACTGAGCTTTATAATATTTACACTTGAAACAATCTTGAATATGGAGTTTGCCTCAATCACATTACTTCCTAATGCATTCCATTTGTCAACTACTTTGACACTAAAAAACTTCTTTCTAATATCTCTGAGGTTCATTTGGGCACTCATTTTCCACCTGTGTCACCTAGTGCGTGTGCCCCAAGTGTTAAAAAGTCATTCTTTATCTACCCTATAAATTCCATTGAAAATATTGTATGTGGTGATCTTATTCCCCCTTAACTCTTCTGTCTTCTAGCGACGTGAGGTTTAATTACCGTAGTCTCTCCTCGTAGCTCATGCCTCTCAGTTCGGGTACTAGTCTGGTGGCAAACGTTTGAACCTTTTCCAGTTTAGTCTTATGCTTGTCGAGATATGGACTCCATGCTGGAGACGCATACTCTAGGAGTGGTCTGACATATGTTGTATGCAAAGTTCTGAATGATTCCTTACACAAGTTTCTAAAGGCCGTTCTTATGTTGGCCAACCTGGCATATGCCGCTGAAGTTATCCTCTTGATTAGGGCTTCATGGGACAGGTCTGGTGTGAAATCAATCCCCAAGTCTTTCTCTCTCTCTGACTCTTGAAGAATTTCTTCTCCCAAATGATACCTTGTATCTGGTCTCCTGCTCCCTACACCTATCTTCATTACATTACATTTGCTTGGGTTAAACTCGAACAACCATTTGTTCGACGATTCTTGCAGCTTGTCCAGGTCTTCTTGAAGCCTCAAGCTGTCCTCCTCTGTCTTAATCCTTCTCATAATTTTGGCGTCGTCAGCAAACATTGAGAGAAATGAATCTATACCCTCCGGGAGATCATTTACATATGTCAGAAACAAGATTGGACCGAGTACAGAGCCCTGTGGGACTCCACTGTTGACTTCACGCCAATCTGAGGTCTCACCCCTCACGTAGCTCTCTGCTTCCTATTGCTTAGGTACTTCCTTATCCACTGGAGCACCTTACCAGCTTACCTGCCTGTCTCTCCAGCTTAGGTACCAGTCTCTTATGCGGTACTGTGTCAAAGACTTTCCGACAATCCAAGAAAATGCAGTCGCCCAGCCTTCTCTTGTGTGTGTGTGTGTGTGTACTCACCTATTTGTACTCACCTATTTGTGCTTGCGGGGGTTGAGCTTTGGCTCTTTGGTCCCGCCTCTCAACTGTCAATCAACTGGTGTACAGATTCCTGAGCCTACTGGGCTCTATCATATCTACACTTGAAACTGTGTATGGAGTCAGCCTCCACCACATCACTGCCTAATGCATTCCATCCGTTAACTACTCTGACACTGAAAAAGTTCCTTCTAACGTCTCTGTGGCTCATGTGGGTACTCAGTTTCCACCTGTGTCCCCTTGTTCGCGTCCCCCAGTGTTGAATAGTTTGTCCTTGTCTACCCGGTCGATTCCTCTGAGGATTTTGTAGGTTGTGATCATATCTCCCCTTACTCTTCTGTCTTCCAGTGTCGTAAGGTGCATTTCCCGCAGCCTTTCCTCGTAACTCATGCCTCTTAGTTCTGGGACTAGTCTAGTGGCATACCTTTGGACTTTTTCCAGCTTCGTCTTGTGCTTGACAAGGTACAGGCTCCATGCTGGGGCTGCGTACTCCAGGATTGGTCTTACATATGTGGTGTACAAGATTCTGAATGATTCCTTACACAGGTTCCTGAACGCTGTTCTGATGTTAGCCAGCCTCGCATATGCCGCAGATGTTATCCTTCTTATGTGGGCTTCAGGAGACAGGTTTGTGTGATATCAACTCCTAGATCTTTCTCTCTGTCCGTTTCATTAAGTACTTCATCTCCTATTCTGTATCCTGTAGAGTGATGAGAGAGAGAGAGAGAGAGAGAGAGAGGAGACGAGATGAGGAGAGAAGAGAGAAAAATGGGAAGAAATTATAAAACGAGAAATGTGTTAGGCCTGAAAAAAATCCTATTTCGTTTTTTTTTTCTAGCCCTACATCCACTCCTTTTTTATTTTTATATTTTTATGTTCTCTCTCTTATGTTTCCTCTCTCTTTCTTTTTAAGGGTTAAGAGCTCGTCCGCTTGTGGTGCGACGGATTTTTTTCCCCCTGAAATCTGATGTGAGTGTTCGATTTACCTATCCCTCCTTATTGTACAGGGAAATATTGCCTTACAGAAGAAAGAACACAACAACGGCTGGATATTGGACTGTTCCA
>WNGS01169498.1:21569951-21627169 GCA_020271785.1 Procambarus virginalis
CACACTTGCCCACCCCCCTTTCTCCCTCGCTACGAGGCATAGGCGGGCTACTAACCGGAGGGGCCACTAGCCGGATGGGCTACTATCCGGTCAAGCGACTAGTGGAGTGTTTGGCTGAAACGAGCGAGGGGGGCCAGCAACCAGACCAGGTTACGGGAGTGGAAGCCGGTTGGGCTAGAGCAGTCAGTCCTCATCAACAAAAGCCAAATGCTGGTTAATCCACCACCAAACTCCTTGTTTATGAATGAAAGATGTTTATATATGCTTCAACTCATGACGTTGGACATTTCTCAAAAAGTGCTTCGCTAACAACCTCAGTTCGAACCAGCCCGTCCTCTAAACAAAGACCCAAAGTTCATTCCAGCTCCAGCCAAACCAGCTGTTTTATGAATGAAAAACGTTTACACACGACTCACAACTGATAATGTTCGAACACTTCCGGAACAAGGTGCTTCGCTCCACGTCCTCTGTTCGCCACGTTCTATAAATATTTACCCACAACTTCAAATACAAATAATCGCCAATAGAACCTAAACATTTAATCTAACCTACGCCTACCTATACATAGAATTTTTATGTATAATAATATTAAATAATATATGAGTACAAACCAATTTTTAATACACATTATGTTAAAATTGCTGAATGCGTCTGGGGAGGACGGCCGCTGCTTTAAACAGCCTAGTGACAGGTTCAACACACCAGTTGAGAGGCAGGACCAAAGAGCCAAAGCTCATCCCCCCGCGAGCACAACTAGATGAGTACGAGTTGTCCACTGACAGTGATAGATCTATTGTTCACCCAAAATGAGGCGGAAAGGAAATACTGTATATGGTACCACATAGAATGGTATGTGGTACCATTGACCCCCAAGCGAGTACCGCGTTCTAATCGTTAAATACCCTGCTGGGCAGAGTGAGAGCTTCAGATCCAGCAACGGGTTCTGAAGGGTACGAAACTATAGGACGCTACGGGACTACAACACCGGGAGACTGCAGGAGGCTACGAGACTTCATGACGGGAGACAACGGGAGGGTGCGAAGCTTTAACACGGGAGACAACAGGAGAGTTCGAGGCTTCATCAGGGATGAGACTACAGAGATGGGATCACCTGCATCATATTCCAGTAGAAAAGACATTGTAGTAAACAAACAACAATACTGATATAATGTTGAAAACTGATAGAAAAATATCGACTCGTGAAACACGACTTAGTTTACTCTTGTAAACTTAATCAACAACAGGGTGTTTAACAACAGGTTATTTGAGAGCTTTGAGGCCATACATTTTTCAGAAGCCAGAGCCTCCACTTCCCTCCAAATGGAGCTACTTCCCCTGATCTCCCCCGGGGGGGGAGGCTGTGACAGTGCAGGAGGGGCCCAGCCTGTAGTTCTGGGCACTAACAGTGAACCTCTGTGTTCCCAGCAGCCCTCAGCGTAGGTAGTCTGGTTTATTCATCAGGTTGCGGGACAGCGCTAAAGGAATTATTGATTTAGCTGAGAACTGGTTCACTAAGCTTTCCTGCCGTATTCCAGCATGGAGGAAATCAGAATGTTACGCAAGTCGTGCACGGTATTATGCATTCTAAGGTCTTGTTTGAGGCAAACCATATATGCTCAAAGTACTGTGGTGTTTTGGTAGACAGGGGTCGACCTCTGGGAGTCGATACTGTGAAGCTGTTGACTCTCAGAAGTTGAAGGTGTCGACTTCCAGGCAGGAGACGTCCTGAGAGTACTCAAGGGGTCCTTCTTGAGTATATTCTACGCGGAAGCGGTCTAGTGAACCACACTGGACCACATCACAGGACGTGGACACCGATGCTTCAGCGACGCAGCATCAACAATTAAATATGATCCCTGTAGTGAGACCTGCTCGACCACTCTATTATTCACGTCCAGTTCTGTCCACCGGGTTAAGGTACACGGTGTCGTGGCCACATAACGTTGTTACAATTTTCTGGAACACTTCTCCCCCCCCTCTCCACACACACACATACACACACATACCAACCTACACCCCCCACAGGCAGCTTTACTGTGGGAGTTCCAGAGACCTGCACCAGCTGAAGCTGGGAGAGGACGCCTCCCAGGCCCACCTGCTGATAAATGACTCGGATGAACTCGTGTCACAGCTGAGAGGAGCCAGGAGTTAAGTTGCTGAGGAGCTCATAAATAAACTTTCACGGGGACTTTTCACCGGCGCTGAGAACCAGGCGCTCGGGATTTCATACGAGCAAGAGAAAGGAAGATAAAGAGGCCACATCCCAGCCCACAGAGAACGTCATAAAAGCGTTGCTACAACGTCGCCTTGTCTGTTTACTGGAATAAAATATAATAGTGACAGCTAGATTAATAGACTACTAAAGTGATCTTGATGATAATGATCTCTGGGAAGAGATTCAGATGCTCAACTATCCCTTAGATGGGCTTGGATTCCAATAATATATATATATATATATATATATATATATATATATATATATATATATATATATATATATATATATATGTCGTACCTAGTAGCCAGAACGCACTTCTCAGCCTACTATGCAAGGCCCGATTTGCCTAATAAACCAAGTTTTCGTGAATTAATAAATTTTCTCTAATTTTTTTCTTATGAAATAATAAAGCTACCCATTTCATTATGTATGAGGTCAAGTTTTTTTATTGGAGTTAAAAGTAACGTAGATATATGACCGAACCTAACCAACTCTACCTAACCTAACCAAACCTATCTCTATAGGTTAGATTAGGTTAGGTACCCGAAAAAGTTAGGTTAGGTTAGGTTAGGTAGGTTAGGTAGTCGAAAAAGCATTAATTCATGAAAACTTGGTTTATTAGGCAAATCGGGCCTTGCATAGTAGGCTGAGAAGTGCGTTCTGGCTACTAGGTACGACATATATATATATATATATATATATATATATATATATATATATATATATATATATATATATATATATATATATATATATAGAGCACTGTAGGTTTCACTGTTACTGTGGCACCGTAGCTGTGACACTTTAGCAGTTACACTTTTATGTGGCATTGTAAGTAGTCACTGTAGCTGTGGCACCGTAGCTGTAGAAAAGTAGTTGTCACTGTAGCTATATTAGTATAGTTGAGGCAATGCAGGTGTGGGGCACTGCAGGTGTGGGGCAACGCAGTTGTCCAAATGAGCACCACCTGTCATATCTTTCTCCTCATTTCCAGTTGTCTATCTCTGTCTCCTTGTTCTATCTTCATTCTGGCTCATGGCAATGTGACCTTTCCTTCCTAATCTATATCCTTTCATTTATCTTAATTGCTGTCTCGTCTCACTATCCACCCATCCACCCTTGCCTTCCTATTATTCTCCCTTCCTTCATTTTATAATTATCATCTTTATACACACGTTCCCCCTTTATTCTCCTCTACTCACTCTTCTATCGCCATTTTCTCGTCCTTTACACCATTATTCTTTGTATTTTTTTATTCCCTCTTCTCATTCACTTCTCTTCTTTCCTCCCATTCAATACCAGACACATACCAAGGGAACATATGTTTCCCATTTTTCATGCCTTGTCAGGCCAGTCTTATGACACTGCGAGGGAGGAAGGGAGGGAGAGGGAGAGAGGGAAGGAGGGAGGGAGAGAGAGAGGGAGGGAGAGTAATGCATAATTTTTGACGTGCCTGCTCTCCTCTCCTTCACTATACGAAGACACGTCTCCTATATTTTTCCTGTGAACCAAATTTATTTTTCAGAAAGGGGGAAAAGCCTTAAACATTAAAATATATTCATAGACTCCAAAAAAAACAGGAACCCTATACATATACTGTATGCTGCTAGTCAAGTTTAGATTAAGGGTTCATTTACATTCAGAAAAGTTTACTTAAAGTAGCTTTTCTGAATTTAAACTAAGAAAATTCCTTGGAAGATATTGGTTGAAAAATAGGGGGGGGGGAGGTGTGGATTTAAGGAACGTACTACCGGATAATATATTAGACGTAGGATCGATGAATTGTTTCCAGCTTAAGTTAGACATATACGTGAACGAGTATGGCTGATTATATAAAGGTGCCTCAAATGGGTCAAATCGTTTTGCAATCTCCAATATTATGACTTTCCAAACCCTCGATCTTTAGTGGGGTCGTGTCGATCTTTTTATATATACACTCAAGATAACCCAATTACAACTACGCACTAACAATCCGCAGAACAAATACGTCACTTAAACCTCGTTTCTTGCTCCCAAACTCAGGTAACAGGTCTCCTTAACCTAGTTAAACTCATCAAGTTTACTTCAATTGTGTCCCAGACGAAAGAAATCCTCAACAAGTCTTTTTCTAGACAGTAGGTGCAGTTTACATGAAGGGTTTGTCCTCCCGGTGATCAGTAAGTCTAAAAAAGTTTTATAGATAAAGCCTTACAGGCGAAGTGTTATATACAACTAAAGTCTGGTTCTTTACACCAGGACCAAAACCACGAACATGACAGAGTTCAAAGGTTAACCAAGCCACAATTCAGTGTCCCTAAAGTGGCCAGCCAGAGCTCTACCTCCAGGTACGCTGCCGTCAAGGGTTGTTCAGGTCTGGTACCTGCATGTGTGGGGTTGTTCAGGTCTGGCACCTGCATGTGTGGATTGTTCAGGTCTGGCACATACATGTGTGGTGTTGTTCACGTCTGGCACCTGCATGTGTGGGGGTTGTTCAGGTCCGGCACCTGCATGTGTGGGGTTGTTCAGGTCTGGCACCTGCATGTGTGGGTTGTTCAGGTCTGGCACCTGCATGTGTGGGTTGTTCAGGTCTGGCACCTGCATGTGTGTGGGGTTGTTCAGGTCTGGCACCTGCATGTGTGGGGTTGTTCAGGTCTGGCACCTGCATGTGTGGGGTTGTTCAGGTCTGGCACCTGCATGTGTGGGGTTGTTCAGGTCTGGTACCTGCATGTGTGGGGTTGTTCAGGTCTGGTACCTGCATGTGTGGGGTTGTTCAGGTCTGGTACCTGCATGTGTGGGTTGTTCAGGTCTGGTACCTGCATGTGTGGGTTGTTCAGGTCTGGTACCTGCATGTGTGGGGTTGTTCAGGTCTGGTACTTGCATGTGTGGGTTGTTCAGGTCTGGTACCTGCATGTGTGGGTTGTTCAGGTCTGGTACCTGCATGTGTGGGTTGTTCAGGTCTGGTACCTGCATGTGTGGGGTTGTTCAGGTCTGGTACCTGCATGTGTGGGTTGTTCAGGTCTGGCACCTGCATGTGTGGGTTGTTCAGGTCTGGTACCTGCATGTGTGGGGTTGTTCAAGTCTGGCACCTGCATGTGTGGGTTGTTCAGGTCTGGTACCTGCATGTGTGGGGTTGTTCAGGTCTGGTACTGCATGTGTGGGGTTGTTCAGGTCTGGTACCTGCATGTGTGGGTTGTTCAGGTCTGGTACTTGCATGTGTGGGTTGTTCAGGTCTGGCACCTGCATGTGTGGGTTGTTCAGGTCTGGCACCTGCATGTGTGGGGTTTTCAGGTCTGGCACCTGCATGTGTGGGTTGTTCAGGTCTGGAACCTGCATGTGTGGGGTTGTTCAGGTCTGGCACCTGCATGTGTGACCCGGACAAAACATCCATCAGGTGACAAATTGGTAGAATTAAGTCGGGCTTCCGTTACCCAACCACGTGTACTAGTCGTTACAGCCTTGCTAATTCTCGCAGATCGGTGTTCGATCCCCTATGGTCCAAGAGGTTGGGTACCGTTCCGTCCCTCCGTTCTATCCCAAATATCTTTGTCTCCTCATCCCTTCCAAGTGCTACACAGCCGTAGTGGCTTAGCGCTTTCCAACTTCCTGGCGAAAAATTTCAATTACTCCTTCGTGAGTGAAGAATGATGTACACTTGAGTATGATCCAGTGATTCATTAAGAGTTCCAGTAGTTCACCGTGGCCAATAGCAACTGTGAAGGTGTATTTGTGTACAAAACCGGTTACTCGAAAATGCTTTGCGTTTTTTTTTCATGGCGGGAACTGTTCAGTATTACATTGACCTGTTCATTGTCCAACCACTTGGGCTGGACGGTAGACGGCCGGTCTCGCGTCATGCAGGTCGGAGTTCAATCCCCGACTGTCCATAAGTGGTTGGGCACCTTCCTTTCCCCCCTCGGTCAATCCCAAATAGTTATCCTGACTTCTTGCAAGTGCTATATAGTCGTAATGTCTTGGCGCTTTCTCCTGATATTACCTCTCCTCGCTGCTCCATGATGCTTGCAGTGTAATTTGCTGTGCTCATACCTGTATACTTTTTTTATCAGGTATACAAAGTTGCTGTAAAATTNATTTTAGTACTCAGTAACAGTACTCAGACATATTTAGGTCATTTATCATACTTTTACAATTTAAAGTGTTGTATTTGTTTAAAGTATAAGTGTATTGGCTGTTATTGCTAAGGTGCTAGGCTAGACTGTGTATGTTTAAATCTCTGATTTAAACAGAGCCAGTGTTCAGTCAAATAACTGAATTTATTAAATCTTATCCTTGTATAAATACAAGCTGATGTGAGATACCTGTTGGCAGGTGGATGTGGATCTACAATCAACCTATCAGCTAATTCACTCACCCCACCTGCCCCTTACAGCCCACAATGTGTCATTAGAAAAAGAGGAGCTAGGATTTACAACCCTAGCTAGAGATTTTAGTTGAATTACTTTGCAGACAGTAAATATTAATTTAGTTCAGTACAAGTCCCTGGTAGTCTCCTCTTATATCAATCCCAGCAGGTTTCCCCACACCTTGCGCTTAAATTTGATACATTTTTGCTAAGTGAATTTGGGTGATTCGTGTGTTTCTAGTCAGTCTCTCTCTCTCTCTCTCTCTCTCTCTCTCTCTCTCTCTCTCTCTCTCTCTCTCTCTCTCTCAGATACAGTCACACACACACCATTTAACTGGGGCCAGACAACGGGCCTTAAAGTGGATGGGAATTTTGAAGGTCGAGGTGGTATACAGTCCTCACCACTCAAGACTCAGGACTTTTGCAAAGGCATTTGGGCTGGAACACCGCTGACAAGATCATCATCGTCATCATGAACCAACTACGGCTCGCAAGGACTAACTACCCGTTGAAAAGAAATTAAATGATTGGAATAATCTACGTGCAATCACTCACTAGGATACCCTTTGTACAGCTTTTAAAACCATTTGACAATTGCAAGTTGCAGCTTAATACCCTTTAAATCCTTTGGCCGATAGTTTATAGAATGAAAGGGAATAGGAAGGTATTTTTCTCTACGAAGAGCTGGAATAACACCACTTTGGCCTCGAGCACCTGAAGGACGCTCAAGTTCTGGCGGGGGTGGACAATCACTTTGACTGGTCGGTAGGGCGACTGTCTTGCTTCTTGCAGGGTCTGCGTTCAATTCTCGATGGTCCAATTGGCTGGGCAGTGTTCCTTCACTCAGTCATCATAACCCTGGTTCTTGCTCTCCTCAGAAAATTCATTAAGAAAAAGAACTGAGACAACTCTATGGGTCTCCCAGAAAGTATATTATTACAATCACTAAATCTCTATGGGAATCACACCAAATATTTCACACTTGACTTCATGAAAATCGCCAGATCTTCATAATTGTTAATATTTCTTAAATCATTTACCACAGGCTGACGCCGACCAGCCTGTGTTTGTACTGTACCCCAGATAATTTCCCTGCAAAGTTGAGTGAGGCTAACCTTAAGCCTCTGGCATTCTCTGGATGCCAGATGGACAGACATTCTCTCATTTGTGTGTGTGTGTGTGTGTGTGTGTGTGTGTGTGTGTGTGTGTGTGTGTGTGTGTGTGTGTGTGTGTGTCTGTTTTACTATTTGTGTCTGCAGACTCGAGCTATTAGCTCTTGGACCCCGCTTTTGTAACAAATCTGTTTTTCCTCTATTATATCTATTTCGTATATTTATCAGGCACACACACGCACACACACACACACATCCCCAGCAAGCAGCCCGTAGCAGATGTCTAACCATGATACCTATTTACTGCTAAGGTGAACAGGAGAATTAGGGGTGAAAGAAACTCTACCCATTTGTTTCCGCCTCCGCCGAGAAACGAATCCGATCCCTAGGTCCACGAGTCTAGAGCGTTGTCCACTCAGCCACCAGCCCCCTAGGTGAAGTGTGTGTGAGTGTGTTTTTATAATGACCTTCTGTTTCTTATATTCTCATGTGCCTTTGTGTTTTAATAAGTAACATACATGTAAATCTTTTAATATAAAATATGATATAGAAGTTGTGTGTGTGTGTTTCATAATACATTGCTCTCAAAGATATATTTTTCATTAATACCTAGACTTGTCATAATGATTATTTGATATGATTTGCACGCAATATTCAACGTACCGGATAGTTGTTTTATGTTAAATATTAAAACATGCATTACCTGGCATTTAATTCCAGATCTATTCTCTCTCTCTCTCTCTCGCTCTCTCGCTCTCTCGCTCTCTCTCTCTCGCTCTCCCACAGCCTAATGGATAGCAGCCATGATTTTGGTCACGGCTGTTAGTTGTTATTTCTGGCATTGGTCTTCAGCTGTTGGGTTCTGCACTGAGCCTTCAATTGACTATAGTGTACAGGTTTCTGAACCCTTTATGCAGTGAAATCCGTCTATGGAATCTGCCTCGTGCACTCGTTCCAAACGGACTTAACTATTTACTTCTCTGACAATAATAAAAAATTCTTACTAACATGTCTTTTGCTCAATCGGTTATTGAGTTTCAAGCTATGTCCTGACGACTGAGTGGACAGCGCTAGAAATTCGTAGTCGTAGGGATCGGGGCTCGATCCCCGGCGAAGGCGGAAACAAATGGGCAGAGTTTCTTTCACCCTGACGCCCCTGTTCACCTAGTAGTAAATAGGTACCTGGGAGTTGGACAGCTGCTACGGGCTGCTTCCTAGGGATGTGTAACAAAAAGGAGGCTTAGTCGAGGACCGGGCCACGGGGACGCTAAGCCTCGAAATCATCTCAAGATTAACCTCAAGATAGGTCCCTCTGTATGACTCCATTCTATTTAAAATAGTCAATTACCGTAAGTATTTTGTATATTATGATCATATCTCCAAAGTTTCTTCTCACTTTGTCATTGAAGCTTCAGCTCTTTTAGTAATCCCTCGATGCCAAGCCATATTCTGGTGGCATTACTAAATTTTCTGTTTCATTTTGTGTCTGACAATATATGAACCAACGCTGCTGCTTCGTAGTCCAGAGTTAGCTCGAAATACATAGTAAAAATAGTCGTGAATGAGTCCTTGTTTATCTAAAGTTAGTTCCCGCCAAACACGACAAAACTGCGACGTTGCTACAACGTTTTAACACCTAACAGGTTGTAACAACCCATACAGCACGTTGTAACAGCGTTCTAATACTTCACGAAAACGTTATAACAAGATGTAACAACTTTATCACCTCACCAGAGGTCACTCACAACGACCCCTCTGGCTAACCAAGGCAGGAATCTTTAGCCATTTAATAACCATCCACCAGATGGCATTGTCCACATTATGTACTATTCCCGGGAAGTTCGGGTGCAGACTCTTAGATGGCGCTGGAACTGCCACTCTACCACCTGACAAGGGCGACGAGTCCATAACACTACTTCCTCATCACAATCGACTTGAGAATGGTCCAGGACGAACCGAAACGTCGTCGTCCCTTCACCTTCTAGTGTGTGGTCTGGTCAACATACTGTAACCACGTTGACCGGACCACACACTAGAAGGTGAAGGGATGACGACGTTTCGGTCCGTCATGGACCATTCTCAAGTCAATTGTGATGAGAAAGTAGTGTTACGGACTCGTTGCCCTTTAACCACGTTATTGTGACTCATCGCCTGCAACGTACATATGTAGGTGATGTTAGCCTCGGGAGACAGATTCGTTGTGATGTCATCACTATCTCCCTCCCACTTAACACGGAGTGTCTCTTCCATTTGATATCATGTCTGTTCTGTCTTCATATTCATCTTTATAACTTTTCCTTTGCTGGGAAGAAACTTAGGCATTGACTCATTACACTGCTCTTCAAGTGGGGCAGTATCCTTTTCTTTACTGCCGTCTTCATCCTTGTGTAGTCTTGTCTTATTTCTTGCAACATCTGCAAAACACTGAAAGGCAGGAGTCTATTTGTCTCTGGAAGATCATTCACATAAATCAGGAATCGAACAGAGCCCAAATACAATATGCTTATCTTCTTTAAACATGACTGATGACTTATGTAATTCTATCAATTGTATGAAGCGGTTGTTGTTGTTGTTGTTCCTTGACGCAAATCATGCCTCTGTCGTTGTTTCATTGTAATTGAATAGAAGACTTCCAGCTTTCTTGAAGCCCCGTCTTCAGTGACTGCTTGTATTCCTTCGTAAGTACCTACACAAAGATTCACAACTTTATTAGTATAAGCTGTGATTTCTTGAGTCCAACCCGAACAAGTGCATACTAATGCTGTCTCTGTTACTCTCAAAGAATTCCAATTTTGCTTCGTTCGACACATTCCGTCTCAGTTCAGGCAACTTTCCTTCCTCTAATGTGACGACATCTTGGAGTTATCTGTGTGTATCCTCGCCAACTTTACCATTCTGCGCTTACGTCCTTATTTTCAACACGTGTTCCTTTAATATTTACTGTCATTGTGGTGTGACTAGTGAGCAGTTTGAGTCTTCACGTTATCACCTGAGCCATTTTCAAGGTCTTACTCCTCGATGACCAGACCACACACTAGAATGTGAAGGGACAACGACGTTTCGGTCCGTCCTGGACCATTCTCAAGTCGATTGTGATGAGGAAGTAGAGACAGGCAATAAATAGGCACGAGAGAGATGAGGAGCAAAGTAACGTTCATACTTTAGCCACGTTATTGTGACTCATCGCCTTCTTACTCCTCACTCTTACGTACTTTTTCCGGCCCTCTCATGTGCGCTTCACTGGGTTAAATACTGACGAGTAGGGATAGTAACTGGATGGGAACCTGCTCGGATGAAAATTTATTTTCATTCATTGTGATTTATTTTGTATTTGTTGAGATGTTACGGATGTAAGAGACACAAGAATGTGAGTGTGTTCAAGGGTGGGACCCAGATGCTTGGGGGGGGGGGGTAGCCTCACACTTTGCTAGGTGATTAGTGACTGAATGGCGAGTGCCAAAGTGTTGATGAGGGGGTCATCCCAGCGACGTCTATGACGTGTGAAATGTGTGTTTGCTAGTCCATAGAGTGTACAAATGGATATTTACTACTGCTCTCTCTATTTATTGTTACTTTTGCCCACTGGAAGAAAGAACGGAAGGGAGGGAGGGAGAATGGCAGAGAGAACGATAGGGAGAGATAAAGGGAGCGGGAGGGAAAGAGGCAGAGTTTTCATTCATATATATATATATATATATATATATATATATATATATATATATATATATATATATATATATATATACACATATATATACACATATATATATACACATATATATATATATATATATATATACATATATATATACATATATATATATATATATATATATATATATATATATATATATATATATATATATATATATATATTCCATGCTCGATAAACATATACTCTAAAGACTTGTTGACATTAGTGATTAAATACTTAAGAGAAGGACGGCTGGCTGGGATTCAGAACTGGGACCTGACAGCCTCATTAGCGTGGGATTTAACAGCTACAAGTAGTTAGGAATTAAAGGGTTTCAAGTGATTGGGAACGGAGGAAGTTGAGCTAATGAGTTCTCTGACAGCTCAAGATATACAGGGATTTAAACGTGAATTTCGCGGCATTAAATATTAACACAGACGAGAATCTTCAGAATAAAGCATTATATTCTTTCCTAATATGAAACATCGTCAACAAAAGGTACAAATATGACAATCTTAAGTGGTAAGGATTACAACAGTCTCTGGGAACAAGGAACGTGAACATCTTTGATGATAGTGAACACGACAGCCTATAGTAGCTAAGAACACAACAACCATCAGTATTGTCCTCAGGGAAGACAATACGGATGTATTCTCATTCCTGTGTCAATGCAATCAAATTTAGGTTAATATATTATTAACGCGGAAGCGCTGGAAAATATTTGATATAGGTCTTCATTAAAAATAACTAGATACTATCACTAGAGGAAATTACCTTTACACAGGACACATCCCCCCAAAATTATTAAATCTGATATTTACAAACGCTGAGGTTTGTAAAGAAAAACAATTTCTAGTTTGTAAACAAATAAAAATTTTTAACATTCTAGTTTGTTAATATCAACAAGTCTAGACAAGTTATTTGCCAGAGTCTTAAAGCTAAGAAGACTTCGGAAGTCTTCTAATAAGCCTAATTTAATATATTAATTAACTCTGGGAAATGTCCCAGCGGCATGAAATGTTGCCAACATAGTGGTAATTAATATAAGTAATTAATATTTAGATGTTAGATATAAAACATCTAACATGTTAGATATAAAACATCTAACATGTTAGATATAAAACATCTAACATCTAAAACATCTGAGTCCAGTTAGTTTAATATGATGAAAATACTTAAATCATCAAGAACAAACTCAACTTAGAGTGACAATGAAAAACATATTTAAATCAAGTATTCAGTGCACGGCTTCACTCGGCAGCATCACTGTCTCATGAACCCGTAAGACAGGATACTGTCTCATGAACCCGTAAGACAGGATACTGTCTCATGAACCCGTAAGACAGGATGCTGTCTCATGAACCCGTAAGACTGGATGCTGTCTCATGAACCCGTAAGACTGGATGCTGTCTCATGAACCCGTAAGACTGGATGCTGTCTCATGAACCCGTAAGACTGGATGCTGTCTCATGAACCCGTAAGACAGGATGCTGTCTCATGAACCTGTAAGACTGGATGCTGTCTCATGAACCCGTAAGACTGGATGCTGTCTCATGAACCCGTAAGACTGGATGCTGTCTCATGAACCTGTAAGACTGGATGCTGTCTTATGAACCTGTAAGACTGGATGCTGTCTTACTTTCTCACTCATCTCTCTCACTCATACTTTCTCAATATAAAATTATATTGCTTACACTGTACACACTGATCTTTAATAATATTAATAAATAAATGAGAATAAACCTAATTTTTAATACACAATACGTTACACACAGAGATCACACTAACGTATGATTAAGGAAGTGTCTGGGATGCTCTCGGACGCAGGTTCGAATCCTCGTCACGGCCCTTGTGGATTTGTTTACACAATACGTTACAATTGATGAATACCTTTCGGGGAACGGCCGCCGCTTTAACAATATTATGTGACAAGAGAGTTATAATCAAAATGCTGGTTGATCCCTGTTCCCCCCCCCCCCCCAGACACGACAACATATACGCTGTCATTCTCGCTCCCTGCTGAAGAGGGTCCCTGTTAACTTTTTTATTCCACACATAAAAATATATATGTATTATACATATGTATGAGAGAGGTGGGGGCCTGACAGTCACACGCAGTTAAGCCTGGCCACCATAACAGAAGCTCACAAATGACGCCCTTCTCGTCGGCGTGAGCCGTGAACACGAAGGTAATTCGTTCGTTAATTAATCAGAGCCAGCAAACTCGCTGCTGTTGTCAGGCGTCGGTGGCGGCCGCGGATTGTAAACAATTATTCTGTTTACTTCAGGCTGTCATCACAGTGCCAATCATACAATAAGCCTGACAGGTGTGTGTGTGTGTGTGTGTGTGTGTGTGTGTGTGTGTGTGTGTGTGTGTGTGTGTGTGTGTGTGTGTGTGTGTGTGTGTGTGTGAGTGTTCGACAATAACAATACTAACAATACAATGTCAAGGGTAGTATGACCCAACCTTAATAATACAATCACTGATGACGGTATATTCTGATAATACAATCAGTGCCAGGTGTACAATGAAGCTAATTACCAGACATATGATGACCTAAAACGCCCACAATAAATTCGACCGAGCTAGAGATGAAGGGCCATAGACCATGCCATGACCCCACCTCACTCACACCTCACACACACACCTCACACTCACACACACCTCACCTCACTCACACCTCACACACGGCCTCATCTCAAGGTAAAAGTGGGACGGAGGTGAGGGAATGCGAGACGGAACGTAGGGAGGTACGGAGGGGTGAGGGAAGGAGGGATATGGGAGAAGGGAAAGGAGGGACAAGAGCTGAGGGAAGGGGAGTGTGTACCGTTCAGAACAAAGTACAAGTTACTAAACTTCAAAACATGACCCTGCAACAAACAGCTCAGGCACTCAAGATGGCACCAGACCACCGTCAAGTGCCACACAACAACAATGGCAGCCCCAAGTAAACGACCACAAATTACTTTAAGAACAGGAGAGTCGGACACCAAGACATAACCACACACCTTTACACAATTTCACCTTAATTGCATTCTGTAATCTTTGGCTCGTTACCTGAATTGTAATATGACATAATTGTATACCAGTTGAGTAATTCCCAGAAAATATTTTAACATTACAGTTGGTACATTATTAGGAAAATATTGTTTTATCTACAAGAAAATAATATACGAGTGAATCTTGAAATGATAAGTAGGAAAACTTATCAAACTTAAGTCAAACAATTTTGAGCCTTCTAAATATCACGCTCTCTCAAATTCCCCCCAACGTACACAATCCAACGTCCTAACGTAACCAGAAACGTATCAACCCAAGCCACCTACCTAACCTATTCAAACAAAATATAGAAAACGTGGAGTTTTCCGATTCGCAACTTTTTTATAGCACGTCGTATTTGGTCCGTTTGTTGCCATAACGACGCATTAGCTGAGATGACAGATTGATGATTGATTGACTGATAAAGATTAAGCCACCCAAGAAGTGGCACGGGCACGAATAGCCCGTAAGAGATGACAGGTTGTAGACACTGACTAATAAACCTAATCAAGGGAAGGGAATTATCAGGAGGAAAGTGCCAAACCATTACGACTATATAGCACTGGGATAAGGGTCTGGGATGGGACGGGGGGGGGGAAGGAATGGTGCCCAACCACTTATGGACGGTCGAGGATTGAACGCCGACCTGCATGAAGCGAGACCGTCGCTCTACCGTCCCGTCCAAGTGGTTGGGATGAACCTGAGCAAACACAATGGTCGTCTTGACTGCAACCGAAGAAATAAGAATTGTTGAATGTTTCCAGACGATAAGAGTCCAAAACCTTGACTCGGAACCGAAGCGTTGAGAATAATGTATGGCTAGATCATTGTATATATAATGTACATACATTTATATGCTTTAAATAATGTATGGTTATATCATTGTATATAATTCATAGTGAATACTGCATAAGTAGACTGTTGCGAATAATGAAAGGATAGACACATACAACACTATGAACGTAACTGCATACCTCATGTCAAGAGTAACAGAACCGGTCATTGTACACCCCTGGTCATTATATACCATAGTCATTGCACACCCCTGGTCATTATATACCCTAGTCATTATATACCCTAGTCATTGCACACCCCTGGTCATACACCCTGGTCATTGTATACCCCTGGTGATTGCACACCCCTGGTCATTATACACCCTAGTCATTGTACACCTCTGGTCATTATACACCCTAGTCATTATACACCCTAGTCATTGTACACCCCTGGTCATTATACACCCTAGTCATTATACACCCTAGTCATTGTACACCCTGGTCATTGTACACCCCTGGTCATTGTACACCCCTGGTCATTGCACACCCTGGTCATTATACACCCCTGGTCATTATACACCCTGGTCATTGTACACCCGTGGTCGTTGTACACCCCTGGTCATTATACACCCCAGTCATTGTACACCCTGGTCAACTGGGCCATCTGCCGAGACTGTTACATCAAGCACCAGCAGGCCACAAGTAGAGCCCCACACTTGCCATACAAAAGGGGGTTGAGATGTCCAGTTTAATACAGTTTCTCTCCATTCACTTCCCTGGTGCTATGCTGACTGCATCCCTCACAGCGTGAGGCAAACAAAATAAATCACACGTGAGAGCCCTCTTGGATCAAAGGGAAGAGAGCCACTTCCTGCAAGTTAGTGAACAATCTGAAGGGCTTTGTAACAAATTGGCAAGTGTAATTCTGACTATGGTGAAGCCTGCAACGTGCACGATATGTATAGAGAGAAGTCAGTGTTGATTTCATTGCAGAAGCATCATGACTGAAGCAGTTCAGGAACCCAAAGCAGCAGGTGTGTAGTTCAGCAGGAAAATGTTTTCCATTGTTTATGAGAAAACATTGATTCTGAAATTTGGAGGTGACTTAGCCTGACAGCTGAGTGGACAGCGCTCGGGATTCGTAGTCCTCAGATTCCGGGTACGATCCCCGGTGGAATCAGAAATAAATGGGCAGAGTTTCTGTCACCCTGATGCCCTTGTTACCTAGCAGTAAATAGGTACCTGAGAGTTAGACAGCTGCTACGGTTGCTTGCTGGGGGTGTGTAACAAAAAAAGGAGGCCTGGTCGAGGACCGGGCCGCGGGGACGCTAAGCTCCGAAATCATCTCAAGATAACCTCAGATAACCTGACATCTCTGTTGATCCTACTCAGAAAAAATATACCTGCCGTTTTACTATTAAACCAGCCAACCATGAATGCTCAGATCAACCTTGGTAAAGATTGCACAGTGGTTGCAACCACTGTGCAACTAAAAGGGGGGTGCAACTATCTTATTTACATCTGAGCAGTTCTCAACCACAGTCACCGAAATGTGGCCGCCATTAACACCATCACTTCTCTTGCTTCCCACTAACATGAGACGCCAACCGCTCGCAGCCTTACATCAGTGCTCTACTAACTCTTCTAGAGCGCTCTAGAGCTATAAACCAATCATGCAAACAAACATTTATNACGTATGATGCGTATTCGATGGCCTTCACAGTGACTCACTATACACAGGCGAGAGCCTGTGGTGTCCTAGCCTAGGTGCTCAGTCTCTGGTGGCCTAGCCTGGGTGCTCAGTCTTTGTGGCCTAGCCTGGGTGCTCATCTCTAGTGGCTAACCTGGTTCTCAGTCCTGGTGTCCTAGCCTGGACGCCAGCCTCTTTTGGGCTAGCTAAGGAGGGGGAGGGGTTGCCCCTAGTGGCCTAGCCTTTGGGATAGCCTTAAACTTGTTTTCCCAAAGTGTGAAATTTTTGAGCAGTGATATTCATACAGTGCCGTGAAAATATCCTTCAGTAAAGATGTATAAGGTAAGGTTACGATAGATTAATTTAGATTAGGATAGGTTTGTTTGATTGTGTTGAAGGGATGTAAACTTTTCAACAATTTATAGCAAGTCTTCCCAAATTAACTCAAGATACATTTCGGTCAACAAGAAATTGTGTTTTTTTTTTTAAGAGTAAGCTATGTGATACATTCTAAGTTTAGTTGAACCATAAATATTAAAGTAAATGAGGTTACAACCTAAATCACCCAAACAATCTGAGTCTTCTATAAAAGTTGCTTTTTAACTTTGCCCTGCAAACACCAGACACACACACACACACACACACACACACACACACACAACACACACACACACACACACACACACACACACACACACACACATATATATATATATATATATATATATATATATATATATATATTATATATATATACATACACTCCAAGAAAATGGTACTGCACAAGCGATTTTTACTATTAACTATATTTTTTTATTACATAGAGTTATTAGACCTTTAGAATCTAGAAATTTATACGTCAAACAATGGAGAAATTCACTACAATACCTTAGTGCTTAAATGAAGGTTAAGGCAAGGAAGAAAGTAGACCAAACAATTTAATTCAAATATGCAGTCACTGGTAGTTGTACCAGCTTGCCAATGAACATATTCAAACGAAAGTGATTTCCGACCTCGTTGAAAGTTTACTGAACATTTTCCAACCTCTTGAAATTTTGTGATTGAAGTATAAATGCTGGCTGTTCAGTGAGGGAAGGTATATAACTTTAGCCCAACACCTAACTCATCAATGAATGATTGATGATACACAGAACATTGCTGCTGCTGGTTTGTAACTATTAAATTGCTAAAAGATTTCGTGAAAGTAAAAAGAATGTCAGAAACATAGTCAATGGCTATGTTCGAATCAACTTATATCAATTGTTTTGATTGTGGTAAACAGAACAGGTCTCCAACAAACTTTCATTTTGGACTTAAATTTAGAAAAAATACACTTGGCTAATCATTTGAGTGGCAATTTATTGGAAAATCACTGTGTTGTCTTGAACACTATTAATCATTGCTCTCACGCCCACTGACGATCAGTAATAAAAATAAGTTCTTGTTCAATTTTTCTTTAAGCTACCATGACTATTTTGCAACCACTCACTAACCTGCAGAATATAAAAACTCGTGCATTAACCTTATAGATGCCACTTTTTTATAATTATCCAAATTATCCAAATAGTAATATGGTTTGTGTGTAGGTCAAACTGCATTATTAATAATAACAAGTATACTTTTTATAATGATATATTACTCATATTGGCATATATTATTATTATTATTATTATTATTATTATTATTATTATTATTATTATTATCGGTAATTATTGAAATTGCCTTTATTTTCATTATCACAACTATGCAAATCGTAGAAATAACCTTTAACAGGTACAACTTAATTGAATTATCAGGGGAAATCGCCAAGCCATTATGACTATATAGCACTTGGAAGGGGTCAGGATAAGGATTTGGGATGGGACGGCGAGAAGGAATGGTGGCCCTACCACTGGGACAGTCGGGGATTGAACGCCGACCTGCATGAAGCGAAACAGTGTCTTAATGGCAGAATGGATGATGACTATGATGACTGTGTCCTCACTGTAACCATTGTCCAAATTAAGAAAATATTGTGTCAGCGTTGTAGTGTTCTATATATTCTCCCTTAACTTTCTCCTCTCAGTTTAATCTTTTCTTAACAAAGTTATGCATGCCTTAAAAATATTCTTGGAGAAAACTCAATTTAGCAACAACAGAGCAGCGGTAGATCCAGTTAAGAAATTTGTAGAGAGATCTCTTTCATATATATATATTTATTTTTAATAGAGATTTTAGAGAAGATAAAAGGAATCTCTTCAGGCAGCCCCTTGAAAGCCTTTCAAAAACCCTCCGCAGCAAATATTGAGATTCCGCTAATGATTAGTACGACTGAGAACATGTGATGAAAGGGGAGATTGTAACCCATTACAGAGAGGTGGATAGTGTTGTCTGTCAGAAGGAGGAAGGGACGAATTTCTCCTCCCTGCGTGTCTTTGCCCGATCATGCTCAACTGACAGGCCAGCCATTGTGCATAAATTTCTGAAGAGGAAAGTCTGGCAAAACTCTGGCACGGTAATTAATTCTCCGTGTTGAAAGTTAAAGGTGCGTGGTCGCCTCAAAAAACTCAAGACTTGGCAAACAGAGTGGCGTCTTGTTTAATTAATCCTGCCACCCCCTTTTCTTTCCTCCCTCCACCTCCCTCTTTCTTTCCTCCACGTCCCCTTCCCCTTTCCCCTTTTTATCCTCCCTACCTCCAGCCCTCTTCCTCTGCCTTCCCTCTCCCCATTTTCTTGCCTGGCATCTATCAGGCTCTGCTGTTGGTGGAGTGCCATTGGAGAGGTAAGCGTCCAGTGGGTGTTTGATCATGTCTCACGGAGGAATAAGAAGATAGAAGGAGGGGAAGGAGTGACATAGAGAGAAAAGGGGATGGATGAAGAGGGAGAGAGGTGGAAATACGGGAGGGTATGGGAGAGAGAGAGAGAGATGTGGAGGGAGGGCAAGCGGTTGATGGAACTGTTCGAGGTGAGCTGATATATTCCTTAATGTTCCTGCAGTGTAAAATGTCAGTTGGTAGTTTCACCTTTCGAGCTTTCATTCGTTAGATGCAATGACTCCCTCCTTGTATTCTCATGGAAATGGCTTTTAAAGAGATGTATTGACTGTTTAATGTCCCTTCTAACGTAACCTTATCCATTCTGTACATTTACCGTTACTCATCTGCAGCACTAACAAGCATCCAATGAAAGATGTACTGAAAAGATCAGAAAATAGACTCATAAAACAGAGAACAAAATAACAAAACTATACCCACACACATGCACGAATTTACCGGTATATAAACACCCGTTTAACTGGGACTGACGAACTGAACACTCCTCGATTGTCACAAAACACATAATAGGTTATCTTAAGATGATTTCGGGGCTTTTTAGTGTCCCCACGGCCCGGTCTTCGACCCGGCCTCCACCCCCAGGAAGCAGCCCGTGACAGCTGACTAACTCCCAGGTACCTATTTACTGCTAGGTAACAGGGCAAAGGTAATGGTGTCATCAACAACGTGATATCTTAAGGAATATATATATGGAACGAAGAATACCAGTTACCTCGTTGATAAAACGGTGCAGTAAAGGGTGAAGATAAAGTGATTTAGTGTTCACTTTCTAGGAGTCTAGATAGTAGAAGGTATTTACGTAGAAGTAAATATATATATATATATATATATATATATATATATATATATATATATATATATATATATATATATATATATATATATATATATTTGAACATGCGTAGAGTTGATGACAACTTGCATTATTAAATACTTTAAGTGGAGTGTACAGGACCCTCTCTCCATGACTTTTATTTTCTGGGGCTTTGTCCAGACCCTTCTTCCCTCGCCTCTCATGTGTTGAGTGTTTTCTGTTTTCTCTCTCTACGTCCTTTGCTTGATTACTGACGCAGCACCAGCAGCCCAGTGTAGTTTCCTGCTCTACAACTCTACTCTTAGTTTTAACACTGCAGGATGGGAGTCCCAGTCTCATGATAACGTCATGAGAGTCTCAGTCCCATGTTACGTCAAAAAGGTTCCAATGCCATGACGTAAATATGAATCTCACTGAATTAAATGATTTCTTTCGGAGGCAGTGGACATTAAGTATATTTTCTGAATTAGTTTATGCATCGCCTTAAACGATGTTGGCGATGAGGTGTGATATTGTTATTCCAAACATGCAGTGAATGATGTCTTTAGGCCGGTTTAAGCTGAAGGTAATGGAATTTTGTTTCATTATTGTAGCTAGTAAGTAATTAGAAACATCGAACTTTTTTACACATACAAAGACTCTTAAAAGCTGAGAGACAACTAGGGACAAGGGGATATACTTAGTACTTACCTTGTTGTGTTTGCTGGGTTTGAACTCGGCTCTTTGGTCCCGCCAAATACTCACCAGAGTATTTGACGTGAGTGACATGTTCACAGCCATTCACTTCACGCTGTGTACAATAGTCAGTGTTTATATTATTTCTTTATGAAAGGATTTTAAATAGTGGAAAGAAGGAGTGGCCACGTTCAGGACTCCCTTTCCATTTGGCGAATGAAGCCGAAACTTTTCTGCATTTCTGTATTTCGAGCCTTTAATATTTTTGCGTTTCATCACAACCACAACGTGCCTCCAGTTTCTCTGGTTGACGGCACGTCTCCAATGCAATGAATTACTATCCGGGAAAAACAATGTGTGTGTCAATACCGGCCAATTTTTCAACAAACACATTTACGTTCTATTAACCTGAATATCCAATTACTGAAACTCGACCATTCGTCACTACGTTAGGCCCAGAGACTATGTTTTATGTTTACTGCAGAGCACAAAATGATGACCCAGAGATAAACATATATTTATGCTATACGTGAGGAACATATAATTAAATAATAGGCCGAGTGATTTTGCCTAATAGGCCGAGTGATTTTCTTTATTTTCAATAAATTGTTTCCTATTGGTTTATTTTAAATATCTTTATTATATTATATTAAGAATATAAATTATTGATTTAGTTATGTTAGTTTAGGTTAGGTTAAGATAGGCTAGGTTAGGTTAGGTTAGGTAGGGTTGGTTGGGTTCGGTCATATATCTCCGTTAGTTGTAACTCAAATGTAAAAAAATTAAGTCATACATAATGAAATGGATAGCTTTATCATTTCATAAGAAAAAAATTGAAAAATATTGAAATTCTGGAAAACTTGGCTTATTAGGCAAATTAGGCCTTGCATAGTAGGCCAAGAACTGCGTTCTGGCTACTAAGTACAACATATGACTATATATAATATAAACCTTGCGATGTACCATGAGATGATTTCGGGGCTTAGCGTCCCCGCGGCCCGGTCCTCGACCAGGCCTCCACCACACTACACCAAACACCGAAGCATCAAACAGCATTTGCACGTTTCCATCAAATAAATATCTCAAGAGAACCCACGACTGGTCCACAAAATCCTGATGTCCGAGTTGTTATTAATCTCACGTATTTAAACTGTCATGTTAGTTCAGTCTCTGCTGGGAGTAATAGCCAATTCCACTCTAACACGGCTGTATCCTCGCTGTGCAGTGCTTCTGGCTTTGGCCATTTGATTAATCCTTCCTCCGCTTGAGGGTGTTGGGTATTTACTTTCGATTAATTAGATGGTCCCTATGCAAATTAATCGATGCAGTCTAGTGAGCTGGCCGAAGCTGATGTCATATTGGAATTGTGTGGACATAGGGACCAGGGAATTGTGTGGCCGGTTGTGCCCGTCGGTCTTAACTCCGTCGGAACAATTGTGACCATTTTGGCCAGTGACTTGAACTCACACAGACAACCTGTTGATGGATGTTTATACAAACTGAATGTTCTGTTGTGGATTGTAGCTTATCTCAGTGCTTCAAGTCTTAGTGTTATTTACATTTTATTGTTTTGTGGTAATGTCTGTGAGTTGTGAATGCTGAGCGCTTTATTTGGTGCTTAGAACATCTTAGATTGGAAATTTTTATTTCTTCCCTTTAAGGAGAATTGTATAAGAATAAAATACTGGTGAAACGCATCGCATTATACACGAATGCATTCGTGTTGGTAGTTGGGCATGCTGGTGAGTGACTATGGCTGGGCGTGCTAATGTGTCAATAGCTGAGATATGTTGCCGCAGTCTGAACTATTCACATAAAAAAAATCACACGGCAAACCTAAGGAATATTGAGAGGTTTGGTTCTTAACTGGTCTCCTAATCTAGGCGACAAAACTTCGAGGAGATGTGGAACTGAAATGATTAGGTACGATTCCTTTCACCTAATAATACTTTTCTCCCAACCAGTAAATAGGTACCTGGGAGTTTCGTAACTGTTACAGGGTTAAATCCTGGGAGAAGGCCGATAGGTCGACTTTGGGGGAACCTTGATACAGTCCCAATTATATATATATATATATATATATATATATATATATATATATATATATATATATATATATATATATATATATATATATATATATATATAATAGCTTTATATTATAAATATATATAATTTGCTTTCCGTTCCCAACAAAAATATTATTTATATTTTTATATTCTCGCGAAGCACGCGATACACCACACGAATGCATTCAGGGTCCAAACTTCTTCTCAAAACTCGAGTCCACTAAAATAACTGAGCGTCGTAGATAATATGTTTACACTCCAATAAATCCAGCGGAATAATTAAGCACGTTGGGCGAATGCAGTTGAATGACTAACGCAGATCCACCTGGCGGTTTTATATATCACATCAGGGACAGCCAACACCTGCTGCAAATGAGTTCTATATATCACTTCTCGCTTTGATATACAACCTGGATTTATTGCAAGCCACCATTCACCTGAAGACTGCATAAAGCTTGTGAAAGCGTCGGTAGGGATGCGCTCCTGTAATTGATTACCTCCAACGAGGAAATTTGTAAAGAAACAGCAGAACTTGTGGGTGTATATATAAAAAAAAAGAGAGCCCAACAACTCTAGAGGAAAGTGAGTGCATGAGTTGTGGTGATTATTGCGTGCATGCGTGTGTTGTTTTTGTCAGCTTGTGTACGCCCACACAAGTCTGAGTCACCCAGGGGGAAGTATGGACTGGGATTTGCATCAAAATATGCTGTTGTTTCATCCACAACAACAAGGTGGATCTACGGTAGAGCGAGGGTCTAGCTTCATGCAGGTCGGTGTTCAATCTCCGACCGTCCAAGTGGCTGGGCACCATTCCTTCCCCCCGTCCCATCCCAAATCCTTATCCTGACCCCTACCCAGTGCTATATAGTTGTAAAGGCTTGACGCTTTCCCTTGATAGTTACCTTCCCTTCCATCCACAACTTCTTCTTCCAGCTACGAAGGTACATTTGCTCTGTTTAAACTTATAAAATACTTATAGAGTCAACTTATAAAGTAATTATAGAATCAACTTGTTGTTAAAGATTCGCTACCTGAAACAAGAAGTTCCAAGTAGCACGGACTGTGGTGAGCCCGTAGTGGATCTTATAGAATCAACTAATAAAGTACTTATAGAGTCATCTTATAAAGTACTTACAGAGTCAACTTACAAATTACATATAGAGTCAGCTTATAAAGTTCATTATAGCTAATAATCTGCCCAGAAAAAATTCAACATACATCAACGTATTAAAACGTATTTCTCACTGATTAGTATATTCTGATTATTAACAAGACGGGTTGGGAATATGAGAGATATTTACACAGAAAAATACAAGAGTTTCACGTAACGAGCAAAGCAATCAGCTTAAACACACATATATTGGGGGTTGAAACATACGGCATACTCGAAGCAACAAGAAACTATTTTCCAAGCTAACAAAAATCCTTGTTTTTTTTATAGCTAATTTGCAAAATCTCGGCTCAGTACAGAAGTGCTGGCCCGATGGTCTGCGGGCTGTTCAGGACGCCCCGCCCGGTATTACCAGGATTAGAAAGGGGAAGAAGTGTGTTTTAGGTTCGCTTAAATATGTGTCAGTTCGGCTAAAGCTCCAGTTGGGGGTGAAATATTATGTCATAAACATGCCCTAAGAAGCTGCCCGTGCGTAATAATACTAGGAGCAGGAACCACAAGGGTTCTCTGGGTGGTGGTGGAGAGAGGATGATGGGAGGGGAGGTGATAAGCGGGGGGGGGGGAGGAAAATAATGGAAAGTAAAGGTAATTACATAGGGGTTACTTACAAACAGCAACAGATCATTAGATCCAAAATAAGGTTATTGGTTTATGGGAAGTCTATGTAGAGTTATGGACATAGGGGAGAAAGGGAGTTATCAGGGGAAAGCACCAAGCCATTACGACTATATAGCACAGGGAAGGGGTCAGGATAAGGATTTGGGATGGGACGGGGGGAAGGAATGGTGCCCATCCACTTGGACGGTCGGGGGATTGAACGCTGACCTGCATGAAGCGAGACCGACGCTCTACCATCACATTAACATGACGTATCAATGAGAAAAGAAAGTGGAGCCATATGCCAAGGATTCGAACCTGCACAATGCGTTCTCCCATGCACACGCCTTAAACCACTGAACCACAAGATGACCCGCGCACACTCTGGTGGGGTACGGGGTGTAGATTCAAATCCTCTTCAATGGTTCAAATTATTTTCTCAGGGGGGGGGGGAGTTTCGCATTTGAAGTGATGTGCTTATCTTATGGAATTCTAAAGATCTTTACTCTACCACAGTGTCAAATCTTCTGGTACAATGTCTCTTGTGTTTATCACTCGTTTAAACAATATGTTTTAGGCTACAGCGGAATGAAATCTTTTATTTAATAATAAAATTAAGAACCATTTAAGGATGAAGTGTCTTATTTTGAATATGTAGTGAAGCGCCTATGCATTTTCCATCCAACTAACATTTTTCGCTTGCAAAAGGACCAACGCAATTAATAATACAAGTTAAAGACTGCTAATTATTGTTTGTTTACTTGTGAAATAACCGATTCTTACACAATGATCTGTTATTAAATAACAAATCAGAAATAACGGATATATTACATAACAGGAGGCATAGGAGGTAGAAACATTACAATATGACAGTGTCAGACCACGGAGGAAAATTGAAACAGGAATTTACTTAAGTACTTTCGTATATTAATACATCTTCAGAAGGAGTGAACAATTTATAGAGCACTCGTCAACAATATAACACACATTACAATATACGTACAAATGTTCAGTTCAAATAATATATCGAGTAAGAAACTCTGTCCCTCTAGCTATGACTAACTTGAAGTACCTCAAAAATCGCCCTCAATAACTAAATCATCAATGTAAAATGAACACAAAGTTGTAAGAGTAAGTATGGAGGTACATTCCTCCAGATGCGTGAATAATACAGTTTGACGTGTTGTGGTTCGTTAACCAGGACAAACTACAACACACGCCTCACTGTAATTCAACTGAGAAGACCTCATTACAGGATACATGAGAATGCCAGCCGCTAAACACAGGAGCCTTGTTGTAACTAATGACACTCGGGCGGTGATACAGCGTTACAGACCCAGAATTACAGGGCACTACAAAGTTCTGGTCGCTGTGGAGCAGGTGTGTGAGAGGGTAGAGTGGGGAGGAGAGAGAGAGAGAGGGGAGAGTGGGTGAGAAAGATTGAAGAGGGAAAAAAAGGGGGGAGTGGAATTGGGCCAGAGGAAAATGTAAGGGGGAAGGATGATGGGGAAAGTTAGCAACGGAACGGAGAGGGTAAAAAGGAAGAGCAAAGGAAAGGAATGGAAGAGTGTTTGGAGAGTGAGCCATAAAATTCGTGAAAACAAAGAGCAGAAATTGTGTGCTTCTCAGAAATGTTGAGTCTTCTGAGTTTATCTGCTGCCCTATTTTTTCCTTAATTAATTTTTTTTAAATGTTACACACATACACATTAAAAGGTCACAAAACAGAGCTATATATGGCATATTAGAGGTATCCAGACAGTATCCTAAGGCACTCAACTTTCAACTCTTTTCCCACTGGACTTTAATTTCATTTCTGGTAGCTTTCTGTTGCCACAGAAATAAACATACTTTAATCCAACTTAGAATAATCTTCCCCAGGACCAATTAGTTGGACCTTCCTACCTAGCATTTTGTGAGGCGATCATAGGTATGGCTAAAGTCAAGATATATACCGTAATGTTTCTATCCTTACCAATACGAACTGTTCGAAATATACTGGAAAATATCATGAATAAATTTGATATGTTAATACCATATTATTCCAAGTTTTTAAAGATGCAAACGAATGACTTTTGCGATGATTAATTCGACCAATTTTTCCTATTTATGGACGTCAAGTGACAAACAAGTTGCTGACAGTTTGATGCAAAATTGGCACCACATATCTCAGCCCTCTGTAATCCAGTCATCTCCTGAACTCCAAGGACAAAATTTCTTTAAAACAAAGGCTCTCTAAATGAATCTTTAAAATCCATAAAGGACCCTAGCAAATACTGTGTTAATGGGGACTTATTTATTTAATTTAAGTTTGATAACTTTGTTCCTAGGAACCACTAAACTAATTATCGTGTCCTTAACCTCTTTCAGAGATATCAAGTTCTCTATTAAATAGATACAAAATGCATATATTTAATTTCCTTCCACGGAAAACTGGTTTTGGCAGAAATTGGTGATCTATCTCAGAGCTGACCAGTGATACAAAAATTACCGGTAAGGATAGAAGAAAGATAGGACAACAAAAATAGCTGAAGTAGATTAAAATAATGTTTTAATCAATAGAGGGGGGGGGGGGAATTGCCCTTCCCCGAAAGCGACCACAAAATGTGAATTATGAATTCCCATTGGTTGCATCTCTTNACATACTCATGTGTGGTGAAGGTAAAGGGTTAACATTCTTCGTGATGATAAAGATTTAGTCACTTAACTCTGATGATAAGGAAGACACGTAATGATCGCTATGATTTAAAAATTAAAGAAGGTAAATATATTCTGGCACATATGACACGTAATAATTGGATGAAAATACTCATTAGAAGAAAATGAAGAGCGAGAAATACTCATAGAGAGAGGATTGAATAAGAGAAAATACTCTTGAGTTGAAGAAGAAAGAGGAAACATACAAACAAAAATGTATATATATATACACTCACGGTAAGAAATAAGGAGAAACGGTCTTATAAGAAGAAGCGAAGGGAGAAGATAATAACCAGAATAAGCGATGGAAGAGACATAAGAGAAGAAGATAATATAAAGTATACATCACAATATCCGCTTCCATTAACCACAACTATAACCAGGAGATCAGAGTGGAGTCACTCTAACTGAAGCAAGATTATCCAATAGGCAGGGAGAGCACTCTCACTCATAATCACTTCACTTTATATCCCAGAAAGAAGGGACTGAGGTCTTCATTCGAGTGCTTCACTCAGGCCCTTCAGGATGAGTCTTCATGCTGTATTTAATTAAATATTAAATACTGAATAATCCATTCATATTAATATTCACTTGAAATCATATTAGACTCACAAACCTCACTGAATTAAATAAATATACAACTCTATTGTCTAAGTTTATCAACATGATAAATCATACAATCTTTAAACTCTATGTAAACAATAATGGCTTAGAGCTCTGTTCACAATTACCTTAAAAATCAAAATATTCTCCTTGTCAATCTATATTATCAATATTATCCCCTCCAATGCTAGCCCACACACACACACACACACACACACACACACACACACACACACACACACACACACACACACACGGCCTGTCGGCTGAGTGGACAGCGCTCGGGATTCGTAGTCCTAGGGTCCGGGTTCGATCCTCGGCGGAGGCGAAAACAAGGCAGAGTTTCTTTCACCCTGATGTCCGTGTTCATCTAGCAGTAAATAAGTACCTGGGAGTTACACAGCTGCTTCGGGATGCTTCCTCTGTGTGTGTGTGTGTGTGTGTGTGTGTGTGTGTGTGTGTGTGTGTGTGTGTGTGTGTGTGTGTGTGTGTGTGTGTGTGTTGAAAATCAGTTTATTGGTAGTTCAGAGACGGGCCCAAAGAGCCAGAGCTCAACCCCCGCAAACACAACTAGACAAGCACACTTGAGCCCGGATCAAAATCAAAGTTCAATCAAAGTACACACTGGCACCGACCTTGGTATGATGTTGATACATAAACAAGGTGTTGAAGCACAGAAAGCCCAGAAAAAAAGAGACAGGAGGCTCGCATAAATAAAGTTCATTTGCACTTCAACCTTAAGTACAGGGAAGCGTCTTTGTAAAGTCACAATGGGACTATTTGTCCAGGGTTCTTGAGACGGTGGCACGTAAGAAGTTGATGGAAGGCGTGTGGGTTTGAAGTGTGGGGAGAGGGAAAGTGGGGGTGGCACAGGATGGTGTGGAAGTTGTACAAGTGAGGCGGGAGAAAGAATATTGAGGAGATCGTGGGAGTTGGTGAGGATAGAAGTGGTAGAGAGATGGATGGAGAGAAGGTTCAAGGAAGAAAGAGAGAGAGAGAGAGAGAGAGAGAGAGAGAGAGAGAGAGAGAGAGACAGACAGACAGACAGACAGACAGACAGACAGACAGACAGACAGACAGACAGACAGAGACACACAGACAGACAGAACTGAAGTGCGTTTAATGATTGAAGCAATCAGTTCATCCCATCCGGTGTGCATTCTGAACATTTTGAACCAAAACAATCTTAGTATCTTCACATAACCTAAATTTCCCGATTATTAAAGTAAAAATTTATGAATTTTAAATAACAAATAATCCTTCAAATATGTTAATATAATAACAATAAAACTAATTCCCGCGAATATGCTCGTAATTTTGATAAATTCAGTTTAGTTTGACCCGACTATCCATATTTACAAAACCCAGTCGAACTGTTCTGGCTAAAAGGAACGCCGCGAATTTATATTAGAATATCTGTCTACTGCTCGAAGTTGAAGGTCATACGCTTGACGCTAGTCTTATCCAATTTTTAACTGGGATTTCTGTTGGGTACGTGCCTAACATGTGTGGTCATGATTGACATTATTCGAAATAGTAGCACCCTACACGATGCTAAATCTAACCTTCCTCCCTTTCCCCAATGACTCTCTCTCCACCTTTACAGTCACCCTTACCTCCAAAGAGAAATAATGTGTCACGGATGAGTCCAGGACCTCAATGAGAGACAGAAACAGACACGCAGGTGTATCGAGAGGCAGAATGATAGAGAAACAGATGTAGAGAGTAAAAATATATATATACACACACACACACACACAAACAGACTCAGACACAGTTACAGACATTCAAACACAGTCACAGACAGAGACATAAGGGGAGATATATAGAAAGACTGAGAAATTTGCATATGTAGTACAAAAAGCAGGCACGGCTGAAATATGGGACACTAAGAAACGAGGTTGTCTCTTTATGGCTGCCGGCTGTGGTGAGTCTCCTCTTGATGATAACAGAGTGTGGTGAGGCTCCTCTTGATGATAACAGAGTGTGGTGAGGCTCCTCTTGATGATAATAGAGTGTGGCGAGGCTCCTCTTGATGATAATAGAGTGTGGCAAGGCTCCTCTTGATGATAACGGAGTGCGGTGAGGCTCCTCTTGATGATGGCAGAGTGTGGTGAGGCTCCTCTTGATGATAACGGAGTGTGGTGAGGCTCCTCTTGATGATAACAGAGTGTGGTGAAGCTCCTCTTGATGATAACGGAGTGTGGTGAGTCTCCTCTTGATGATGATAGAGTGTGGTGAAGCTCCTCTTGATGATAATAGAGTGTGGTGATGCTCCTCTTGATGATAACAGAGTGTGGTGAGGCTCCTCTTGATGATGATAGAGGTTGCAAGAGTACAAACACATCCATTGTTACACTTCTTCTCAGATTCACCAAAGTGTGGTAGCTACAGTGGCACCCTAACCCATAGTGACGCTACTCAGTGTTTCCAGTGTGTGTGGTAGTGCACACTCATCAGTGGTGACGCCCCTCGTTGCTTAGCGTCAGTGTTTATCTAGTGGTAAGTACGAGGAAATGAGGCGTGGCTCACTTATGCCCTGCATTGTCGCTTTACTGTTCCGATGATCAAATTCATTACCGAAGCTGTTCTTTAAGTTATGGATGAAGGTGGTTTCCGCAACTTCTTCTCCTCCTCTCGGTGCCTTCTCGTTGTTTGCCCATCCATACAGGGTGCGAGAATGTGTTTATGTTTCTTCGACTCGTTTGTGTTTCCACTTGCGACTCGTGTTCTCTTTTCGTGCTTTCTCTTAATTTAAAAACGCTGGCTTTGTCCACCTTGTGTATACCCCCCATGATATCTTGTATGCTATGATCATGCTTCCTCTGTTTCTTCTGTCCTCCAAGGTTGTGAGGTCTAGTTTCTTCAACCTTTCCTCATAGCTCAACCCTCGTAGCTCTCCGACTAATCTAGCGGCACACCACTCAACGTTTTCAATTTTAGTTTTACCTTTACTACGTATTGGTTCCAGGTCGAGTCTGCGTATTCCAATATTGGTCTAACAAAAGCTATGTAGATAGCCTTGAATGCGTCTTGATTTAGACTTCTATATGACGATCTAATGTTTGCTAGCGTCCCATATGCTGCTGATGTGTGGCGCTGTTGTTTGTATTGGAATTATATCCACTCGCAGCTCTCTGATTCCTCTAGTTGCTTTAGTTTATGGTGTAGACACCTTCTTATCGTCCTTTTCCCTTCCCCATTTTTATTACCTTACACTTATTGAGATTGAACTCCAGCAACCATTTGTTTTCCCACTCCAGGAGTGTGTCAAGGTCTTCCGGCAACATTCTGCAGTCCTCCTCTGTTTTTACATGCTTCATTATGTTTGCATCGTAGACAAACATTGACATGTACGAACTCACTCCCTCGTGTAGATAATTAACATAATATTTAGGAACGGTAGTAGTAGTAGTCACAGGACTGACCTTTTGGTAATCCATTATTACATTCCTCCAACTGGAGACCTCGCCTCTGAATGTGAGTCTTTGTCTTCTGCCCTTCAGGTGCTCCCTTACCAGTTTAGGATCTTCCCAGTTATCACAGCCTGCTTCTCCATCTTGTTCTCTAGCTTTGGTAAGCAACTTTGGTAAGTTTTTTTTGAGGTTATGAAAATGCAATCTACACCCCAGCCTTCTTTTTCCCTGTCATATTTGGAAACCTTATGAAGGAACTGTATCCAGTTTGTCAGGCACGACTTTTCACTTCTTAACTCTTGCTGTTGCTTAGTTACGACATCAAGGGTTTACTTACGACCGATCTGTAATTTAGTGCCTCTTATCTGGCACCCGCTACCTGTCATGAATATTGGGATTACGTTTCCCTTTTTTACAGAATTCTGGGAGGTTTCCTGTTTTGAATGTTTTATTGCCATTACGTGTGGTAGCTACAGTACAACCTTCGTCCTTTCTGACGCTTCTCAGTGTTACCACAGTGTGGTAAATACGGAACGCCCTGGACTACTTGGGATGTTTTTTCGATGTCGCTTGTAAACATCTTGACTTTGCAAGTCATGTAATTACTATTTTTGCCGTATTATATATGCATAAACGGAGGTGGACTCACCTCCGGCTGGCTTTCACATCTTAGTGGGAGCTTCTTTCCTTAGCTCTCGTTTCAATAGGTAACTAGTGTTACTGTCAACATTTTTTCCTTTCTCTGTCCTCGACTCTTATCTTTTCCTTCCTCCGTCTCCCACTACTTTTCTCCCTTCCTCCTATGTTTTCTCTCTCCATCCTTTCTTCCTTTTCGGCACTTGCTACCAGGTTTTCTAAAGCTATTAAAAATCTTCAAACACACTTTCAAAGGATTGATTACTCTTGAAATGAAAGAAATATTGCTCGCCTATTTTTAAATACGTGAATTTAAAACTAAGTTTATACAAGGTAAAAAAAGATTCATGTATGCAAGCCTTTTTTATTCCTGGCTAGATTTGTAAAGGTTTCTCCTCGTAGATGCATTATGGATTCAGAGGAAACACGAATTTTGTTAACATTCCCTTGTGAAATAATATTTAATGTATACCAGAAACAGGTTGTGCACAACTTGTGATGAAACCTGAATAATCTTTTGAAATGCACTTGAATAAAATCATATTCGGAGCGACATTATTATGATTATTATTTCATTCACCTGGGCTCTAGGAGACTCGAACCCTGAACCCCAGGCATGTGGGGCCGAAGCTCTATCCCCTCAGTTATGAAATGAAATGAAATGAGGCATTAAATTATTTTTATTGTTATTATTATTATTATTATTGATTTTTTAGGTATATGAAAAATACATATATAGAGGACAAATATGTAATTGTATTATATTTTCATCTTAAATATTCAATACAATATACAGGAAAGTATGATGCGTATTCGATGGCCTTCACAGTGACTCGCTATACACAGGCGAGAGCCTGTGGTGGCCTAGCCTAAGTGCTCAGTCTTTGGTGGTCTAGCCTGGGTGCTCAGTCTTTGGTGGTCTAGCCTGGGTGCTCAGTCTTTGGTGGTCTAGCCTGGGTGCTCAGTCTTTGGTGGTCTAGCCTGGGTGCTCAGTCTTTGGTGGTCTAGCCTGGTGCTCAGTCTCTGGTGGCCTAGCCTAGGGCTCAGTCTCTGGTGGCCTAGCCTGGGTGCTCAGTCTCTGGTGGCCTAGCCTGGGTGCTCAATCTCTGGTGGCCTAGCCTAGAGGCTCAGTCTCTGGTGGCCTAACCTGGGTTCTCAGTCTCTGGTGTCCTAGCCTGGACGCCAGCCTCTTTTGGGCTAGCTAAGGAGTGGGGAGGGGTTGCCCCCTAGTGGCCTAGCCTTTTGGGAAAGCCTTAAACTTTGTTTTCCCATAGTGTGAAATTTTTGAGCAATGATATTCATACAGTGCCGTGAAAATATCCTTCAGTAAAGATGTATAAGGTTAGGTTACGATAGATTAATTTAGATTAGGATAGGTTTTGTTTGATTGTGTTGAAGGGATGTAAACTTTTCAACAATTTATAGCAAGTCTTCCCAAATTAACTCAAGATACATTTCAGTCAACAAGAAATTGTGTGTTTTTTTTTAAGAGCAAGCTATGTGATACATTCTAAGTTTAGTTGAACCATAAATATTAAAGTAAATGAGGTTACAACCTAAATCACCCTAACAATCTGAGTCTTCTATAAAAATTGCTTTTTAACTTTGCCCTGCAAACACCAGACACACACACACACACACACACACACACACACACACACACACACACACACACACACACACACACACACACACACACACATATATATATATATATATATATATATATATATATATATATATATACATACATATATACATACACTCCAAGAAAATGGTACTGCACAAGCGATTTTTACTATTAACTATATTTTTTTATTACATAGAGTTATTAGACCTTTAGAATCTAGAAAATTTATACGTCAAACAATGGAGAAATTCACTACAATACCGTTGTGCTTAAATGAAGGTTAAGGCAAGGAAGAAAGTAGACCAAACAATTTAATTCAAATATGCAGTCACTGGTAGTTGTACCAGCTTGCCAATGAACATATTCAAACGAAAGTGATTTCCGACCTCGTTGAAAGTTTACTGAACATTTTCCAACCTCTTGAAATTTTGTGATTGAAGTATAATTGCTGGCTGTTCAGTGAGGGAAGGTAACTTTAGCCCAACACCTAACTCATCAATGAATGATTGATGATACACAGAACATTGCTGCTGCTGGTTTGTAACTATTAAATTGCTAAAAGATTTCGTGAAAGTAAAAAGAATGTCAGAAACATAGTCAATGGCTATGTTCGAATCAACTTATATCAATTGTTTTGATTGTGGTAAACAGAACAGGTCTCCAACAAACTTTCATTTCTGGACTTAAATTTAGAAAAAATACACTTGGCTAATCATTTGAGTGGCAATTTATATTGGAAAATCACTGTGTTGTCTTGAACACTATTAATCATTGCTCTCACGCCCACTGACGATCAGTAATAAAAATAAGTTCTTGTTCAATTTTTCTTTAAGCTACCATGACTATTTTGCAACCACTCACTAATCTGCAGAATATAAAAACTCGTGAATATAAAAACTCGTGCTAAACTTGATCAACCAGGTATCAACCAGGTGCATTAACCTTATAGATGCCACTTTTTTATAATTATCCAAATTATCCAAATAGTAATATGGTTTGTGTGTAGGTCAAACTGCATTATTAATAATAGCAAGTATACTTTTTATAATGATATATCACTCATATTGGCATATTATTATTATTATTATTATTATTATTATTATTATCGGTAATTATTGATATTGCCTTTATTTTCATTATCACAACTATGCAATTCGTAGAAATAACCTTTAACAGGTACAACTGAATTGAATTATCAGGGGAAATCGCCAAGCCATTATGACTATATAGCACTTGGAAGGGGTCAGGATAAAGATTTGGGATGGGACGGCGGGAAGGAATGGTGGCCCTACCACTGGGACGGTCGGGGATTGAACGCCGACCTGCATGAAGCGAAACAGTGTCTTAATGGCAGAATGGATGATGACTATGATGACTGTGTCCTCACTGTAACCATTGTCCAAATTAAGAAAATATTGTGTCAGCGTTGTAGTGTTCTATATATTCTCCCTTAACTTTCTCCTCTCAGTTTAATCTTTTCTTAACAAAGTTATGCATGCCTTAAAAATATTCTTGGAGAAAACTCAATTTAGCAACAACAGAGCAGCGGTAGATCCAGTTAAGAAATTTGTAGGGAGATCTCTTTCATATATATATATTTATTTTTAATAGAGATTTTAGAGAAGATAAAAGGAATCTGTTCAGGCAGCCCCTTGAAAGTCTTTCAGAAACCCTCCGCAGCAAATATTGAGATTCCGTTAATGATTAGTACGACTGAGAACATGTGATGAAAGGGGGAGATTGTAACCCATTACAGAGAGGTGGATAGTGTCTGTCAGAAGGAGGAAGGGACGAATTTCTCCTCCCTGCGTGTCTTTGCCCGATCATGCTCAACTGACAAGCCAGCCATTGTGCATAAATTTCTGAAGAGGAAAGTCTGGCAAAACTCTGGCACGGTAATTAATTCTCCGTGTTGAAAGTTAAAGGTGCGTGGTCGCCTCAAAAAACTCAAGACTTGGCAAACAGAGTGGCGTCTTGTTTAATTAATCCTGCCACCCCCCTTTTCTTTTCTCCCTCCACCTCCCTCTTTCTTTCCTCCACGTCCCCCTTCCCCTTTCCCCCTTTTATCCTCCCTACCTCCAGCCCTCTTCCTCTGCCTTCCCTCTCCCCATTTTCTTGCCTGGCATCTATCAGGCTCTGCTGTTGGTGGAGTGCCATTGGAGAGGTAAGCGTTCAGTGGGTGTTTGATCATGTCTCACGGCGGAATAAGAAGATAGAAGGAGGGGAAGGAGAGACATAGAGACGAAAGGGGATGGATGAAGAGGGAGTGAGAGAGGTGGAAATATGGGAGGGTATGAGAGAGAGAGAGAGAGGGATGTGGAGGGAGGGCAAGCGGTTGATGGAACTGTTCGAGGTGAGCTGATATATTCCTTAATGTTCCTGCAGTGTAAAATGTCAGTTGGTAGTTTCACCTTTCGAGCTTTCATTCGTTAGATGCAATGACTCTCTCCTTGTATTCTCATGGGAATGGCTTTTAAAGAGATGTATTAACTGTTTAATGTCCCTTCTAACGTAACCTTATCCATTCTGTACATTTACCGTTACTCATCTGCAGCACTAACAAGCATCCAATGAAAGATGTACTGAAAAGATCAGAAATTAGACTCATAAAACAGAGAACAAAATAACAAAACTATACCCACACACATGCACGAATTTACCGGTATATAAACACCCGTTTAACTGGGACTGACGAACTGAACACTCCTCGATTGTCACAAAACACATAATAGGTTATCTTAAGATGATTTCGGGGCATTTTAGTGTCCCCGCGGCGCGGTCCACGACCCGCCTCCACCCCAGGAAGCAGCCCGTGACAGCTGACTAACTCCCAGGTACCTATTTACTGCTAGGTAACAGGGCAAAGGTAATGGTGTCATCAACAACGTGATATCTTAAGGAATATATATATGGAACGAAGAATACCAGTTACCTCGTTGATAAACGGTGCAGTAAAGGGTGAAGATAAAGTGATTTAGTGATCACTTTCTAGGAGTCTAGATAGTAGAAGGTATTTACGTAGAAGTAAATATATATATATATATATATATATATATATATATATATATATATATATATAATATATATATATATATATATATATATATATATATGTATATTTGAGCATGCGTAGAGTTGATGACAACTTGCATTATTAAATACTTTAAGTGGAGTGTACAGGACCCTCTCTCCATGACTTTTATTTTCTGGGGCTTTGTCCAGACCCTTCTTCCCTCGCCTCTCATGTGTTGAGTGTTTTCTGTTTTCTCTCTCTACGTCCTTTGCTTGATTACTGACGCAGCACCAGCAGCCCAGTGTAGTTCCTGCTCTACAACTCTACTCTTAGTTTTAACACTGCAGGATGGGAGTCCCAATCTCATGATAACGTCATGAGAGTCTCAGTCCCATGTTACGTCAAAAAGGTTCCAATGCCATGACGTAAATATGAATCTCACTGAATTAAATGATTTCTTTCGGAGGCAGGGGTCATTAAGTATATTTTCTGAATTAGTTTATGCATCGCCTTAAACGATGTTGGCGATGAGGTGTGACATTGTTATTCCAAACATGCAGTGAATGATGTCTTTAGGCCGGTTTAAGCTGAAGGTAATGGAATTTTCTTTCATTATCGAAGCTAGTAAGTAATTAGAAACATCGAACTTTTTTACACATACAAAGACTCTTAAAAGCTGAGAGACGACTAGGGACAAGGGGATATAGTTAGTACTCACCTTGTTGTGTTTGCTAGGGTTGAACTCGGCTCTTTGGTCCCGCCTCTCAATCGTCAGTAAGGTTGTGTACAGATTCCAGAGGCTATTGGGTTCTATTATATCTACATTTGAAATTGTGTATAGAGTCTGCCTCCACCACATCACTGCCTAATATATTCCATCTGTTAGCTACCTTGACACTGAATTTGTGTTTACTTATATCTTTATGGCTCATTTAAGTACTAAGTTTCCAGCCGTGTCCCCTTATCTTAATTCACTTTGAGAATTTTGCTGGTACATGCAAGGCCTGATTTGGCTAATAGGCAGAGTGATTTTCGCTATCTTCAATAAATTGTTTCCAGTTGGTTTATTTAAATTAATATTATAATATTATATTAGGAGCATGAATTACTTATGGTAGCTTATGTTATGTTAAGATAGGTTAGGTTAGGTTTGGTCATATTTCTACGTTAGTTTTAACTCAAATTACAAAAAAAAACTCATGTATATTGTAATGCAAAGCTTTATCATTTCGTAAGAAAAATAATTAGAAAAGTGTATAACTTCAGGTAAACTTGGCTAATTAGGCAAAACGACCTTTGCATAGTAGGCCAATTAATGCGTTCTGGATATTAGGTACTATATATGTATATATATATTAGTATATTTTGGTAGCAGTCTTTCCTGTAGACATATGTTATTAAATATGACCGAAAAAGTAAGATTAATAATTCTAACACGAATTTTCTCAATTTTCCTTATGTTTGTTTTTACTGATGACGGTAAATGAAAAATCAATTCTCCAAAATTCATTCTTTATTTCTTAGTCTGACGCGACACTTGAGCGCGTTTCGTAAACTTATTACATTTTCAAAGACTTTAGTTACACACACACAGAACAACTATAACTGAACAGAGTTTAAACAGTTTTTCTTTTATACCTGCATTTGGGTGAGGTGACATGTTACAATGGTTTGGGGTGAGGTGAGAACAAACACAGAACACGAAACAATGGGTATAAGCTAAAGGGAAGAATAGATCTGTAACTGCAGAAGGCCTATTGGCCCGTATTTCTTGATGTTTCTATATTGGAGCGGAGTCTTGAAGTGGGTAGAATATAGTTGTGCGTTAATTGGCTGTTGATTGCTGGTGTTGACTTCTTGATGTGTAGTGCCTCGCAGATGTCAAGCCGCCTGTTGTCGCTGTATCTATCAATGATTTCTGTGTTGTTTGTTAAGACAACAACAACGATTTCTGTGTTGTTTGTTAACAAACAACACAGAAATCATTGATAGATACAGCGACAACAGGCGGCTTGACATCTGCGAGGCACTACACATCAAGAAGTCAACACCAGCAATCAACAGCCAATTAACGCACAACTATATTCTACCCACTTCAAGACTCCGCTCCAATATAGAAACATCAAGAAATACGGGCCAATAGGCCTTCTGCAGTTACAGATCTATTCTTCCTTTAGCTTATACCCATTGTTTCGTGTTCTGTGTTTGTTCTCACCTCACCCCAAACCATTGTAACATGTCACCTCACCCAAATGCAGGTATAAAAAAGAAAAGCTGTTTAAACTCTGTTCAGTTATAGTTGTTCTGTGTGTGTGTAACTAAAGTCTTTGAAAATGTAATAAGTTTTACGAAACGCGCTCAAGTGTCGCGTCAGACTAAGAAATAAAGAATGAATTTTGGAGAATTGATTTTTCATTTACCGTCATCAGTAAAACAAACATAAGGAAAATTGAGAAAATTCGTGTTAGAATTATTAATCTTACTTTTTCGGTCATATTTAATAACATATATATATATATATATATATATATATATATAATATATATATATATATATATATATATATATATATATATTATATATATACACGTGTGTGTGTGTGTGCGCGCGCACAAGCAAGCAATTGAGATGATATATAATAAACAAACCTTTGATATGTTTTCACGAATGTTAAACGACTTGAGAATTCCCTTTCACTCTGTGGTACATTAACGTGAATACTTATGCTTCTGCAAAACATTAACTAATGTCAACACAACTTTGAGTTACGGATTTTGTTAAGGAATTATCCCTTCAAAATGCAAAACTTTGAAAAAGAAATCGGTAATCCTTCACAAATATATACATGGCTCCAGAGACACTTTTTGGAAGACTTGGGATCAAAGTGGTGGTGGAAAACACAGAGCGGCAGCCCACCTCAAAGGAGCATTGACGGGAGGAAAGAGAGAGAGACTTGAAAGCGTTCAGTTCTTGCAAGGGAGCAAGAGAGGCACGGTAACAGTATTGCACAAAAAATACGATAATAGAGCACTTGGATACATAGATAAGAGAGATGATTTATTGATACAGATTAAGCCACCCAAGAGGTGGCACGGGCATGAATAGCCCGTAAGATAAGAGAGATCAAGTAATAACTCACTCCAGATACGACACATTGGTCTTATTGGCGTTCAAGGGAGGCTGTCTAGTCCCTGTGTCAAGCATATCTCACAACTACAAAATGCAATGAATATTTGTAATACAGAGAACAGTACATCAAATTGTCATGAAATAATTTACATTATTTCGTTAAAAATTACTGAATAAAGGCTTTGTAATATAAATATTTCTTGACTCTCAATTGCATACTTGCAAGAAAATTATAGCGAATATGAGATACATGAATATTGATTTGTGTATACACCAAATATATGTGTATACATATATTTGTGTATACATTGGTATACACCAATACACACAAAATTATAGCGAATGTGAGATACATGAGTATTGATTTGTGTATACAATATTATTGTCGGAGGGGGTACTGGAAGAGGACTGTAGGTAGTGGTCAAGACTGCAGAAGTGGAGGATGTAGTTGTGACCCATTAATGTCCACGACTAAGTGAGCTCTAGCTCTTGACACACCGCCTACTGCTCTTCATGCACCTGTTGCCTGACACTGTAACAATTATGACGATTTGGCCTTAAAGTTGTGGATATTGGTGGCTGTCACAACTTTTTTTTATCAATTCAGAGCGTTCCTCTTGTTGACTACCTGTACAGGTACGAGTATTTCCCTTATATTTCTTAGCCTCACTTGCATCTTGCTTCATGCAGGTCGGTGTTCAATCCCCGACCGTCCAAGTGGTTGGGCATCATTCCTTCCCTCAGTCCTATCCCAAATCCTTATCCTGATCCCTTCCCAGTGCTATATAGTCGAAATGGCTTGGAGCTTTCTTCCTGATAGTTCCCTTCCCTTCTGGGTTTAAAGAGGCAGCCTTCTGACCTTGTCAATCTTCTCTATTACCCCCAGTATATTAAATGTGATGAAATCCAGTTTCTCCTCCCATCCAGGATGAGAGAAGAACCTCTTCTCCTCTTGACCCTGGCGCCAGTCATGTTGGAAACCTCAGAACGTTTCCCAGGAACCACCGGCGTAAGAGGAAGATCTCTACGAAGACACAGAGACGTAAACACCAGCAAACACAAACACACAGAACTTTTTTAGTGTCAGAGTGGTTGACAAATGGAATGCATTAGGAAGTGATGTGGTGGAGGCTGACTCCATACACAGTTTCAAATGTAGATATGATAGAGCCCAGTAGGCTCAGGAACCTGTACACCTGTTGATTGACAGTTGAGAGGCGGGACCAAAGAGCCAGAGCTCAACCTCCGCAAGCACAATTAGGTGAGTACAAGTAGGTGAGTACAATCGGATACATTCAAACCTATAGACAAACAGTAATAAATTTTATAATATTCTGCCCATGTTTTATTTCTCAAAGCTTCCTAGAACTGCAGTTTGGAGGGGGAAAATATCAAAGTTCATCTCTCCTGCAATGTTAAAGACAACTTGTTCTGACATGTTCACATGGCGTCCCGGGAAGAGTGTAATGATCCTTGAATTCTCAGGGTATGAGCGAAGCCCGACTCGAAGCCCGGCTCGAAGCCCGGCTCGACAGCGCTCAACCCGCGCCTTGCAAATCCGGTGCTGAGGATTTACCTAGTATCCAGAGGGCAAACCACAGACTGATCTGGGTGAATGCTTACAGTATTAGGACTAAGCTCTACCAGCCACAACAGCACGAACTATCGAGATATCAAGCTTATCAACACAAGCAGCTTTATTCAGACTGTCTGTCCCCTGAGCCTCTCCTTCACACCCCTTTCTTCTCTCTCTCTCTCTCTCTCTCTCTCTCTCTCTCTCTCTCTCTCTCTCTCTCTCTCTCTCTCTCTCTCTTCCTCTCACCCTCTCACCCTAGCAGACTACATAACTACCTCATGGTCAGTGGACCTTCCTCACTATCTTCCTACCTGTTCTCCCTATTAACATATTTTCCTACTTAATTCCCTCTATCCTTCCTCCTTAACCCACCTCCAGCCGTCCCTCGTGCTCCCCCCCCCTACACACGTGCCTGTCCCTTGCCCGAGCCCCTCGTGCCTCGCCAATTCGCCCTCAACCCCCTGTTTACATCACCACAAGAGACCTGGGCACCGCCGGATAACCCCTCCCTAGAATAATGACACAACAAAACAAGGACATCATTAACCGGAAGTGTAGGGCTGGTAGGCAGCGCACGTCGCTACATAAGAGTTATATGTAAGAGTTATATGTAGCTTCTCTCCAGGGCGCACTCCAGCTGGGAGAACAGGCAGGCATAACGCCACCTCAGGTCCGCCTCGAACGTTCGTCCCAACATTCACCGCCTCCTGGAACTTTATACCTAGTCTCTCGGGCTAAAACTGCCACATGTAACAGTGAAATAATAGGATCCTCCTGTGTAAAGGACTTAGATATTATTTATATAATCATATACATTATATATCTGACCTATTTTTTTCGTTATAAATTATTATAATACTTCGCCCCAACAAGGAATTATATATATATATATATATATATATATATATATATATATATATATATATATATATATATATATATATAGTTAGAACGGAGCGCTGCATGTACATAAATGAATAAATTCTGTGTCAAAACTCTTCATTGTTAAAGATGAAACATTCGAACAATGTGGTGTTATTCGTGGTAAATACTATCATAATTTTTTTTAAACAAATTCAGTTTGGTCTTCGATTCAGTTTCGATCAGTACGACAAAATCTGACTTGAACCATTGTGTTTTCTTGTGCTGTAAAGTGAGACGTTCTTCTGCTTTCAGATCTTTACTTATTTCTTCATTCATATCTTCTTTATTTCAGGCTCTTCATTCATATCTTCTTAACTTCAGGCTCTTCATTCATTTCTCTCTGTCCGGCGGGGGACTGGAAGCTCTTCAAGCTTACACTGTTTACTTTTTTCCTTTTTCTAGCATTTATTTTCCTTCTTACATTTCCTTGGCTACTACGTGTGCCCTCTCTTATCCTTCTCCACTCTCTTTTTCTCTGTTTCTTCCGCCCTCTTTCTCTCTAACCTTACTCTCACCCCTCTTGCCTCCCATCATTCCTGTTACTCTATCTCTCCATCTCTTTCTTTCCTCTCATACCTTCTCGCCATTCTTTCATTTATCTTTCTCTTTGATCCCCTTTCTCTCCCTTCCTCTCAACCTCCCTCTCTTTCTTAATTCTTCTTACACCCGGTATTATCACTTATTTCAATTCACACCCACTTTCTCTCTTCCTCCCTCCCTCTCTTTCTCTCATTTCCTTTCCTTCTTTATAGCTTCCTTGTTCCGCTTGCAATGCTTATAAACTTTCCCGTTCCCCCCCTGAAGGGTGTTCTCACAACTTAGGTTCAGAGAACTTTCTCAAGTTTTGCGTACACTTATTCTCCTGGTGGGGCTTGCTAGTCCATTTGATACAAGTTGTCTAGAAACTTTGTTTCTCGTGTTTTATAGGCAAGTTTCAAGAACCTGTTTAATGGAACTTCCTTACCTGCTTACGGCGCTTGTAAGGAGTTTCATCAACTAGCTCATGATGCTAGTTTTCTAGACTTGAAATTGCCAGTTTACTTCACCCGATTTTTGTAAAACGGAATTTTAATTAATTAAATGTAATTTACCACTTTTTCTTGATCTAGAAGATTTTTTTGTTTTATATCTTAGTTTGTTTCGCCAAGTGGCTCTAGAAGAATGGTTTCTTTAGTCAAATGCCAGTCTGTTTCAGAAACATATTTTTTTAAGAATAATTCACCCATCTGATTCATCAACTTTCTCTTCACGACTTTATGTTTAACTTTATATTTCATTATGCTGTTGTAGGAAACTTCTCTTCGATCGTATTCAAATTAATTTCCCAACAATGTTAATAGTTAAATCAACCCAATTAATATACTTTGAATTTTTTTTGTATTCTTAATATTCTTTAGTGTGATGTAATTGCTGTGTAGTTTTTAAACTACATCTCTTCCTGAATAATGTCAACATTCAACTTTGATATATATAATTATTGTGTAATTAACTGTGCATCTTTGGCAATTATAAATGAATAGTTAATAGTTATTCATTCAATTTGATCTGCGATTGCATTATAGAAAAGAGGTTTCAAGTCTTGATGGAGGTTTCAACAACTCATTGCATTACAGGATCGACATGATGGAGTGCATTCCGCTTGCAACAACAAATCTTTTCAAGTGTTGAAAATCAATGTCCGTAACATATGTTGTGGTCTCGAGTAGTGGAATGCACAAGGCTTCATTCGTGAGGGATCATCACTCAAGAAAACCAATCTGACACCCTGAAAGTTTACGTAGTATACCAGGTATACCAATATGCCAAGAACGGAGGTGAATGCCCGAGTCCCATGCCAAGAAGAGCAAGCGACTTCATAGTCATTTCCAGAAGTGCAGGTTGTGCTTATTCTGCCAGGTAGTAGGCATCCATCAGTCTCAGGAGACTATAGAGTTGCGCTCTGGAGAGGCTTCTCCAGGGCGCAAACCCAGGGTAGGTTGATATGGGGGAGAAGCTGTTACCCATGCACCAGGTCTCCCCCCTCTTCACGGCGCACACCCAACCTGCACATCTGGAAATGAATAAAGAGTCGCTAACTCTACCCCCGATATATGTGACTTCATTATCCACATATTTTCCCATCATACCTTCGACTTCGCACATTGAGAAATACCTCGTACCCAAGATAGGTGGTCAGGAAGAAGAATACACTGAGAAGAAGTTGTGGAAGCCACCTCCATCCATAACTTTAAGTTTTGATTCCACAAAGGATGCGAACGTCAGAATTATTATTTTTATAACGCAACAGGTACAGCCAGACTGCTAGGCTTCTCCCGTAGAGTCCCTGATTAAGTCCCTGATAAAGACTAAACTTCCCTGTAGAGTCCCTGGTTAATTCCCTGATAAAGACTAAACTTCCCCGTAGAGTCCCTGACAGGTAAGTACTCTCACAAGAGTCTCTTTCAGGGGCTCGAGATGATAGAGAACGAGGCTCCATATCCAAAGTTGAACCTTCAGCTAGAGTTCGTTAACGTCTTGCGAAGGAGAGAAGACAATGGGTCTCAATTCCTTCTTGTCCTCTAAAATATTCAGAGAATTCATTTTTTCAGGGTCGGAACTCTAGAGAGAGAACATCACCTCTTGAATGTCACGGGACTCGCATGGAGAAAAATAAACTTACACATATCAGGACTCTGTGACCTTACATAATTAGTTAAACAAATTTGACCGCTAATTAATGTGTTAAAAATTTTAACCAACACTAACAGGAACTAATATTTGTCTAGATATGCACGCACTGCATTTGCAATTCTCACGACTTCAATGTAATTTTTTTTAGCATATTACCTTCTGAACATAAACACAGATGCCGTTATAAAAGCTATACTTGCGGAGGAACATCACAGTGGAGTGAAACACAGAGTCTTGACCCGTGGCTGCTCTAGGCCAGTGAGTGCTTTCCAAACTTATTCCAGTCATATCCCTTTTTCATAGAGCGTCCTTATTAATGGCGCCCATACACTCAGTAAAGGCCCCCATTAATGGCCCCCATACACTCAGTAAAGCCCCCATTAATGGCGCCCATACGCTCAGTAAAGGCCCCCATTAATGGCCCCATACACTCAGTAAAGGTCCCCATTAATGGCCTCCACACACTCAGTAAAGGCCCCCATTAATGGCCCCATACACTCAGTAAAGGCCCCCATTAATGGCCCCATACACTCAGTAAAGGCCCCCATTATGACCCCCTACTCTCAGTAAAGGCCCCCATTAATGGCCCCATACATCAGTAAAGGCCCCTCTGGTCTCCTCTGGTACCATAACCTGTACACTGCCTCAACTTATGGCCTACTACATGCTGGCAAACGAGCTCCCCAGGGGGACCATGGCCCACAGTCTGGGGACCGCGCTCTACACTATGGTCCGAGCATTGCGGCGTCTCCGGCAGTAATCACAGCGATGAATTTAGTCCAGTCTAGACCTGCCTCTTATATGAAATCCGCCAGTCTGCATGAAGTCCTATATACTCCACAAACGCACCCTGTAAAATTCTTATATACTGCAGAAATGCATCCTGTAAGAGTCCTATATACTGCACACACGTACCCTGTAAATTGATGTAATTGACGTGTGTCTAGTCCTTCATTTCCACAATTTCCTCTATGAATGTCCACGGCAACAATATTAGACAATGCAAGACTTGTATTTTAGGTTTCAACAAACGGTTGATTTTCTCTAATGGAAGGAAGGTGTTGCGTAAGAATGTGTTCCATGTATGATATAAAGAGCTTTGAGGTAGATCTGTCTTGGTTGTGTTAAGGTTAGACGAACACAAGTGTAACCTGACTCTTGGTAATTGGATGAAAAGGTTTTATGTGACGTATTTTGACTGTCTGGTCTCCAATAGTCGATATCTCTGTCGATTATTTCGGTGTTGCTGGTTGGGCTATCTCTTATGGTTGGCTGTTCAGGGGAGATAATGTGATCTTTAATGGAACCTTGTTGTTCGTGTACTGTCATGTGTCGTGGAAGACCTGTCGTCGCCGTGGGCATATACTGAAGTCGTTGTCGTATTGGCGTGTAGTAGGACTCTAGTCGTTGATGGTCCTCAAGTATCTGACAATTTAGGGACTAGGGATGTGTCCCTAGCAAGGGACTCTCTCGTGTCGGGAGAGCAAGATGGAGGCATTCGTATTCTTCCAACACACGGTGAGCAGCGTCGTCTGAGTATCTTGGTAGTGGTGATATTGTAGTTCATAACGTCTTTAAAGGCCCTCTGGTCCGTCCTAATGTGTCCGGAAGTAGACTTGTCCAGGTGGGATAAGTTCTGTAGTACTGACTTGTTGGTCAGAGGTTGTAGGGTCGTTCACCTTACTCTCAATGACCACCAAAGTATCCGGTATTGACAAAGCCATGATTCACTCTACTGAGTTCCTCGTCAATCCGCTTCCAACTGAAGATGTGTGAAAGAACAGGACCACCGCTGTGATGAACACCTCTCAGGCAACGTTAGCAGTGCCGTAACAGATGTCGAGAACACATCTCGGGTAATATGAACACTTGTGATGTGATCTTCACCGTTCTAGACACCTGTTTGGTCACGGGACCACACACAAGCACCACCACTTACTTACAACATCTCTCAAGTACCTGCAGCACCGCCACCAGCACCTCTGAAATAACCTGAACACTGCTACGACCACTGAACACTGCTACGACCACTGAACACCGCCAAAACCAATATGAACACCGCTGAAGCAATGTGAACTCACCATCACCACCGCCGTGAACACCTGTGAAATAACATGAACACTCAGCTCACGGAACAGAAAACAGCGTGGATGAAATATGTAGTTCGAGGCTAATATATTCAATACCTTCGAGGTGGAAGCCTGTGAGTTTCACACTTCACATTTATATTACCACTAGATGGTGCAGGTACCCGGAGGTGCCCGGGATCACCGCACTCGCCGAAAGCTTGCGCCATGGAGATGATCTAGACCCGCCTATGACAGTCTATGCTCTATATGTATACAGTTTTGAACAAATCCACGAGGGTTCGAACCTACGTCCGAGAGGATCCCAGACGCTGCCTTAATCGACTGATTTGTTCATTTGATACATCAGGCTATTGTGATTTGTGTATAGTTTATAGTTTTATTTTATGTAATAACCTTCTAGGGACTTGGACAGCCACTTTCCATCGATTTCATTGGGCTCAACATACGATTAAACCATCTTTTAATGGAAGCAATAAGGCCCGCTCCGACCTGTTTGAGAGTCCCCTACCCACCACCATTCATCCTGCAATACTGGCTGAGGCTAGCCCCAAGCGACTGGCCTCTAACCATGAACGATCAGAATGACATTCTCTCTAATATACTAGTATGGGGAACCAGGCGGTGCTCGGGATAGTCTGCCACAAAACCCAGTTTTCTTCTTTTCCCCTCTCCCCATTCCCCTTCTTCCCTCTCATCTCCCCTATTTACCTCCTTCTCCCTGCCCCTCCTTCCCTTGAAAGTTTCAAGGCCTTGACAATATTTTCGAACCCAGAAAAATATGGTAAACATGACGAATTTAAATAAATCGCCCATAAACTTTTGGGCGAATTTTCTCACAGAACATTATTCTCACATTTTCTTGCTGTGAGACAATTCGCCCCCAAAATTTGTTATGTTTACAATATTTTTCTGGGTTCGAAAATATTGTCAAGGCCTTGAAATTTTTTGATATTCACGTATTGTTTAATTACGAAAATGTTGTTAGAAAACTGTTAGAAACAGTCCTGGTAGTGATAACTGTGGCTTTTACAAAATACCTGGTAAAGACTGTAATAGGTTCTTTGTTGGGCAAACATCAAAAGATTTGAAATTTAGAATTTCGCAACATAAATACCCTGTAGGACACGACCAATTGTCTAATGCTTTGTTTGTCAGAAAGTTCTCACCAAACTGATTAGGAGATGGCTTCTTCAATAACGAATCGTAAGATCATTTTCAATAAGAACATTATTGAATCTGTTTTAATACAATTACAAAATCATGTAATTTGAACATCAGCAGTAGTTTGTATAGTTTACATCCATTTTTGATTGACCAGATAGAGGGCAATTTGATTGGTATCATTGATACACATTAAATACCATTGTTGGTGTTGTTTTAGATTCAGCTACTTGGAACAAAATTTCCAAGTAACTTGGTTCCCTCCACCCTTCCTTCTCCCCTCTCCTCCCAAGAAGCACTGAAATAACTGTACGGGTCTCAGAAAAATTACAACAACTAAAAATTCTAGGGGAATCACACCAAATATTTTATACATGACGCCATGTAAATAGCATGGGGGGGGGGTCTGTATAAGTGCTAATAATTCTTAAAGCATTTAACTTAGACCTACCCCAACCAGCCTATGTCTGTCTCATACCTCAGACCATTTCCCCTGCAAGTGTAGGTAAGGCTGTCCACCATGCGTCTGGTCTCAAACTTTGCACAGATATTCACTTTTAGTACAGATGTGCATTGTATCCCCAAATAAAATATAAATGTTAAATGTATTCAAATACTCGTTTGCAACCAGGGAAGGATAAGTAGGAGAGTGCATGGTGTAGTGGTGTTGTGTGAGGGGAGACGTTAAGCATCCAGCTCTGTGCTATAGTGTTTTTAACTATTTCCACTACGATTTAGTGCGTGTTTCCGGAGTGACAGCTCGATTAGGGGTTTTACAGGTGCTCCTTTGTATGTGTGTGTGTGGTGTGTGTGTGTGTGTGTGGTGTGTGTGTGTGTGTGTGTGTGTGTGTGTGTGGTGTGTGTATCATTTGTTTTTATTATTTGTGCCTGCAAGATCGCATTGATAGCTCCGGGACTCTGCCTTTCTAACTGTCGGTTGTATAATATACTGACTCCTGACCAATTGTTCCTCTTATCATAACAATTACATACATTTATCTCTCACACACACACACACACACACACACCACACACACACCACACACACACACACAGACACACAGACACACACACACACACACACACACACCCCATTCCACCACATCTTGACAATGATTACCCTCCCCTCAACTCCCATTAGCCCAAAGCCGCATTACCGAGAACTATCAACTTTAGAAACACTGACATTCCAAAAATAATAATTAAAATAATGTTTTAAAAATAACATAAAAAAAAGTGCTACCGTGATAATGCTTTGAATGTCAAGGCTGCCAGAACACACTCCCGTGTTTTGCACTCAAGGTAACTTATATAATTCCTGTGTGTTCCGCCGTAGGTTAATGAGAGAAAAAATTATTTAGTTATACACGGTAACACGTTCGTATGTTTCCAGCGGATGGGTGTCAGGTGTGAGACACCCAGCCGCTGGTGGATATCTGGATACGGAGGTGGATATCTGGATACGGAGGTGGATATCTGGATACGGNGGGTTATACACACAGAAGTATACCACTTACTTAGTGGTATACTGTGTGTATAACCCTGTCGTGTCTAACTTGGTTTAGGCTCCAGATCAATCAACTTCTGTATCGGTTATTACGACCACAAATAAATCTTGTTGACCCACCAGCAAGTATACTTTAGTCCTGGACACAGTTCACAGCTAAATAAAAGTTCGGTGTATATATTCCCAGAGAGGCGGGGAATATACACCTCTCTGTGCCTATGTATAATTGTTACCAATCTATTTTTGAACTGAATCAGAATTCCAATAATCTAATATATTCATGCAATCTATATAACTTTGAATACGTTCGTATATTTAGCATATTTTTTGTCAATATTTTATGGACTTTTGTTCTTTGTACCTCATAGGCTAATTACTATAAACTCCTATTTTGTAGTAATAGGCTATATTACTTTAGCCTATTTTGTTTTTCTATATGTTTTGATAATTCAATTTGTTAGCTATTCCGGTTGTGCACTTATTCAGTCCAACCCAAACCGAGATGATTTATATAAATCACCTTATATAAATCATTTACAAATACAAGTGAATTAAAAGATTTAGCTAAAATTTGTTAAGTCATTCGTATGGATAAAAATGGCTTAACTCGAGGGAATTGTGTCTAAACAGCCCGTCTTCTCAAGCTGTCACAACGTCACGAAAATGATGTGCTAAATTGCTCGAACCTATCCTAACCTAACAGATGGATCCATGCATAGAAAACGCGATTGTTTGTGAACCGTCAAAAGTTTATAGCACATCATATTTAATCTGTTGAGGATTTTAAGCGTCAAAATGTGATGTATTATTCGAGAGAACAAGTTGATCTAACCAACAAATGAGATGGCCACACAAGAGGAATTGGATTTTTGTTTGAAAATCTGTTATAATTAAATATTCGTCTAATGACATTCTCTTTGAACACTGAACAAGAAATGTCAAACTTCATCAAAAAGTGGCAATTTCTTATCAGCTTATTTTCAACTGTGGATTTTATTTATACCGAGATGCCTAAAATACGGATAAAATCAAAATTGAATATTATGAGGAGCATTATTCAACTATATTTTTTATCAAATATATATTTAATAAAATAAAGGGTAAACTGTAAATAAAAGTAAACCTGACCAGATTTTCTCATGATATTTTTTCTCTCAAAAAGAGCCTAAAGGAGTTCCCAGACCTATTCCTTATATTTGTAATAATATTTTCATATTTTAACCAAAGTTTAGTAACTTCGTGTCAAATAATAAGCTGATTATTCTCTAATTTTAGTTTAATTTAAGACCCCAAGTTGAGGAGCTTATGAGTGAGGAAACAAGGCTGGACAAACAGGCGAAATATGCTGAACCAGCAAACAGGTACACTTCGATAGTCCCATAAACGCTCAACGGTATGCTGAGGGTCAGAGAATGTCACCTACACGCCTGAGAGTCACGCCAATATGAAGAGCCAATATCGTTTTAAGACAGAAGTAATTAGGTTTTGGAATAAAAATGCATGTCGGTGGGGGGTTGAAAAGTGGTCGGGAGAAATGAAAGAGAATTTTAGGTGGGCGGGAGGAAGACCTTAAAGGTGGCAGGTTATAAGGGCCGCTGAACACCGCAGTAGTGCTGGCAGGGAGCGCCTCTCCCCCACTATTACACGGCTCTGAGTATTACCTCCTACTGATGACTTTATTATACAACGAGTCAAGATAACGCTGCCACGGATGTTGCTCGTTCAATATTACCGGAGTTCCGCGTCCCCCCGGCCCTCTATTAATGCTCCGGGAGACACATTGCGAAGACTGTTCACTCAAGAAAGTTACGGGCGCCGTGATGAAGTCTGGAAATATATGAAAGGTCTTCAGAGAGCCTTTGGAGGAGTCACGTCTCGACAATAATAAAATATTTCGCCTGTAAATTTCGAGGAAGCGCGTGAGGCGAGGTCGACCTCAATCGAGGACGAGTGTTCAGTTCTCTACGATGTGATGTAAAAGGGAGAGAGAAAGAAGGACCTACGGATGTGAGAATCGAAAATGGGGTTAATTTATTGATGCAGGGATGGTCAGATAATGGAATTATCAAACAGCATGATGGGCAGCCGGATATTCAGATAATGTAAGGATGGGCAGATTGACGAATGGATGGATCAATTAGATATATGACACTTGGGATGAGGATAGGTTTCATGGGTTGTGAGGCATGGGGTAGTGAGGCCATGGGTGGCGAGGCATGGGTAGTGTAGTACAGTATATGGGTAGTGAAAGCCGCCATTTGTTGATGGTTCAGCTCTACTGTTTCCACTGCTACTCTTGTCAGTTGGTAGTCCCAATGGTTCTGTATTGATGCTTCCGTTGTCCCTGCTCTTGCTGTAGTGCTGCCGTTCTCACTGCAGATTTTTGTTGATAATACAGTTCGAATGCAGATAATAATTGGTTAACTGGCGTTCCGTCACCACACATAGCAACTATGAGGTTGATAGAATCAATCAGAATTATAGTTCTGAAGGATTCGGCTGACGAATAAGTATATACACGTTAACAGACATCCAAAGCCACGTTGAGACATACATAAAAGACATTCACATAAACATTACTGACCTCTGAGTGTGGGTTGGTTACTCTGATGCGGACCGGCTAAATATTTCAGATTTAGCATTCACTGATTCCCTCGCTAAGCTTCATTACTCAAAGATTCGTGCAATATTCATTTATGCACACTCATTAATCAACTCATTGTTCAAGCTTCCGACAAAGCTCACTCCTCTCATGGAACTCATTATTCATGTAACATAATCAATTATCATTATTTAATTGCCCCGTCCATTAGTGTAATTAAACTGTTTAAAACAATCGGTTATCTCATTAAATAAATAGGTTTTAATGAGTGATATGAACGTCACTCCAACAATCACCCCCCCCAGTTTCTGTTATAACATTCTTACAGTCGTGTGTACTCACCTATTTGTGCTTGCGGGGGTTGAGCTCTGGCTCTTTGGTCCCGCCTCTCAACTGTCAATCAACTGGTGTACAGGTTCCTGAGCCTATTGGGCTCTATCATATCTACACTTGAAACTGTGTATGGAGTCAGCCTCCACCACATCACTTCCTAATGCATTCCATTTGTCAACCACTCTGACACTAAAATAAATTCTTTCTAATATCTCTGTGGCTCATTTGGGCACTCAATTTGCGTGTGTGTGTTTTGAAGCACAATACAATAAGCTTAAAGCTCTTCCTGTTCTCTGTTCTTCCACCTTGCGATGCACGAATGATGGAACACAAATGCCAAAGCATGATATCATACTTGGACAAAAGCGAGTCATGACTAAAACTGAACCTATTGCATGAGTTGTAAATGAATATGAATAACACCAGAAAGTGAAAGAGAATATGTTGATACTGATATAGTACAAGCAACTACTCTTCTTCACATATGCATTATCTTTCACCCCTCCTCCTCCTCCTCCTCCTCCTCCTGCTCTCTCAGAACAAATAGTCACTAAAGTTGAAATCTTAAAAGTCTTAGTCGATGAAACGTATTAGTTATATTTTTAAAGAGAAGATTACATTCATCTTAATATTAAAATATCTGAACTCAAGTTACTGGGCATAACAGAGTGCCACGAACTGTAATGCTATAGTGACTTTCAGTTATATTTACATGAAAGAAATAATATCCAGAAGAACATCATGGTAAGGTCACCAGAAGAACACCAGGTTAACGTCACCACAATAACATCAGGTTAAGGTCACCAGAAGAACATCAGGTTAAGGTCACCAGAAGAACACCAGGTTAAGGTCACCACAATAACATCAGGTTAAGGTCACCACAATAACATCAGGTTAAGGTCACCAGAAGAACATCAGGTAAGGTCACCAGAAGAACATCAGGTTAAGGTCACCACAATAACATCAGGTTAAGGTCACCAGAAGAACATCAGGTTAAGGTCACCAGAAGAACATGAGGTTAAGGTCACCACAATAACATCAGGTTAAGGTCACCACAATAACATCAGGTTAAGGTCACAGAAGAACACCAGGTTAAGGTCACCACAATAACATCAGGTTAAGTCACCACAATAACACCAGGTAATGTTGCGTGCGTCTCGACTTTGGGCTACCACTGGACCTGAAGGCCATCAACCTCTGGAGGGTTATTACGGCCACAAGAGCTTACTGACCAAACTCAAAATACTGGAGTCCTGTTCTGTTCAGGACTACTGTATAGTCCAGAACAAAGGATTATACCTATTTTTAAAGACATTTGTCTTTGAAAATATAAGGAGGGCTTTGCGAAACGCATCACTAGGCATCAGACCATAATAAATTGTGAAAATTAACTTTGGAGAGTTAATTTTTCAACTTCCCTCGACAGTGAAGAAAAACATAAGAAATATTGAGAAGATTCGTGTTAGAATCATTAATCTTAGCTTTTCAGTCATATTCAACAAGACATATATATATATATATATATATATATAATATATATATATATATATATATATATATATATATATATATATATATATATATATATATATATATGTCGTACCTAGTAGCCAGAATGCACTTCTCAGCCTACTATGCAAGGCCCGATTTGCCTAATAAGTTCTGAAGATGTATTTACTCCTTCTGAGATGTATTAATATACGAAGTACTTAAGGAAATTCCTGTTTCATTTTTCCTCCGTGGTCTGACTTGTCACATTTTTAATCACGTGTTTATTTTCGTGATATACACACACACACACATATATATATATATATATATATATATATATATATATATATATATATATATATATATATATATATATATATATATATATACGTGTTGTGTGTGTGTGTGTGTGTGTGTGTGTGTGTGTGTGTCGCGCGCGCACAAGCAAGCAATTGAGATGATATATAATAAAACAAACCTTTGATATGTTTTCACGAATGTTAAACGACTTGAGAATTCCCTTTCACTCTGTGGTACATTAACGTGAATACTTATGCTTCTGCAAAACATTAACAAATGTCAACACAACTTTGAGTTACGGATTTTGTTAAGGAATTATCCCTTCAAAATGCAAAACTTTGAAAAAAGAAATCGGTAATCCTTCACAAATATATACATGGCTCCAGAGACACTTTTTGGAAGACTTGGGATCAAAGTGGTGGTGGAAAACACAGAGCGGCAGCCCACCTCAAAGGAGCATTGACGGGAGGAAAGAGAGAGACTTGAAAGCGTTCAGTTCTTGCAAGGGAGCAAGAGAGGCACGGTAACAGTATTGCACAAAAAATACGATAATAGAGCACTTGGATACATAGATAAGAGAGATGATTTATTGATACAGATTAAGCCACCCAAGAGGTGGCACGGGCATGAATAGCCCGTAAGATAAGAGAGATCAAGTTGTTGTTGTTGTTGTTAAAGATTCGCTACATGGAACAAGAAGTTCCAAGTAGCACGGGCTATGGTGAGCCCGTAGTGGATGTCTTAGAGATCAAGTAATAACTCACTCCAGATACGACACATTGGTGTTATTGGCGTTCAAGGGAGGCTGTCTAGTCCCTGTGTCAAGCATATCTCACAACTACAAAATGCAATGAATATTTGTAATACAGAGAACAGTACATCAAATTGTCATGAAATAATTTACATTATTTCGTTAAAAATTACTGAATAAAGGCTTTGTAATATAAATATTTCTTGACTCTCAATTGCATACTTGCAAGAAAATTATAGCGAATGTGAGATACATGAATACTGATTTGTGTATACAATATTACTGTCGGAGGGGGGTACTGGAAGAGTACTGTAGGTAGTGGTCAAGACTGCAGAAGTGGAGGAGGTAGTTGTGACCCATTAATGTCCACGACTAAGTGAGCTCTAGCTCTTGACACACCGCCTACTGCTCTTCATGCACCTGTTGCCTGACACTGTAACAATTATGACGATTTGGCCTTAAAGTTGTGGATATTGGTGGCTGTCACAACTTTTTTTATCAATTCAGAGCGTTCCTCTTGTTGACTACCTGTACAGGTACGAGTATTTCCCTTATATTTCTTAGCCTCACTTGCATCTCGCTTCATGCAGGTCGGTGTTCAATCCCCGACCGTCCAAGTGGTTGGGCACCATTCTTCCCTCAGTCCTATCCCAAATCCTTATCTGATCCCTTCTCAGTGCTATATAGTCGAAATGGCTTGAGCTTTCTTCCTGATAGTTCCCTTCCCTTCTGGGTTTAAAGAGCAGCCTTCTGACCTTGTCAATCTTCTCTATTACCCCCAGTATATTAAATGTGATGAAATCCAGTTTCTCCTCCCATCCAGGATGAGAGAAGAACCTCTCTCCTCTTGACCCTGGCGCCAGTCATGTGGGAACCCTCAGAATGTTTCCTAGGAACCACAGGCGTAAGAGGAAGATCTCTACGAAGACACAGAGACGTAAACCCAGCAAACACAAACACACAGAACTTTTTAGTGTCAGAGTGGTTGACAAATGGAATGCATTAGGAAGTGATGTGGTGGAGGCTGACTCCATACACAGTTTCAAATGTAGATATGATAGACCCAGTAGGCTCAGGAACCTGTACACCTGTTGATTGACAGTTGAGAGGCGGGACCAAAGAGCCAGAGCTCAACCTCCGCAAGCACAATTAGGTGAGTACAAGTAGGTGAGTACAATCGGATACATTCATACCTATAGACAAACAGTAATAAATTTTATAATATTCTGCCCATGTTTTATTCTCAAAGCTTCCTAGAACTGCAGTTGGAGGGGGAAAATATCAAAGTTCATCTCTCCTGCAATGTTAAAGACAACTTGTTCTGACATGTTCACATGGCGTCCCGGGAAGAGTGTAATGATCCTTGAATTCTCAGGTATGAGCGAAGCCCGACTCGAAGCCCGGCTCGAAGCCGGCTCGACAGCGCTCAACCCGCGCCTTGCAAATCCGGTGCTGAGGATTTACCTAGTATCCAGAGGCAAACCACAGACTGATCTGGGTGATGCTTACAGTATTAGGACTAAGCTCTACCAGCCACAACAGCACGAACTATCGAGATATCAGCTTATCAACACAAGCAGCTTTATTCAGACTGTCTGTCCCCTGAGCCTCTCCTTCACACCAATATACAATTACAAACCAAAACAGACGCACACACACCAAGCACGAACAAACACACACTGAGC
>WNGS01169498.1:21665276-21680857 GCA_020271785.1 Procambarus virginalis
TAGAACTTAATATTAATAGAGCATAGAATAAAATGTGTTGAAACAAATACAAATAAGATAAAAAAAAAAAAAAAGGGAACATGACTGAAAAAGCAGCACAATACAAGGTTACAAACGCGTTGATTAAAAAAATAACAGACATGGGTTGAAATAGAGGGGTAAGGTAGGTTACAGGGAATTATTAGGTAGTGTTTAGTTTTATTCTTAAACTGGTTGAGAGAGGTACAGTCTTTAACATGGTTGGGGAGGTCATTCCACATTCTGGGTCCCTTGATTTGTAGAGCATTTCTAGTTTGATTAAGCCGTACTCTTGGAATATCAAAACTGTATTTATTTCTGGTGTGGTGCTCATGGGTTCTGTTACAACCAGCAATGAAGCTTTTGAGTTCAGGATTGGCATTACAGTTCAGCGTTTTATATATGTATGTATACACATGAGAGAATGTGCAGTGACTTAATATCTAACATATTCAGAGATTGAGTAGGGGTACCGAGTGATGTCTGGGGCCAGAGTTGGATATTGTCCTAATAGCAGCTTTGTGTTGAGTAATTAGAGGACGTAAATGATTTTGGGTAGTAGAACCCCAAGCACAAATACCATAGTTGAGATATGGATAGATGAGGGAGTAATAGAGAGTCACCAGGGCAGGTCGGGGTACATAATATCTGATCTTAGAGAGAATGCCAACAGTTTTTGAAACTTTTTTGATATGTTTAGAATGTGTCCCTGGAATTCAGCTTGTGGTCAATGAGAACGCCAAGGAACTTACCATCTAATTTGTTACAAATTTGGGTATTGTTAATTTGAGATTTATTTGATTAGAGGATTTATTGCCAAACAGAATATAGAAAGTTTTGTCAATGTTAAGGGTGAGTTTGTTGGCAGTTAGCCAAAGATGGACTTTATTTAGCTCAGTATTTACTGTGGCATTTAGAGCAAGGGGGTCAGGACTGGAGTAAATGAAGGTTGTGTCGTCAGCAAAAAGAATTGGTTTGAGGTGTTGGGAGGCATTTGGAAGGTCATTAATGTAGATGAGAAAGAGGAGAGGGCCAAGTATGCTGCCCTGAGGAACACCGATGTTGATGGGTAGGGTGGGAGAAATTGAATTATTCACAGAAACATACTGGAGCCTGTCAGTAAGGTAAGATTTGAGGTATTGCAGGGAGTGTCCTCTGACTCCATAATGATGTAATTTAAGAAGAAGGTTTTGGTGGTTGACAGTGTCAAAAGCCTTACGCAGGTCCACAAATAACCCAACAGGGAACTCATTTTTATCAAGAGCTGCATGAATCAAGTTAATCATACTAATAAGTGCATCGTTAGTGCTTTTTTTGGGTCTGAAGCCATATTGACAAGAGCTAAGTATATTGTGTTTGGCTAGATAAGAGTAAAGCTGCTTGTAGATTAGTTTTTCAAATATTTTTGACAAGTTAGGCAGGATTGATATAGGTCTGTAGTTGTTAACATCTGTGAGATCACCACATTTGTGGACAGGGGTTACTCTCGCTTTCTTTAGAATATCTGGAAAGGTTTGGAGTTCAAGTGACTTGTTGAAGAGCAATGCAATAGCAGGGGCTAAAGATCTGGAGGCTTTTTTGTAAATTAAAGTTGGTATCTCATCAAGGGCACTAGACTTGGTTTTAAGGGAAAGGATTATCTCATTGACGTCAGTGGAATTAGCAGGCTTTAGGTACAGAGACTGTGGATAGTTACCTGTAAGATAGTCCTTAACATCAGTACTGGAAGTTGGAATATCATTTGCAAGGGATGACCCAATGGAAGAGAAGAACCTATTAAACTCAATAGCAGAATCAGAGGCTGAAAGCTGACCATCGTTACTGGACAGGAGTGTTGGTTTGTTATTAAAATCTTCTTTGATCCCAATATTTGTGAGATTGTGCTCCAAGTTTTTTTAATGTTGCTCTTTATTTGGGTAAATCTATCTTCGTAGAATTTAGTTTTGGCTCGTCTAATTTTTTAGATAGCAATAACGAGTAATTCTTTGAAAATTCTTTGGAGACGGTTCCTAACCTATACTTCTTCTCAAGGTCATGTTTTTTATTAATGGATTTAAGTATTCCCTTTGTAAGCCAAGGATTGTTAAGCCTTTTGGTTGTGACTTGTTTTGAAAGCCTAGGACAGTGGGTGTTATAAAGGTTAAGAGTCTTTTGAAGAAAAGATTGCACTGCTAGGTTGATGTCCCCTATGTTACCTAACTCGGATTCCCAGTTGACATTATCAGCAGCAGTTATAAAATTGTCTATAGCAGTTTCATTGTGCAGCCTAAAGCTTAATTCCCTTGACTCAAGAGGTGGTTTGATAATGTTAGTTGAGAGAAATGTGGGGTAATGGTCTGTAGTGCTATCGGTGATTATACCTGAAGTAAGCGGAGAGGTTATGTTGGTCCAAATGTGATCAAGAGTCGTGGCCGTACTATCAGTGATTCTAGTAGGTCTAGTGATTAAGGGTATGAGGAAGCAGGAATTCATACAGTTGAGGAAGCTAACAGCAGTAGGGTGTTCAGGCTCGCAGAGGTCAATATTAAAGTCCCCAGCGATAATTAGATGGTTTTTGTTCAGTCTGTTATCGAGTATTAGATTTCTAAGGTTTGAATTGAATTCGGACACATCAGTGTTAGGAATTCTATAGACTGCACCCACAGACAGGACAGACTCGGCACCCTTGACTCTGAAACTGGCGAAGATATACTCCCCACAGCTGTCTCTAGTTCTAATTATATTTAAGCATGTTAGTTCTTGGTGGTAGTAAAGAGCAGTACCACCACCTCTCTGAATTTGACGACAGTTGTGAATTGCTGAGTAGTTAGGCATGTTAAAGAGTTGAGTAGTGTCCTCTTTCAACCACGTTTCAGTAAGTATAATAAAAGAGAATTTGTTGTCAATAGTTTCAATCAAGGCACTAACATCATCGAAGTGTTTTCCTAGGGATCTAACGTTCAAGTTGATTACAGAGATATTGTGATTATGTGTTAATACATTGTTTACATCATGTGCTGTAAAATATCTGCAATTTTGATCATTAAAGTGATGATTGTCATAGATAGTGGATAAGAGGTTTAGTTCAGGGTCTATACTTGTCTGCATAAAAAGGCTGGTTATTAACCAGAAATAGTATGAACTTAATTAAGAGAACAAAATGAGATCAATAATTACTTTTCAATAGAAAAGTTAATTATAGCAAAACACAACAATACAATAATATAACAATACAATAAAAGCTTACAAAGTACTGAGTCTACTAAAATTAGAGAATAATTATAGCAAAACACAACAATAAATGCAAATAAACAAAAGAAAATAAACAAATAGAAGTAGGATAAGGACACTAGATAGCCATGGAGGAAACACAAGTTTGGTGGAGAGAACAAAAAATCGGTAGAGACTGTCAAGATGAATATATAAAAAAATTTGACAAATGATAATTGTAAAGTAAAATAATCTTAAAGATAATAAGTTTTAATTAGCTTAGTTATTAACCTAGAATTAGTATGAACTTAATTAAGAGAACAAAGTGAGATCAATAATTACTTTACAATAGAGGACATAAATCAATACAATTAAATTTAAATTTCAAAAATAGGGTAAGATTAGATTTAAGAGCAAAATTTTACAATGATACTGAGGTAGATGCTTGGATAAGTGCATGGAGACTTGACGGATTATTTAGAAGATCATATGAATGAGAGAACATTAGGTAAATGGTAATGCAGAGACAGCACCTTGGACAAAGTTAGATTAAGTTAGGTTAGGCTCAGGCACTGAATGAGTTATTTTAAGTACTGGCATTGGTCGGGTTCAGGTTTTCCGATATACCACAATCACTAAAGAAGGCCAGTAGTTGTTGGTCACACTTTATTTCATATCTTTTTCCTGCACTTTCCTTCTTAGCAATGATCGTTCCATTCCTAGTGTAACACTGCTTGATAAGACCAGGGTTCCGTTTGCGAATTTGACGCAGCCTGAAGAGGAGGGATCCACGCTGCTTTGTAAGACACTCATTTATATAGAGGTTGGTTTTTTGCTTAGCAGCTGATTGTATAAGGTCAGACTTAACAGAGGGATCTGCAAGTTTGATGAGCAATCTCCTACTGCTACGGGGACTGTTTTTATCTATCCTGATAGCTGATTTGATAGCAACATTGACTTTGATCTTTGAATTAATTAGGGTGTGGGCTATGTTACAACAATTCTCACCTTGTTGTTCCTCAGGTAGATCAGTAGAGCTAATTATCAGGGAGTCATGAAGTTGTTGTTGCTCTAGGTCATCTTCGGAAGCCGCCTGGTGAATGTGAAGGAGATCTATCTGTTTTTCCAGCTTTTGAAGGAGGTCGCTTTGAGCTGAGAGGGTTTCCTCTGCCTGAACCTTCCGTATTTGATCCATTGCATCATTTGCAACAGTTTGTAGGTTGAGAATTTCTTGGTTGTTGTTCGTCGATGATTCAAGGAGGCGATCTATGGTATGTTGTTGTTGGGTGACTGTGGCTTGGAGGGCCGAAATAGCTTCAGATTGCCTTAGCACAAGGTTGTGAAGTTTCTGCAGCCATGGGTTACTTCTGAGAGGTTTGAAGTTTGGACAGGGAGCCATAGATTGGATGAATTCTGAAGCTAGAGATTCAAGTTGAGTTGAAGGGGTGGAGTGAGGAGGGGGAGCGGATGCTGTGTTTACCAACATCGGCGAGGATTGCAGCGTTGCCAGTGTTCCATTCAGATCTCTAGGAGTTAAGGATGGAGAGCGAGAGGCACCCCTACCTTGCTTGTTGCTATGTTTGGGCATATTTTCGTCGATAGATTCTTGGTAGTGTTCCTAGAGATAGATACTTGGAGAATTATAGTGAGGATAGGCGTATGGTGAACGCTTGGCAGCAGGGTCGTGGATAGGCAGGCGAAAATTGGGTAATTTTGGTTGATTTCTGTTGAGGTTCACTGTGAGTTATGGCATATTAAGTCTCCATGCACTTAACTCATGCTGGGCAGCAGTTAGGCCATGCAGCGTTGAGTGGAGACGAAATTAACACAAATTTTCTGCAGAGGTGCCGGTGCCGGTCCACCCGCCAGCGCTTCCACGCCAAAGATGTATTATTAAATAGCTCCCAATGGAACACGCCAGATTCTCCCACCACCTAATTCAGGTCTTTTTTTTACGGACTAACCATTCCACTAAGAATGCAACTTCTTATAAGAACTTAAAACGCCTTAATATTTAATGATTTTAATCCATGGGTGTCGATAGGTTAGGCGGGTGGCGTGTGTGTGTGTTCGTCTCAGTTTCCGGCTGCTTGTTTGGGGGGCGGAGTGATAACTTGAGGGCTGGGGTGTGGGAGCTGGAGCCTGGCCACACTACCGGCCCGTACCCCCGGGATCACCAGGCCTTGTTTCTGGTAACGGTGGTTCGTGGTGCCTCATGAACCTCATTATTCAAGGTTGTTAAACAGACAATGATTCTGGTCATTTCGGTTGTAACTTGATCGTAATGAATTAAGCAGTTTTCTCTAGGAGTAACTTTATTGTTCACTGTTGATAACAATCGGATCTCAGTGGTGAGATGCGTAATTGTGAGAGTGAGGGTGAGGTATTTTTTTTTTTTTTTTTTGGTGAGCACCCTTTCTCAGATTTCTTGTGCGTACTTTAGCACAGTGGTCTTATATAAAAATATAATATCAAGACATTTCTGAGCATTATCAATAACATACTGAAAGAGGAAAAGTAGCTAGAATTCAAAGATTCAAAAGTTTATATATATATATATATATATATATATATATATATATATATATATATATATATATATATATATATATATATATATATATATATATATATATGTCGTACCTAGTAGCCAGAACTCACTTTTTGGCCTACTATGCAAGGCCAGATTTGCCTAATAAGCCAAGTTTTCCTGATTTAATATATTTTCTCTAATTTTTTTCTTATGAAATGATAAAGCTACCCATTTCATTATGTATGAGATAAAAAAAAATTATTGGAGTTAAAATTAACGTAGATATATGACCGAACCTAACCAACCCTACCTAACCTAACCTAACCTATCTTTATAGGTTAGCTTAGGTTAGGTAGCCGAAAAAGTTAGGTTAGGTTAGGTTAGGTAGGTTAGGTAGTCGAAAAACAATTAATTCATGAAAACTTGGCCTCTTAGACAAATCGAGCCTTGCATAGTAGGCTGAGAAGTGCGTTCTGGCTACTAGGTACGACATATATATATATATATATATATATATATATATATATATATATATATATATATATATATATATATATATATATATATATTGTTATGATAATCTCCTTCAAGAGAGATTCGGCCTGCTCTTTCCTATCGTCATGTTACTTCAGTTAATCTACAACATCTAGATACTACAAGCAAGTGTAATACGTATTGAGTAAAATAAGTTTCTGACAAGCACATATGTATCAGACACTCGCTCTCCACCTCCCCCCTCCATCGTCGCCGATCACCAAACTACCACTTCCAGCCAGCCCGCTCCTGATTGGTGAATCAACATCTGCACCACTGCACCTCAGCGCCATCTACCTAGCCGATGTCTGGGCCTGCACCAGCCATTGGAGGTAGAATATCCTGTGCTCTCAAGCTGAAACAACCAACTGATATACGCTCTGTTTATTAGTGGATGTTCTCAGCCAGCGCTTTATTCTCAACATCTGTAAATTAATTTCTTGTCTTTATTTATTTGTAGAGTAACGTCACCACTGTTTTTATTTTTATGTTATTTTTTGACTTTATAATCCTGTTTGTTTGCACTGTACATAGCCAAGGGATTATCTTGTTCATTGTTATTTTCAAGTAAATTAAAATTTTATTGTTCATACTATTTGTTTTGCGTGTTTCCTCTTACTTTACCACAGAAGACAACAGCCAAGCAGTCAACTTTTTTTTTGTAAATGTGATTGGCATTGACACCAGCCATTAGGAGGACTGCCAAACACCTACACTTCTCTTTTTTCCATCACATTTAATGGGGGGCCTGTCCGGGAGAACTACAGCACTATCGAAAACGAACTCCTCTCCATCGTCCTGAATCTGAAACATTTCGAACCTTACCTACAGGAGAATCGGTCTATTACCATCTACTCGGACCACAATCCCCTGCGGTTCCTACAACAGGCCCAATTCAGCAATCAATGTCTTCTACGCTGGGCTCTGTACTTGCAGAATTTTAATCTGGAGATCTTCTACATCAAAGGTTCGGACAACATCATAGCCGACGCCCTCTCCAGAGTCTATGAGGTAGAGACAGCTACTCCTACCTTTACACCAGCCACTGAAGTAACTTAACCCGTAAGAGCAGGCTTCAGGGAGAGCTGTTACAATAATCTCCTTCAAGAGAGATTTGGCCTGCTCTTTCCTATCGTCATGTTACTTCAGTACATCTACAACATCTAGATACTACAAGCAAGTTTAATACGTATTGAGTAAAATAAGTTTCTGACAAGCACATACATATCAGACACTCGCTCTCCACCTGCCCCCTCCATCGTCGCCGATCACCAAACTACCACTTCCAGCCAGCCCGCTCCTGATTGGTGAATCGACGTCTGCACCTCTGCACCTCAGCGCCATCTACCTACCCGATGTCTGGGCCTGCACCAGCCATTGGAGTTAGAATATCCTGTGCTCTCAAGCTGAAACAACCAACTGATATACGCCCTGTTTATTAGTGGATGTTCTCAGCCAGCACTTTATTCTCAGCACCTGTTAATTCATTTCTTGTCTTTAATTATTTGTAGAGTAACGTCAACACTGTTCGTATTTTTATGTTATTTTTTACTTTATAATCTTGTTTGAGCATAGCCGAGGTATTGTCTTGTTCATTGCTATTTTCATGTAAATTAAAATTTCATTGTTCATACTATTTGTTTTGCGTGTTTCCTCTTACTTTACCACAGAAGACAACAACCAAGCAGTCGAACTTTTTTTGGTAAATGTGATTGGCATTGACACCAGCCATAAGGAGGACTGCCGAACACCTACACTTCTCTTTTTTCCATCACATATATATATAATATATATATATATATATAAATGCAATTGTTCGTTTGTTCAAAATCGCTAATTTCCGAAAGTTCTTAACTGATTGCTTTGAAATGTTCACACAACGTTCCATTCGCATCCGAGCACGTTTTTATATACATACTATATAGATGTCACGTCTGTGACGGTAAAAAAAAACATGCTTTTTCTGAAAAACTGTGTTTTTCATGTGTTTTTTCTGTGAGAGAAATCTTCAAAACCTCTTTACCGATTACTTTGAAATTTTGACAAAACGTTGCATTCGACTAGGCGCATCTTTTTATATATCTACTATATACATGCCTCACCTATGACAGGAAAAAAACATGCTTTTTTGAAAAACAGGGCCATCTGTTGGACGTAAGGGCAACACACACTGTAATCTCCGAAAGTTCTTCACCAAGTGCTTTGAAATTTTGGCACAACGTTGCATTCGAATAGGCGCATCTTTTTATATGCCTACTATATTGATGCCATCTCTGTGACAGATAAAACCATGCGTTTTTGAATAACAGCGCTATCAGTTGCACATAATGGCAACATGCACGTTATACCAATTACGTTACGAATTCCATTTCAATGTTTCCGATTGCTTTGATAAATTTTATTTTCATATATTTAGATTTATGTTATTTTTTAGTGAATTATTTTGTAAGACATTGTGCGGGAATAGAGCTGTGTTTTTTACCATACCGTTCATTTCATAAGTATAAGTACAGAAGCCAATCCTGTGACAGGTAAAACAATGCTTTTCTTGAAAAACAGCGTCATCTGTTACATGTAAGAGCAACACACATGCTATACTAGATTTGTTGCAATTCCATTTCAATGTTTCTGATTGCATTGATAAATAGAATTTTCAAAGATTTTTATTTATTTTCATTTTGATTTAATTATTTTGTGTGAATTTCAATCGAATTGAGCTGTGTTATTTACCGGACCGGTCATTTCATGAGTATACTTTATTTTTATATTTTTTCATATTTTCATTTTATTTTTTAACTGTTTTTCTTATATTTCAGTGATGGGAACATCAGATCACTTGATGTTCCTAATTTTCTGATGGGAACATCAGACCATTTGGGAAGGCATCGGACGAGGGAGGGGGAATGGTGGGGAGGACGAGGGAGTTTGGGACGGTGGGGACGAGAAGGGGGAATGGAGAATGGTTGGGGAGGACAAAGGGACAGGGGAGTGAGGCATGGTGGGAAGGAAGAGGGGATGGTGGAGTGGGGAATGGGGGGGAGAGGACGATTGGACGGAAGTGAGAGATGGTGGGGAGGACGAGGGGACAAGGGTGGGGGTAATGGTGGGGAAGGACGAGGGGACGGATGAGTGTGGGATGGTGGGGAAGAGGGGATGGGGGAATAGAGAATGGTGACGAGGCCAAAGGGACAGGGAAGGTTGCTGTGGCCGGGTACTGATAGTGTATGTATTTATTTATATATATTTATTTGTATATATATATATATATATATATATATATATATATATATATATATATATATATATATATATATATGCTTGAAAAGGTCCCCGAGTTAACATGCATCAGAAAACTCTTTACCCCTGAAGGATTCGAATCCGGAGAGCCAGAGGGCGCCATGCCCCTTGGCGTGTCCAGTGCTTGTGTGTGTGTGTGTGTGTGTGTGTGTGTGTGTGTGTGTGTGTGTGTGTGTGTGTGTGTGTGTGTGTGTGTTAATTTTGTATAGTGTCTTAATTGTATATTGAGTGTTAATTTGTGTTAGGGTGTGTACCTGCACATATATGTGGGTGTTTGAATCTGTTTAAGTAAGCTCTATTACTATATTTACATAAGTATAGTGAACCTTCATAACGCAGCCAACATAGCCACGGAGTAAACAATATATCGCAATTAAAGCTTCGGAAATTCAATTTTTATATAAATTCATTTCGACGTTCAATACAGAGGTCATCTGTTATTGAACAACAAAGTGGGTATGATTGTTCCACACAAGTCAGTGCAATCTTGCAGGTCGGCGTTCAATCCTCGACCGTCCAAGTGGTTGGGCACCATTCCTTCCTTCCGTCCCATCCCAAATCCTTATCCTGACCAATTCCAAGTGGTGTATAGCCATATTGGCGTAGTGCTATCTCCTAAGAATTACCTTACTTTATCTCAAGTGAGTTTACATCCTACGACAATACGGTGTCCCAAACTATGCAAAATTATCCAAGTTAGTTTCACAAGGATAAGAGAGTGTTTAAGAATATGAGTAAAGTTGTTATTACTAATGTCTTCAAGCATCCTACTGCCCTTTATTTTATGCATTACCTCTTTTTTTTTAGATCCCAAATAATTATTATTTTATTTCATAATTTTCACTTGTGACGTGAGCAGTACTATCCTGGCAGGTGGTGTGACAATCTCACATTAATGAAACAAAAATAGATATTAAAAATAAAGCTGCCGAGTCCTTTAAGGTTTACAATTGCGGGCAAAAAACAAGAAAATAAAAAAATTTTGTTATAATTAATGTTTAATTTTACACAAAATAATTAGAAACGATTAATGACAAGAACCCCTTAACCACTTGGCTTAACACAATCAAAAAAAAATATATACAAGTGAATGTAGGCTACTGACAAAAAGGTGAATGTGACACTTTACACAATGTGATCTGAATGTCGTCCGTCACCCGTACGTAAAAACGTCAAGGCAAGAGAAGACAGAAACGAACTGAGAGAGCACCAAGAGGCTTCTGATTCACCACAGCCCATGCCAGGGCTACATATACCGGTGATGACGTCATACTGGCGCGAAGCTGGGTCCGTGAATGAGGAACTGGCAAGAGAGGTGGTTGTTTGCTGGTGGTAACTAGTACTGGCGGATTGCAGGTGCACGTCTCTTGTGGAAGATAGGGTGATGGAAGGGGGCGGAGGGGGAAGAAGGAGAGTCTAGACAAAACGTTTTTGGTACGTATTGTTGGTGATTCTTGATGTTGACGGATAAGGTAGTAGCATGCTGATTTTGAAGATATAAGGATCAGACAGAATCCACTGCCTGTTATCCTCTTACGGTTATCCCCTGTGCACGGGATAACCGTAGCACACTACTGTTTCGTGTGTCTGTATTCTGTTGTTAGGTTGAGAACCTTGCAGGTGTCAACAGCACTGAGCTGCATCTGTCAATTTTCAATTCATTTAAAGAAGGCTGTTTGATGTCCTGGTGTGAAGTTTACCGGTGGATGGGATGGGTCACCCTGACTCTTTAATCTGGTGACTGGTGGTGGTGATGTACCCGGCTCAAGCTCTCACCACTGTCATCCACACCTTCACATCTCTCCTCTCTCTCCCAGCTTCCCGTGCCTGCTTCCGACCCACACTCACTCTCCCACACCATCCCACACGACGATCTCCCTCTCCCACTCTGACTTCAGGTTCTGCACCCGCCACCCTCCACAAGCCAGACCCCAGACCCCCACCCCCACCTCCACCAGCCACTCCCCCAGCCACATCAAAGTGTTGCTGTCACCTCCGAGGAAAGAATTTGAAGAAGAACTAAGGGAAAGAGAGGGCCGGGGGTAAAGGGGTAAGGGTGGAAGAAAAGGCAGATAGGGGCAGTAGAGCAGGAAGGCGGAAGTCCAAACAGGAGTTAGTGGAGGAACGAGAGGAAAGGTGTGAGAGGACAAACTGAGGAAGATAAGTAAAGGGGAAAAATACAAGTATAACGCAGGCAAAGGGGAAAAGGGTACTTTGTAGGGAGAATGGAATGAGGGAAGGGAGGAAGGGAAGGGAGGAGACTGACACAGTGATACACAAATATCGAGAACGAATTTGGAAACTGTCGCTCATGTGTCCGCAGGACGGTTTCCTCCTGTGTCCTCATGGTGGTGTCCTCATGGTGGTGTCCTCATGGTGGTGTCCTCATGGTGGTGTCCTCATGGTGGTGTCCTTATGGTGGTGTCCTCATGGTGGTGTCCTCATGGCGGTATCCTCATGGTGGTGTCCTCATGGTGGTGTCCTCATGGTGGTGTCCTCATGGTGGTGTCCTCATGGTGGTGTCCTTATGGTGGTGTCCTCATGGTGGTGTCCTCATGGTGGTGTCCTCATGGCGGTATCCTCATGGTGGTGTCCTCATGGTGGTGTCCTCATGGCGGTGTCCTCATGGTGGTGTCCTCATGGTGGTGTCCTCATGGTGGTGTCCTCATGGCGGTGTCCTCATGGCGGTGTCCTCATGGCGGTGTCCTCATGGTGGTGTCCTCATGGTGGTGTCCTCATGGTGGTGTCCTCATGGTGGTATCCTCATGGTGGTGTCCTGATGGTGGTGTCTTGATGGTGGTGTCCTCATGGTGGCGTCCTCATGGTGGCGTCCTCATGGTGGTGTCCTCATGGCGGTGTCCACATAGCAGTGTCCTCATGGCGGTGTCCACATGGCAGTGTCCTCATGGCGTTGTCCTCATAGTGGTGTCCTCATGGCGATGACCTCATGGCAGTGTCCACATGGCGGTGTCCTCATGGTAGTGTCCTCATGGCGGTGTCCTCATGGCGGTGTCCTCATGGTAGTGTCCTCATGGTAGTGTCCTCATGGTGGTGTCCTCATGGCGGTGTCCTCATGGTAGTGTCCTCATGGCGGTGTCCTCATGGTAGTGTCCTCATGGCGGTGTCCTCATGGCAGTGTCCTCATGGTAGTGTCCTCATGGCGGTGTCCTCATGGTAGTGTCCTCATGGCGGTGTCCTCATGGCGGTGTCCTCATGGTGGTGTCCTCATGGTAGTGTCCTCATGGCGGTGTACTCATGGCGGTGTCCTTCTTGCGGTGTCCTCATGGCGGTGTCCTCATGGTGGTGTCCTCATGGCGGTGTCCTCATGGCGGTGTCCTCAGGGTGGTGTCCTCATGGCGGTGTCCTCATGGTGGTGTCCTCATGGTGGTGTCCTCATGGCGGTGTCCTCATTGTGGTGTCCTCATGGTGGTGTCCTCATGGCGGTGTCCTCATGGCGGTGTCCTCATGGCGGTGTCCTCATGGTGGTGTCCTCATGGTGGTGTCCTCATGGCGGTGTCCTCATGGTGGTGTCCTCATGGCGGTGTCCTCATGGTGGTGTCCTCATGGCGGTGTCCTCATGGCGGTGTCCTCAGGGTGGTGTCCTCATGGCGGTGTCCTCATGGTGGTGTCCTCATGGTGGTGTCCTCATGGCGGTGTCCTCATGGTGGTGTCCTCATGGTGGTGTCCTCATGGCGGTGTCCTCATGGCGGTGTCCTCATGGCGGTGTCCTCATGGTGGTGTCCTCTTGGCGGTGTCCTCATGGTGGTGTCCTCATGGTGGTGTCCTCATGGCGGTGTCCTCATGGTGGTGTCCTCATGGCGGTGTCCTCATGGTGGTGTCCTCATGACAGTGTCCTCATGGTGGTGTCCTCATGGTGGTGTCCACATAGCGGTGTCCACATAGCGGTGTCCACATAGCGGTGTCCACATAGCGGTGTCCCCATGGCGGTGTCTACGCTATTTTCGCTGCGTAATTTTTTTTATTAATACATGAGGTACATCTGCATTTGTGCAGCTACCCTAGACTATATGAAGGGGAGTACAGTGTGTCAAAAAAACTAACTAGGTGATGGTAAAAAATCCCCATCACACAGGACGGTTAGTCATACAGAGGCATGTGATAGGCAGTCTGCATTGGCAGACTCCGGAAGCATTGTGAGGATATCATTAACACAAGAGTGAGTAAGGCAGCAGTGGTAATAAAAATCCCCATCTCGCAGGATGGTTAGTCATACAGGGCCATATGTTTAGTAGCCTGCACTGGCAAATTTTGGGTACACTGTGAGGATATCTTCAAGAATACGAGAGTGAATAAAGTAATGGCAAAGCTCCAGGTACCTCATGCCTACTGGTCTGAAAGGACTAATATCTGGGCATTCGGTGATGTAGTGTGGGAGATCATGCCGCAGTTCCTGCTCACAGAGTTTGCAACTGGAGTGCTCAGGATTGGGTAACCGATCACAGGTAACCTGATCCTTGCAACCACTGTGTCGCACAGTCTGGTGGACGTTTTGTGCTATCCATAGATATAGGTTTCAGTTGGAACTCTACGGACCTTTCCCCCTGATTTCATTTCTTATGGCATGAAAATCACGCTGTAAGGCGGAGAGATGGTTACATGCTGATATTTCTTGAAACATTTAACTTAGGTCTACCCTGACCAGCCTATAATATAAATCCCCATGCCATTTCATGGTCATGTGTGAAATAAGGTGTAATTTTCTTTAGAGTTTTTCGTTATCGTAATAATATATTTTCTGAGAGACCCATACGTTTGTTTCAATAATTGTATAATTGTACATAATGACTGAAATCAAAACTCACTATTTCACTCTATATAATTCTCACTATATAATTTGGGCTGGACGGTAGAGCGACGGCCTCGCTTCATGCAGGTCGGCGTTCAATCTCCGACCGTCCAGGTTGTTGGCCACCATTCCTTTCCCTCGTCCATCCCCAAATGCTTATTCTGACCCCTTACAAGTACTATAGCCGTAATGGCATGGCGCTTACTCGCTTACTTCTGACAGTTCCCCCCCCCTTCTTGCATTTAGAAATCCATATGACTATGACCATATGAAAAATATATGAATTTGAAGTGATTTTTTACTTCAATAAAACATCTTAGACCTCAATTCGAGTGCCGTATAAGTCCTCAAAATTGACCTTAGTGGTGTGCAGGAGCTCACGCCTCCACACCCTCGTCTGCCCTCGGGAGAATCACGACACCTCGCCCAGTGCCTCCGGTCGACTGGATGCAATACCTTATATCTTGCTGACTTCATGGCATTGCTGATCGTATAAGGTGATTCCTTGGAGACGTCTCGGAGAGAGATAAAAGCAGATATAGTGGGAACTAGGGCGTGCATGAGGAGAATAGACCGAGAAAAAATAGTAAAATAAAGGGTAAGATAGCTAATGATTTATGAAGGAGAAAATAATAGAAGTAGGATGAAAGGGAGAGGAATTAGAGAGCAGGGAATAGGGAAAGGGAAAAGGGAGGATGGAAGTGGGGCAAGTTAAGGAGAGACACAGGAACCTTGTCGTGCAGTGTTCGTCAATTAGCACTCGGGTCTTCGTGTGCTGAATCCCGGGGCTGGAGGCTGTCTCAGGCGTCCTCCGTAATGACAATCTGAACTCACCTCCCGCACACAAATTGCTTTTGCTGGCTCCTGGGTGACGGATTGAGGCTGGATGCTGTAATCAGACTGTCAAGCTTCAGTGTGGGTGAAGTAGATGTGTGTACTCACCTAGTTGTACTTCACCCAGTTGTGTTGGCGGGGGTTGAGCTCTGGCTCTTTGGTCCCGCCTCTCAACCGTCAATCAACAGGTGTACAGTTTCCTGCGCCTATGGGCTCTATCATATACACTTGAAACTGTGTATGGAGTCAGCCTCCACAACATCACTTCCGAATGCATTCCATTTGTCAACCACTCTGACACTGAAAAAAGTTCTTCTAATATCTCTGTGGCTTATTTGTGCACTAAGTTTCCACCTGGTCCCCTTGTGC
>WNGS01169498.1:21699863-21711260 GCA_020271785.1 Procambarus virginalis
CCACATCAATAGAAAAACAACAGTAAAGGAACTGTAATGAAATTAATGATAGGAGGCAGAAGGATTCAGTACAAACGACAAGGAATGTGTGTGAGGAACTGAATAAGAAATTCCAGGAGGTTTTCATTTAAGAGCAAGGAGAAATTCCAGAGATAGGAGAGGGAAAGCTAACCAGGAAATGCTAGAAGAGTTTGAGAGTACCAGCTGGGAAGTAAGGAAGTGTTTACTAGAGTTGGTGTGACAAAGGCTATAGGCCCAGATGAAATTTCCCCTTGGATACTAAAGGAAGGAGCAGAAGAACTGTGCCTGCCACTCTCCATAGTGTATAACAAATCACTGGCAACAGGGGAACTGCCAGAAATTTGGAAAGCAGCTAATGTAGTCCCGATATACAAGAAAGGTGATAGACAGGAGCACTGAACTCAGGCCAGTATCCCTAACCCTGCATACCATGCAAGCTGATGGAGAAGATTGTGCGAAGAAAAAGCTAGTGGAATCTGGAGCGAAAGAACTTTGTAAACAGCATCAACATGGGTTCAGGATGGCAAGTCCTGCCTCACAGGGTTACTTGAATTCTACGACCAGGCAACAAAATAAGGCAAGAAGAGAAGGGTGGGCAGACTGCATATTTTTGGATTGTCAGAAAGCTTTGATACAGTGCCACACAAGAGGCTAGTGAAAAAGCTGGAGATGCAGGCTGGAGTGAAAAGGAAGGTACTCCGTTGGATACAGGAGTACCTAAGCAACAGGAGACACGAGTCAGTGTGAGGGGTGAGGTCTCAGATTGGCGAGACGTTACGAGTGGAGTCCCGCAGGGGTCAGTCCTTGGACCTATACTGTTTCTGATATATGTAAATGATCTTCCAGAGGGTATAGAATCGTTTCTCTCAATGTTTGCCGATGATGCAAAAATTATGAGGAGGATTGAAACTGAGGACGATAGTAGGAGGCTACAAGATGACCTAGACAGACTGAGTGAATGGTCCAACAAATGGCTGTTGAAGTTCAACCCAAGTAAATGCAAGTAATGAAACTAGGCAGTGGAAACAGGAGGCCAGACACAGGATACAGAATAGGAGATGAAGTACTTAATGAAACGGACAGAGAGAAAGATCTAGGAGTTGATATCACACCAAACCTGTCTCCTGAAGCCCACAAAAAAGAATAACGTCTGCGGCATATGCGAGGCTGGCTAACATCAGAACAGCGTTCAGGAACCTGTGTAAGGAATCATTCAGAATCATGTACACCACATATGTAAGACCAATCCTGGAGTATGCGGCCCCAGCATGGAGCCCGTACCTTGTCAAGCACAAGACGAAGCTGGAAAAAGTCCAAAGGTATGCCACTAGACTAGTCCCAGAACTAAGAGGCATGAGTTACGAGGAAAGCTGCGGGAAATGCACCTTACGACACTGGAAGACAGAAGAGTAGGGGAGACATGATCACAACCTACAAAATCCTCAGAGGAATCGACCGGGTAACAAGGACAACTATTCAACACTGGTGGGACGCGAACAAGGGGACACAGGTGGAAACTGAGTACCCACATGAGCCACAGAGACGTTAGAAGGAACGTTTTCAGTGTCAGAGTAGTTAACGGATGGAATGCTTTAGGCAGTGATGTGGTGGAGGCTGACTCCATACACAGTTTCAAATGTAGATATGATAGAGCCCAGTAGGCTCGGGAATCTGTACACCAGTTGATTGACAGTTGAGAGCGGGACCAAAGAGCCAAAGCTCAACCCCCGCAAGCACAAATAGGTGAGTACAATAGGTGAGTACACACACACATATCCACTTCACTCCACACTGAGCTGACAGTTGATTAACAGCAGCTCAGCCTCAATCCGTCACCCAGGAGCCAGCAAAAGCAATTTGTGTGCGGGAGGTGAGTTCAGATTGTCATTACGGAGGACGCCTGAGACAGCCTCCAGCCCCGGGATTCAGCACACGAAGACCCGGAGTGCTAATTGACGAACACTGCACAACAAGGTGTCGTGCAGTGTTCGTCAGTGTCCTGTGTCCCCTTTGTCTTGCCCCACTTCCACCCCTCCCCTTTCCCTTTCCCTATTCCATGCTCTATAATTCCTTTCCCTTTCATCCTACTTTATTCTTTTTTCCTTCATAACTCATTGGCTATCTTATCCTTTATTTTAGTATTTTTTCCTCGTTCTGTTCTCCTCCATGCACCCCTAGTTCCCATTATATCTGCTTTTATCTCTCTCTGAGACGTCTCCAAGGAATCACCTTATAAGATCAGGCAATGCCGTGAAGTCAGCAAGATATAAGGTATTCCACCCAGTCGACCGGAGGCAGTGGGCGAGGTGTCGTGATTCTCCCGAGAGCAGACGAGGGCGTGTAGGCGGGAGCTCCTCCACACACACTAAGGTCAATTTTGAGGACTTATACGGCACTCGAATTGAAGTCTAAGATATTACACTTGAAGTAAATAATCACTGCAAATTCATATATTTTTCATATGGTCATAGTCATATGGATTTGTAAATGTAAGAAGGGGGGGGGCGAGGAATTGTCAAAGTAAGCGCCAAGCCATTACGGCCATATAACACTTGGAAGGCGTCAGAATAAGCATTAGGGATGGTGACGGGGGGGGGGAGGGGGAAGGAATGGTGGCAACCACCTGGACGGTCGGGGATTGAACGCCGACCTGAATGAAGCAAGACCGTCGCTCTACCGTCCTGCCCAATTATATAGTGAGAATTATATAGAGAGAAATAGTGAGTAGACATAAATAGTGTCATTATGTACAATAATACAATCACTGAAACAACCGTATGGGTCTCTCAGGAAAATATATTATTACGATAACGAAAAACTCTAAGGAAAGTCACAGCTTATTTAACACATGGCCATGAAATGGCATGGAGGGTTTATATTATAGGCTGGTCAGGGTAGACCTAAGTCAATTGCTTTAAGAAACATCAGCCAGTAACCACCTCTCCGCCTTACAGCGTGATTTTCATGCCGTTATAAATGAAATCTGGGTGGCGAGGTGCGTAGAGTTTATCGCAGATTTTCACGTTATATTACCTGAGTAAATGAACCGCCTCAGTCCTTTTCAAGGGGGTCAAAAGTAAATTTTGTGCACCCTTTGAGTTGGGTACACCCCAGGGTGGAGTGCTAAGTCCTACACTGTTCAATGTTCTGATGCATAAATTAACAATTGATATTCCCACACTACCTGACGAAGCCGTCATTTGTTATGCCGATGACATATGCATTGTTGCAAATTCCCAAACTAGACTGCAAGCTGTACTTGATTCACTCGCTGCTAAAAGCATTGAATGTGGTCTTGTTATCTCTATAACTAAATCCAGAGTTCTCCATTCCCAAGAGAAAACTCATGTCCCTATAACTTTCAAGCTCAACAACCAGAACATTGAAACGTGTAGGCAGCACAAATACCTTGGAGTTAGTATTAACAGTGACATTGTAAATGATCTACACCGTAGGTTAAAAGAAAGATCTCTCTAAAAGAAAAGAAAGATGTGTGTTAGAGCTCTTGTTGATTATAATGCTCTGCACTTAATTAATTTCCCCTCCTATGTGTAGTACAGACAAACTTGAAGTGGTACAGAATGAAGCCATGAGGATAATTCTTGGTGCCTCAAGATGCACAAGAATCATCAACATGCAGGAAGAACTGAAGCTTCCAACCATACTAGAGAGAATCATGCAAGTCAACACTACCTTTTGCCTTAAAGTCATTAGAGACCCTACATCTCCTGCATTGCTCAGAGACAAGTTATTTAATGCTGTTAACGCCCTATTGACTGGTGTCGACATATCAACTCACTCCTTTTATGATAAATGGCTGAGCAACCATGCCTACAATCTCATTAAACTTAACATTCCTTTTAAGTGCAATCTACCTGTCTCTGATATTCTTCTTTATCTGTACCCCACCATTCAAGTATCATACACACCTGTCACCAAGAAAGATAATGAGAATCTTGCTCTTCTCAAAGCTGTCACTCTTGAAACAATTGCCTCCTCCATCGAGAATTTAAGATCTCACGAGCACTGTGTCTACACCGACGGCTCAGTCCAATCCTCTACTGGACGGACTGCAGCATCATGTAGGTTTTATAGAAATAATATTTGCACAAAGACTGTCAGTGTCAGGTTAAACAACTGGCTGACCTCCACACAAGCAGAACTAGCAGCATTACACCTAGCTACCAGTACACTAAAAACATTGGAGGAGGAATAATATTTTGTGATTCAAAGTCTGCTCTTCAAGCAATCGAAAACTTCTCTTGGAAGATCGACAGCAAGAACCTCATACTCCCAATTATAAATGACCTAATTGCTGCACAGAGTAAAGGGTCTCGAATCTCCTTTGTATGGATACCTTCACACATAAATGTAACTCATCATAATGAGACAGATATTGCAGCCAAATTAGCGTGTAACAAGGATGAAGTTGAGTTAGATCTAGGTATCCCAATCTCTGCTGTCAAACCTGCATTGGTTCAAACACTCATATCTGATTGGAAAGAAATTACTGACTCCCAACGACCTGAAAGTACTAGTGTAAAAAGCTATGATTTGTTCAGATCTGAAACCTATATCTATGGGCAGTATAAAACGTCCACTAGACTGTGCGACGCAGTGGTTGCAAGGATCAGGTTGAGTTACCGTTACCTGTGGCAGGTAGCTAAAGGTGACGGATCTCCCAATCCTGAGCACTCCAGTTGGAAACTCTGTGAGCAGGAACTACGGCACGATCTCCCGCACTACATCACTGAATGCCCAGTTATTAGACCTTTCAGACCAGTTGGCATGAGGTACCTGGAGCTTTGCAATTACTTTATTCACTCTCGTATTCTTGAAGATATCCTCACAGTATACCCAAATTTGCCAGTGCAGGCTATTAAACATATGGCCCTGTATGACTAACCATCCTGCGAGATGGGGACTTTGATTACCACTGCTGCCTTATTCAATCTTGTGTTGATGATATCCTCAAAATGCTTCTGGAGTCTGCCAGTGCATACTGCCTATCACATGCCTCTGTATGACTAACCATCCTGTGTGATGGGATTTTATAGCATCACGTAGTTAGCTTTTTTGACACACTGTACTCCACTTCATATAGTCTAGGGTAGCTGCACTAATGCAGATGTACCTAATGTATTAAAAAAAAGTGTAACCATGTCCAGTTATTAGACCTTTCAGACCAGATGGCATGCGGTACCTGGAGCTTTGCAATTACTTTATTCACTCTCGTATTCTTGAAGATATCCTCACAGTGTACCCAAAATTTGCCAGTGCAAGGGCCAGATTCACGAAGCAGTTACGCAAGCACTTACGAACCTGTACATCTTTTTTCAATCTTTGGTGGGTTTGTTTGCAATTATTAAACAGTTAATGAGCTCCGAAGCACCAGGTGGCTGTTTATAACAATAACAACAGTTGATTGACAAGTTTTCATACTTGTAAACTGTTTAACAAATGTACCCAAATCCGTCAAAGATTGATGAAAGATGTTCACGTTCGAAAGTACTTGCGTAACTGCTTCGTGAATGTGGCCCCAGGCTACTAAACATATGGCCCTGTATGACTAATCATCCTGCGAGATGGGGAATTTTATTACCACTGCTACCTTACTCACTCTTGTGTTGATGATATCCTCAAATTGCTTCCGGAATCTGCCAGTGCAGACTGCCTATGACATGCCTCTGTATGACTAACCATCCTGTGTGATGGGGATTTTATACCATCACGTAGTTAGCTTTTTTGACACACTGTACTCCACTTCATATAGACTAGGGTAGCTGCACAAATGCAGATGTACCTCATGTATTAAGAAAAAATATACGCAGCCAAATAGGCATGGATATTGCCATGAGGACACCACCATGAGGACACCACCATGAGGACACTACCATGAGGACACTACCATGAGGACACTACCATGAGGACACCACCATGAGGACACCACCATGAGGACACTACCATGAGGACACTACCATGAGGACACCACCATGAGGACACCACCATGAGGACACAACCATGAGGACACTGCCATGAGGACACCGCCATGAGGACACCACCATGAGGACAACACAACGAGGACACTAACATAAGGACACCACCATGAAGACACCACCATGAGGACACCACCATGAGGACACTACCATGAGGACACCACCATGAGGACACTAACATAAGGACACCGCCATGAGGACACCACCATGAGGACACCACCATGAGGACACCACCATGAGGACACCACCATGAGGACACTGACATAAGGACACCGCCATGAGGACACCACCATGAGGACACCACCATGAGGACACCGCCATGAGGGCACCACCATGAGGACACCACCATGAGGACACCACCATGAGGTCACCACCATGAGGACACTGACATAAGGACACCGCCATGAGAACACCACCATGAGGACACCACCATGAGGACACTGCCATGAGGACACCGCCATGAGGACACTGACATAAGGACACCGCCATGAGGACACCACCATGAGGACACCACCATGAGGACACCACCATGAGGACACCACCATGAGGACACCGCCATGAGGACACCACCATGAGGACACCACCATGAGGACACCACCATGAGGACACCAACATGAGGACACCACCATGAGGACACCACCATGAGGACACCACCATGAGGACACTGCTATGAGGACACCACCATGAGGACACCACCATGAGGACACCGCCATGAGGACACCACCATGAGGACACCACCATGAGGACACCAACATGAGGACACCACCATGAGGACACCACCATGAGGACACTGCTATGAGGACACCACCATGAGGACACCACCATGAGGACACCACCATGAGGACACCAACATGAGGACACCACCATGAGGACACCACCATGAGGACACCACCATGAGGACACTGCTATGAGGACACCACCATGAGGACAACACCATGAGGACACCAACATGAGGACACCACCATGAGGACAACACAATGAGGACACCACCATGAGGACACAGGTGGATACCGTCCTGCGGACACATGAGCGACAGTTTCCAGTTATCTGGAAATTCGTTTTCAATATTTGTGCATCACCGTGTCAGTCTCCTCCCTTCCTTTCCCTTCCTCCCTTCCCTTCCTCCCTTCCCTTCCTCACCTTCCCTTCCTCCCTTCCCTCTTTCCATTCTCCCTCCAAAGTACCCTTTTCCCCTTTGCCTGCGTTATTCTTGTATTTTTTCCCCTTTTCTTATCTTCCTCAGTTTGTCCTCTCACACCTTTCCTCTCGTTCCTCCACTAACTCCTGTTTGGACTGCCGCCTTCCTGCTCTACTGCCCCTATCTGCCTTTTCTTCCACCCTTACCCCTTTACCCCCGGCCCTCTCTTTCCCTTAGTTCTTCTCCAAATTCTTTCTTCGGAGGTGACAGCAACACTTTGATGTGGCTGGGGGTGTGGCTGGTGGGGGTGGGGGTGGGGGTGTGGCTGGGGGTGTGGCTGGTGGGGGTGGGGGTGTGGCTGGTGGGGGTGGGGGTGGGGGTGGGGTCTGGGGTCTGGCTTGTGGAGGGTGGCGGGTGCAGAACCTGAAGTCAGAGTGGGAGAGGGAGATCGTCGTGTGGGATGGTGTGGGAGAGTGAGTGTGGGTCGGAAGTAGATACGCGAAGCTGCAGAGGGCCTATTGGCCCATATTTCTTGATGCTTCTATATTGGAGCGGAGTCTTGAAGTGGGTAGAATATAATTGTGCATTAATTGGCTGTTGATTGCTGGTGTTGACTTCTTGATGTGTAGTGCCTCGCAGATATGAAGCCGCCTGCTATCGCTGTATCTATCGATGATTTCCGTGTTTTTTGTTAAGACTTCTCTGGTGATGGTCTGGTTGTGGGAAGAGATTATATGTTCCTTGATAGAGCCCTGTTGCTTATGCATCGTTAATCGCCTGGAAAGAGATGTTGTTGTCTTGCCTATATACTGAGTTCTTTGAGGCTTACAGTCCCGAAGTGGGCATTTGAAGGCATAGACTACATAGACGACATTGGTCTCTTTCATATATCAACTTTTGGATCTTTGAATTCTATCTACTTTTCCTCTTTCAGTATGTTTTTGATAATGCTCATAAATGTATTGATATTCTATTTTTATATAAGTGGCGTGGGCCGAGGACGCAGACCACTGTGCTTAAATACGCACAAAAAATTTGAGAAAGGGTGCTCACCAAAAAAAAAAAAAATCCATCACCCTCACTCTCACAATTACGCATCTCACCACTGAGATCCGATTGTTACCAACACTGCACAATAAAGTTACTCCTAGAGAAAACTGCTCAATTCACTTGATCAAGTTGCAACCCAAATGACCAGAACCATTGTCTGTTTAACAGCCATGCATAATGAGGTTGGTGAGGCACCACGAACCACCGTGATCAGAAACAAAGCCTGATGATCCCTGGGGTACGGGCCGGTAGTGTGGCCAGGCTCCAGCTCCCACACCCCAACCCTCAAGTTATCACTCCGCCCCCAAACAAGCAGCCGGAAACTGAGACGAACACGCACACGCCACCCGCTTAACCTATCGACACCCATGGATTAAAATCATTAAATATTAAGGCGCATTAAGTTCTTATAAGAAGTTGTATTCTTAGCGGAATGGTTAATCCGTAAAAAAAAAGACCTGAATTAGGTGGTGGGAGAATCTGGCGTGTTCCATTGGGAGCTATTTAATAATACTTACTCTTGCCGCCCACGCCTCCGCCTCCTCCTCCACATCATGTTGATGAGATCACAGAACTCTCCAATACGAACGCAGGCAACCACACCTGACCTATTGAGGCTGATATGCAGAAAACGTCAAAATAATGGTGTTTTAATTGTTAATATTACAGCGCATTTTTAACGCAAGTATGAGGAGAGAACGGGTTGAGTTTCCAGGCCAGTAACCTTTTGGTTTTTCAGTAGAAAGAGAAGGAAAGGCCATCGTCTATTCCTTGCTGGATGCTTCCTTCACCCTGACAATTGTAAGTTACCCAAGCAACATTTCCCTCCTCACAGCAGCAAGGCAGCGGCGGTGTATGTCTGTTGCGTGTCTGGCCACTAACCTAACTTCTAGACTCCTATGTGGGCGGGGGCAACCCCTCCTCTCACCGCACGCTCTCATTGGCTGAGCTCCAAGTTTATGAGTTCCCAATTGGCTCTTTCAAACCGAGCCTTGCTGGTTGGTTGCCTTTTTGTTTCAAATCATCCCCATTGTCTTGCAGTACATTCCAGCCCAACTGGGGTTCAGCACCAACACTTCCTCTAAAGTTAGTTCAAGATATTCTTGAACTCTAAAAAGTTAATGCAAATTAAAGCAAGTTAAGCGTCTTTATGTGATTTAAAGCACAGTCCTAAAATCTCAGTTGGACAGCAGGTGTCTCTCTGAGACGCCCCCGTATAGCAAGTGTTATGGTCAGAGCCGCACGCTACAGCTCGGTGGTCCGTGGTTCGAGGCTCCAACGGCCCAAGCGAATGAAACATATTCAGCAAGAGAACATTGATCAGTTGAGGACACTTGCCAGCGTGAGCAGTATTCCGTCGCTGACACAGCTCCCGGGAAGGGCAGATCTCTGACAAATCTTGAGGCTGTAACTTATTATTGTGTAATGAGTCCACTGTGAACACACTGGCACAGAGAGAGAGAGAGACAGAGAGAGAGAGAGAGAGAGAGAGAGAGAGAGAGAGAGAGAGAAGAGAGAGAAGAGAGAATAGAGAGAGAGAGAGAGGAGAGAGAGAGAAGAGAGTTAAAAAACTATTTAATTATTCCAAGAACAAGTACAATGAAAGATAAACAAAATGTGAGCATTTACGTTGATTAAAACATTACCAAGAACACAAAAGTCAAGAGATAACAAAGGCGAGAATATATACCCGCAGCTCCTGAGAGATTAAAAGATTAAAAAGTAAATGAAATAGCAAGTGACCATTACATCCATATTAGCCTCCTTTGTTAATGGGAAGATTATGATGCTGGAAGCACTGAAGCGCAGCTTTGGAGATAAAAACTTTCTTAATCTCTCTTAAATGCATACATGTATTACTGCGAATTACATGATTTGCCTAGTTGCTCCATTGATGGTTATCATTAAAACATCATATTCATTCTACTAGGATTTGGGCATAAATGGCAAAAGTTTTAATGAAATCACAATAATCTGAAGCATTTATAAGAAAATATTGATGCCGTACGATGGGATCGAACTTGTGTCTCAGGACCCTCCAGACACATGCACTCAACACACATCATGGTTCAACGGGTAGTGGGTGATTTCATCCCATATCAACCCGTTCCTTCCGCAAATTCGTTTAGTCAGTATTGACTTATTAACTAAGTGCATAGGTGGTGACATACTAAACATAATAGTAGTTTCCCTTGAAAAGCTTCATAGAACACACCCGAACTTACCTAACCTACTTAGTATGTTAAAATAAGCACTTTATAGCTCGGTAATTACAATTGTTACTTAACCATTATAGGTATAGGATAGGTACTAATTGTAATTACGAAGCCAATAAGATGCTGATCTTAACATACTAAGTAGGTTAGGTAAGGTCGGTGTTTTCTATGACGCTTTTCAAGGGAAACTCTTATGTTAAGTATGTCACCTATGCACTTATTTAATAAGTCATATTGACTATACGAATTTGCGAGGACTCGGAGATGCATTAAATAGCCATTAATGTTCAAGTCATAGCTTCAGATGACTTTACACTTTCAAAATTAAATTTTATTTAGTTAAATGTCCTTGGCCTTTTAAAGGATCTTAAATAGTTGTAAAAAAAACTGCTTTCCTGTTCTTCCTCCTTTCAAGACTAAATAAATGGTCAAAGTTTGGAATATTTTCGTCTCGGATCCTGTATGCCTAAAGAATTTGTTAACATAACTTTCAGGTACATTGACTCAATCTGCCTGCAGTAATGTTGAACAGGACGCGCTAATAACCTTCTCTGTGCTGAAACAACTTTCTTTGGCAGAAACTTGAAAGCTCTTCCACTCCAGCCAAATTTCCTGTTCGCTATATTTACTGTCTCTATGCCACTGGTTTCTTGGTTTGAGATCGTTAGCTACTATAAGGACTGGGATAAGGTGTTATAGTCAGACATACAAAAATTTACTTTTCAAATTTATCTCAACATTAAGTATTCTGTACGGAAGTGTTCAAACTGCCTATGCATTAACATATACATAACATAACTACTACAGGTGAAATGAAAAACACGACCACGGGATGCCTTAATAAATGTCACGGACAGATTCGATTGTTGCAAGACAAGCACCTCCTCGAATTCCTCCGAGGTTGGACTCGTGCCAAAGATGCAGCAGGCTCTGATGTGCGACACTGAGGCGCTGGAACAAGCAGCTTTTCCCATCT
>WNGS01169498.1:21800374-21810404 GCA_020271785.1 Procambarus virginalis
CACACAGCGAGAACACCGCAGTATAATCTGAAACAATAACACTAAACCGTCTCACTCCAACGTAACATCGTTGAGCAATTTTAATTTGACTTTGCAGAAACTAATTAAAACGAAATTAGGTTTACAGCCAATTGAAAAAATGCATTTCCTCTACAGAAACACATTTTCAGATACACTAATTGATTCGAACCCTAATGGTTAGTCCATTCCATCATGAAATTAGAAATTAGGAAATTGGCAAACGAGCCTCACACAAACTGACTGGCATTAAATTGCCGCCAATGTCCAGTGCTGTGCGCGCAGCTCCGGTGTCCGACGCAGGCTTCCTGTCACGATACCAGTGGATACCCTTGTATTGTGCACAGGCAGCAGGCTCCCGGGGGGGAGCGTCCTGAAGGAGGCACAGGCAGCAGGCCCCCCGGGAAAGGGGGCGTCCTGATGGAGAAACAGGCAGCAGGCCCGCAGGTAGCGTCTTGAGAGGCATCGCAGACAGCAGGCCCGCAGCAAGTGGTCTCCTGAGGGAGGCAGCACAAGCAGTGTCCTGAAGGAGGTACATGCAGCAGATCCGCAGCTGGCGTCGTTTTGGATGCACAAGCAACAATCTCCACAAGCTGTTTCACGGAAGAGTGTATGCAAGAAGTTTGGCAAGAGAAACGTGAGAGACATGAATGCTAGCGCTGGTTTAGGGAGACACGGGGGGAGCAGCACCCCACCAGCTGGCGTTTAGAGAGGAGATGCAGGCAAATGCTGACTTTTATTTTAAGATGAGAGCAGGTTTGGGTCTTTAGATGTACGCAGATGCTGATTTAACATATACAAAACACCTGCAGGACGTGCAGCTGGTGTTTCTGCTGCTGCTGCTGTGGGTCTTGCTACTGCTTGTGGTGCAATGGAGGCTGCTTCCATAATCAATTGTATTGTGGAAGCAGTTTTCAGTTATCCGGCTTCTATCACAATAATGCCACAACAATGCCTACCGCTTATCATCCGGCTAATTGCATTGTGTTCTTATGCTAATCCCTCACCACGGAAAGAATGACCAACACTCACATATTATTCCTTAATACACTAAGCTGCACAATTAATTCACAATAACCTGATGTATCTACTTAAAAATACCGTGGTAATGCGATGGGCCTGAACCTGCGTTCCTGGACTCGTCAGGCACACACACGCGCGCGCACGTGCACACACACACACACACACACACACACACACACACACACACACACACACACACACACACACACACACACACACCACACACTGCAGCTAAAAAAGGCTTTCGACAGAGTTCCCCATAAGAGGTTGTTCTGGAAACTGGAAAATATTGGAGGGGTGACAGGTAAGCTTCTAACATGGATGAAAAATTTTCTGACTGATAGAAAAATGAGGGCAGTGATCAGAGGCAATGTATCGGACTGGAGAAATGTCACAAGTGGAGCACCACAGGGTTCAGTTCTTGCACCAGTGATGTTTATTGTCTACATAAATGATCTACCAGTTGGTATACAGAATTATACGAACATGTTTGCTGATGATGCTAAGATAATAGGAAGGATAAGAAACTTAAATGATTGTCATGCCCTTCAAGATGACCTAGACAAAATAAGTATATGGAGCACCACTTGGCAAATGGAATTTAATGTTAATAAATGCCATGTTATGGAATGTGGAATAGGAGAACATAGACCCCACACAACCTGTATATTATGTGAGAAATCTTTAAAGAATTCTGATAAAGAAAGAGATCTAGGGGTGGTTCTAGATAGAAAACTATCACCTGAGGACCAGATAAAGAATATTGTGCGAGGAGCCTATGCCACGCTTTCTAACTTCAGAATTGCTTTTAAATACATGGATGGCGATATACTAAAGAAATTGTTCACGACTTTTGTTAGGCCAAAGCTAGAATATGCAGCGGTTGTGTGGTGCCCATATCTTAAAAAGCACATCAAGAAACTGGAAAAGGTGCAAAGACATGCTACTAAATGGCTCCCAGAACTGAAGGGCAAGAGCTACGAGGAGAGGTTAGAGGCATTAAATATGCCAAAAGTAGAAGACAGAAGAAAAAGAAGTGATATGATCACTACATACAAAATAGTAACAGAAATTGATAAAATCGGTAGGGAAGATTTCCTGAGACCTGGAACTTTAAGATCAAGAGGTCATAGATTTAAACTAGCTAAACACAGATGCCGAAGAAATATAAGAAAATTCACTTTTGCAAACAGAGTGGTAGACGGTTGGAACAAGTTAAGTGAGAAGGTGGTGGAGGCCAAGACCGTAAGTAGTTTCAAAGCGTTATATGACAAAGAGTGCTGGGAAGACGGGACACCACGAGCGTAGCTCTCATCCTGTAACTACACTTAGGTAATTATACTTAGGTAATTACACATTCTCTCTCTCTCTCTCTCTCTCTCTCTCTCTCTCGCTAAGCCGAATTTCGGACGTTAGTTCACAGTCCGTGGACATTATATACTAACACTTCAGCCACACACTACACAAGAAAATATCTTCTAATTAATATTGCATTTCAACGGTAACTTATAACCGCTCAACACATTAAGATTATTTGATCGAAATGACGAAGATTATGGAGAAGAAATCAAGGGGAAACGCCGGAGACGTAACATCAAAAATAGAGTTAACCAGAAAATTGTCCAGAGAGAACAACTGCTATATTCTGCAAAATGGCGCGTCCCTTACAAGATGTGAACAGCGGACTGCGGTAAATTCCTTATTATGACATGTGTAATAAAATTAACCTTCCCTCTTAAAAATTGGGCTACGAATGATGGATAATAGTACACGAATATCTCCACGTATAGCTCCTTATTAAACTTAATACGGAAAAATTTGCGTATGTATATTAAATGTATATTAAACTGAATTCAGCAAAATTAGCTGGACACATTAAAAAGAAAACGAGAAATTAGCTGGACACATTAAAAAGAAAACGAGAAATTAGCTGGACACACATGTATTGACCTGAATACATACAATTAGCGGGACACCTAAACATCCTTAACTAAACTGAATGCGGTTGCAATTTACCGATGTTCGAGAGCGTTAGTATGTGGGTATGCGGCTGTGAGTCACCTTGCCCTCAACTCTCATAGTTACTGCCCAAGTGTTGTGAGTTCTGGATGCTGCCAGCAGTGGTATATCTCCCGCTCTGCTGGATGCTGCGGCAGTGGTATATCTCCCGCTCTGCTGGATGCTGTGAGCAGTGGTATATCTCCCGCTCTGCTGGATGCTGCGGCAGTGGTATATCTCCCGCTCTGCTGGATGCTGCGGGCAGTGGTATATCTCCCGCTCTGCTGGATGCTGCTAGCAGTGGTATATCTCCCGCTCTGCTGGATGCTGCCAGCAGTGGTATATCTCCCGCTCTGCTGGATGCTGCGGCAGTGGTATATCTCCCGCTCTGCTGGATGCTGCCAGCAGTGGTATATCTCCCGCTCTGCTGGATGCTGCCAGCAGTGGTATATCTCCCGCTCTGCTGGATGCTGCGAGCAGTGGTATATCTCCCGCTCTGCTGGATGCTGCGAGCAGTGGTATATCTCCCGCTCTGCTGGATGCTGCCAGCAGTGGTATATCTCCCGCTCTGCTGGATGCTGCGAGCAGTGGTATATCTCCCGCTCTGCTGGATGCTGCGAGCAGTGGTATATCTCCCGCTCTGCTGGATGCTGCGAGCAGTGGTATATCTCCCGCTCTGCTGGATGCTGCGAGCAGTGGTATATCTCCCGCTCTGCTGGATGCTGCCAGCAATGGTATATCTCCCGCTCTACTGGATGCTGCCAGCAGTGGTATATCTCCCGCTCTGCTGGATGCTGCGAGCAGTGGTATATCTCCCGCTCTGCTGGATGCTGCGAGCAGTGGTATATCTCCCGCTCTGCTGGATGCTGCGAGCAGAGGTATATCTCCCGCTCTGCCGGTGACAGAGGGGAAAATAATATGCCAGTGAGAAGCGTGGAAACTTTTGAGCCTCTACGTGACTCTTCTGGAGTGGGAGATAATCCGCTCCAGTTGTCTGGAACTGTGGCCATAACTCAGCCAGGCTAACGAGACGCCATCACCATATATCCCACAGTGGTCACCCTCCCCCACCTTCTCCATTTTGACCCCATCCCTCGCGGTTATTACTCTTTCTTCCCCCTCGCTCACAACCCTTCAAACCTTCCAGTGCCACCTCAGTGCCCATCACTGCTGAGTGCACAGTGCCCTTCACTGCTGAGTTCACAGTGCCCTTCACTGCTGAGTTCACAGTGCCCTTCACTGCTGAGTTCACAGTGCCCTTCACTGCTCTCGGCTCCGTCGTTGTCTCACTCTATTATCAAGTCGCCCGGACACTTTGCTCGCTCTCTCACCACACTTCTATTTGCATTTATTGCAGTCCGTGCAGCCACTCCCCCCCTAAAGTTACTCTAACCGTTCACTCTGTTCCATTCCCTTATTTTGCCCCTGCCCACCGCATCCGTCTACCCCCCCTCCCCCCCCCACCGCGCCTCCCCTTAACTTCTGACATTCAGTCGTTCTATATCAATGTCATTCAGTCGTTCTATATCAATGACATTCAGTCGTTCTATATCAATGACATTCAGTCGTTCTATATCAATGACATTCAGTCGTTCTATATCAATGACATTCAGTCGTTCTATATCAATGTCATTCAGTCGTTCTATATCAATGTCATTCAGTCGTTCTATATCAATGACATTCAGTCGTTCTATATCAATGACATTCAGTCGTTCTATATCAATGACATCAGTCGTTCTATATCAATGACATTCAGTCGTTCTATATCAATGACATTCAGTCGTTCTATATCAATGTCACAGCTTGCCCAATCGTCGTTCCCAGACTTTCACTCCCTATTTATCCTCAGTGCATTTAGGCTTCTCAAGTCCGGCATTTATATCTTCACTATTGAGTTCTCTCTCTCTCTCTCTCTCTCTCTCTCTCTCTCTCTCTCTCTCTCTCTCTCTCTCTCTCTCTCTGACTTAGGTGGTCTTCCAATTCACTTCTTTCCTCTTCACCTGCCTTCCTAGGTATTAAGTTTTAAGTTTTGACCCGAGGGGCGGGTTTATTGGGCAGCGTCACTCATCCTGTGAGTGGACACACCGCCATAGTGACAGTATTGGGCAGCGCCACTCATCCTGTGAGTGGACACACCGCCATAGTGACAGTATTGGGCAGCGGCACTCATCCTGTGAGTGGACACACCGCCATAGTGACAGTATTGGGCAGCGTCACTCATCCTGTGAGTGGACACACCGCCATAGTGACAGTATTGGGCAGCGTCACTCATCCTGTGAGTGGACACACCGCCATAGTAACAGTATTGGGCAGCGGCACTCATCCTGTGAGTGGACACACCGCCATAGTGACAGTATTGGGCAGCGTCACTCATCCTGTGAGTGGACACACCGCCATAGTAACAGTATTGGGCAGCGGCACTCATCCTGTGAGTGAACACACCGCCATAGCAGCATGTACAACACCCCACCAATAGGAAGAAAACCCGCTGGGTTGTTCATCCTGTCACTTGTACCCAGACACAGCAGGGACTTGCTTAACTGTTATGCCTATTCCCTTCCAAAGGTCCTCATTTCCCTACTTGTCACTCTCACTATCAGACTCCAATACTCCCCGTTCTACCATTCACTTACACCCATCCACTCCGGGCTCCCTGCCTCACCATTCATAATTCCCCTCGTGTGTCCCCTCGCCAGCCACAAGTCAGCGGTTATGGCGGTCATGGGCGGTAAGCTGGGCTCGGGGCTCTTTCCGTTACGACCCGACAAGAGCAACATCCTGGCACTCATAGTAAGCGAGTGCCTGCGGACAGGAATACCCTCGTAAATCAATTTTTACCCCAGCGCCTCATAGCCGGTGAGGCTGTGAGGCGCTGGGTAAAATGTTGCGTCTACCAGTCTGAGCTGTCTACACTGTGTCTTGGTAGATTGTCAACATTTGGTAGATTGCGTCTACCAGCCACTGCCTTCTAAATTGCATGTCATAGCCAGCATCTACTAGAATGTCTCATAGCCAGCATCTACTAGAATGTCTCATAGCCAGCGTCTACTAGAATGTCTCATAGCCAGCGTCTACTAGAATGTTTCATAGCCAGCATCTACAGAATGTCTCATAGCCAGCATCTACTAGAATGTCTCATAGCCAGCGTCTACTAGAATGTTTCATAGCCAGCATCTACAGAATGTCTCATAGCCAGCATCTACTAGAATGTCTCATAGCCAGCATCTACTAGAATGTCTCATAGCCAGTGTCTACTAGAATGTCTCATAGCCAGCATCTACTAGAATGTCTCATAGCAGCGTCTACTAGAATGTCTCATACCAGCATCTACTAGAATGTCTCATAGCCAGCATCTACTAGAATGTCTCATAGCCAGCATCTACTAGAATGTCTCATAGCCAGTGTCTACTAGAATGTCTCATAGCCAGCATCTACTAGAATGTCTCATAGCCAGCGTCTACTAGAATGTATATAGCCAGCATCTACTAGCATGTCTACAGCCAGCTACTAGAATGTCTCATAGCAGCATCTACTAGAATGTCTCATAGCCGCGTCTACTAGAATGTCTCATAGCCAGCATCTACTAGAATGTCTCATAGCCAGCGTCTACTAGAATGTCTCATAGCCAGCATCTACAGAATGTCTCATAGCCAGCATCTACTAGAATGTCTCATAGCCAGTGTATACTAGAATGTCTCATAGCCAGCATCTACTAGAATGTCTCATAGCCAGCGTCAATTCATGACTATGTCTTCTATCTGGTGTCAACAATGGAACACGCGTGTGTATTTACTATTTGTGCCTGCAGGATCGAGCTGTTAGCTCTTGGACCCCGCCTTTCTGACCGTCGGCTGTCTAATGTACTGATTCCCAACCTTCTCCACCATAGTAGCAGCTGCTTAACTCCCAGGTACCTATTTACTGCTAGGTGAACTGGAGCATCATGTGAATGAAACTCCGCCCATTTGTTTTTGCCTCGGCCGGGAATAAATCATTATGACTACGACCTCTATGTGTGTGCATACTCAACTATTTGTGCCTACAGGATCGAGCACTGGCTCTTGGATGCAGACTCTCTAGTCGTTGGTTGTTTAAAGCAATGACTCCTGTACTATTTCAACATCATATCTACTTGTAAAAGTAGATATGATGGAGTAGATAAAAGTAGAAATGGAGTACTACTCCATTATGAATGGAGTTTGCTTTCACAACCTGCTCCTTTAGCTCATTCCATTTTCCCACTACTCTTACTCTAAATGAAAACTTTCTAACATCTTTATGACTCATCTGAGTCTCAAGCTTCCACCCATGGCCCCTTGTTCAGTTGTTATTCACTGTGAACATTTTCTCTCTTTCCACCCTGTCAATCCCCTAAGTATCTTTAGACGTCTCTATCATTTCTCCTCTCTCTCTCTTTCCTTTCTTCTGACGTCGTCAGGTTCAGTTCTTTCAGTCGCTCTTCATATACCATTCTTCCTAATTCTGGGATGAGCCTCGGCTCATACTTCTGAACCTTTTCCAGTTTCCTTATGTGTTTCTTTAGGTATGTTAGCTGTAATCATATACTCTAAAACAGGTACTCACCTAGTTGTGCTTGCGGGGGTTGACCTATGGCTCTTTGGTCCCGCCTCTCAACCGTCAATCAACAGGTGTACAGGTTCCTGAGCCTATTGGGCTCTATCATATCTACACTTGAAACTGTGTATGGAGTCAGCCTCCACCACATTACTTCCTAATGCATTCCATTTGTCAACCACTCTGACACTAAAAAAGTTCTTTCTAATATCTCTGTGGCTCATTTGGGCACTCAGTTTCCACCTGTGTCCCCTAGTGCGTGTGCCCCTTGTGTTAAATAGCATGTCTTTATCAACCCTGTCGATTCCCTTGAGAATCTTGAATGTGGTGATCATGTCCCCCCTAACTCTTCTGTCTTCCAACGAAGTGAGGTTTAATTCCCGTAGTCTCTCCTCGTAGCTCATACCTCTCAGCTCGGGTACTAGTCTGGTGGCAAACCTTTGAACCTTTTCCAGTTTAGTCTTATGCTTGACTAGATATGGACTCCATGCTGGAGCCGCATACTCCAGGATTGGTCTGACATATGTGGTATATAATGTTCTGAAAGATTCCTTAAACAAGTTTCTAAAGGCCGTTCTTATGTTAGCCAACCTGGCATATGCTGCTGATGTTATCCTCTTGATATGAGCTTCAGGGGACAGGTCTGGCGTGATATCAACCCCCAGGTCTTTCTCTCTCTCTGACTCTTGAAGTATTTCATCTCCCAAATGATACCTTGTATCTGGTCTCCTGCTTCCTACCCCTATCTTCATTACATTACACTTGCTTGGGTTAAACTCTAACAGCCATTTGTTCGACCATTCCTGCAGCTTGTCCAGGTCTTCTTGAAGCCTCAAGCTGTCCTCCTCTGTCTTAATCCTTCTCATAATTTTGGCGTCGTCCGCAAACATTGAGAGGAATGAGTCTATACCCTCTGGGAGATCATTTACGTATATCAGAAACAGGATAGGTCCAAGCACAGAGCCCTGTGGGACTCCACTGGTGACTTCACGCCTCCACTGGTGTGTGTGTGTGTGTGTGTGTGTGTAGCTTCTATTTGTATTTAGTATTTGTATCTACGGAATCGAGCTATTAACTCTTGGACCCCGCCTTTCTAACCAATTTATTTTTCCTCTGTTATGTTTACTACATATATTTATTTTGCACATGCGCGCACACACACACACACACACACACACACATCCCCAGGAAGCAGCTCGTAGCAGCTTTCTAACTCCCAGGTACCTATTTACTGCTAGGCGAACAGACGCATCAGGGTGAAAGAAACTGCCAATTTGTTTCTACCTCTACCGGAGATTAAACCCGACCCTTAGGACTACGACCCCAGAGCCCTGTCCACTCAGCCGCGAGGCCCCTGTATGTACTCACCTAGTATGTACTCACACAATTCGTCAGTGAAACACTTGTTCCAGAAGGGTTCGAACGAAATCAGTTGTGAGTCGTGTGTAAACTACTTTTCATTCATAAACAGGGGTTTGGCGGGTGCATGGAATTACTTTTGGGTCTTTGGAGGACAGGCTGATTCAGAGCACACGCTCTGAACAATTCATAGCTATCTGTACTCAGAGGAAAAAGAAGGTATGAATCATGTGTGAGTATGCGCACGCACTTATGAGTACTTTTATGCATGACTTTGCATGTGTAAGTGTTTGTGCTAGACTTCTGACTTTGTATGTGTGTGTGTGCTTGTCCATGACTTCGTATGTGTGAGTATTTGTGCATGACTTTGCATGTGTGAGTGTTTGTGCATAACTCTGCATGTGTGAGTGTTTGTGCATAACTCTGCATGTGTGAGTGTTTGTGCATAACTCTGCATGTGTGTGTGTTTGTGCATAACTCTGCATGTGTCAGTGTTTGTACACGACTTTTGCGTGTGTATGATCTACAACAATTCATGTTCTACCACAATCTCTGTCCATCAACCTCCCACTATCGCCCATCGTCCACTACTGTCGTGCAAACGCCCAACAAAATCCGAATTTCAACAAAGCTTAAACTTTATGGAATTGAAATTGTAGCAATATTTGTCCCTGTAGTGAAATTGAATCCTGCATGCCAAGCTATGTTTGGGGAGATGGTTGCTCTCGTCCACGGCATGGCAGCAAAGCTACAGGAAGGGAAAGTTGGTTACCTAAAATAGCTGTTCTAGCCCTGGTGCTTCACGCAGAGGGGCTTGCGAAAGGGAAAGGGGACTGTTGTTGCTGTTAAAGATTCAGCTATTTGGAACAAAATGTTCCAAGCAGCACGGGCTATGGTGAGCCCGTAGTGGACTTACCTGGCATAGGAGCGGGGCAATATATATATATATATATATATATATATATATTATATATATATATATTATATATATATATATATATATATATATATATATATATATATATATATATATATATATATATATATATATATATAT
>WNGS01169498.1:21908040-21919476 GCA_020271785.1 Procambarus virginalis
CAATAATTTATTGTCTTAATATAATATAATAATAATACTTAAAAGAAACCAATAGGAAACAATTATTGAAAGTAAAGAAAATTACTCGGCCTATTAGGCAAATCGGGCCTTGCATAGTAGGCCGAGAAGTGTGTTCTGGCTACTAGGTACTATATATATATATATATATATATATATAATATATATATATATATATATATATATATATATAATATATATATATATATATATATATATATATATATATATACCTCTGGTGCAATTATAGGGACCCACAGCCTCAGAGAAGGGAACACAGAGCAGTCAGGGAAAAACTTGCCATTTAACTCTGAATACATAAGAGTGTTCGCTTCTCCTACCACCCCCCTTTTTTATGGTGTACACTTCATTATGCAAGGTTATACAGTTACATATCTGATTGTATACAAAAATGAACATTAAGAGGACACAAAAAGAAAAGTTTGCTTCCTAGAGGCTGTAGATTTCCTCGAACTCCTCCGACGTCGGGCAGGAACCGAGGATGCAGCGAGCATTCCCCCCTCTGGATCGCGACACTGAAGCGCTGAATGAGAAAACTTGCCGCTCTAGGGTCTCTTGTGGTGTCAATGAGCTTGGAACCAAGATCCTTAAGAAACCTTCTTGCATTCTCTCCCCATGGGCCTAGGGTCTCAGACTCTATTGGAACGAAGTTGTACCGATGATCTAATTGCCTGTACTTGGCTGACTTGTCTCTTTCTCTGTGTGTCACCACGGCTCCTGCTGTGCTGGCAGAGAGGTTGATGTATGTGGCTGCCAGGGTGGATACGCAAGTATAGTCCCATGCCAACTGTCTGCCACCCTTCCATGGGCGCAGTGTGATTCCGTCTGGTCGGCCGGCAAAGCTAACAGAGTCACGGTTCAGAAGGTTGCGGGGCTCTCTCTCCGCTGGACACTGGGCAGAGGCAAGGCTTCTTTTAATGATGTCGTTTACTTCGTCGTGTCTAGTGTGCCAACCACCAGATTTTCCACAGTGCAGGCCATGCAATCCATATTCGTCAGCATCTGCCTCGCCGCAAATACACCTATGAACAGTGTGGATAGGGGCAGCAAGACGGAGAGCGACTGCAATACGGAGCTCCTGCGGATCAAGACGTGTGCCTGTCGCAGACATAGGGACTGCCAAAAGGAAGTCCTCTGCATGGGGAGCCTGCACAGCTGTGAGGCGTGCACGATCATTGTTGCTGCCTCCAGCAAAGCTGTGGCTTCTTTGTCTGCAATGGGGCTGTCCCAACTGGATTGTGTCTTGGCTTTCGGCATGGCTGGTCTGAGTGCTGGGTCTGCCATGGCACCCGATTTCGTGTCGCATTCCGTGTAGTGGGGGTCCTGTATCCCCGCTACATCACTGAGGGTGTCAGGTAGAATTTCCTTAGCCATGTCATCTGATGCTGAGGAGGAAGACAGGAAGGCTGGGACAGCAATTTGGGTGGCAGTGCGGACACCCAAGCCACCGAGCCTAACAGGTAGAGTGGCTTGTTTCCACTGGCACTCGTTGAGGGAGAGGTTAACAACTTTCACCAGCATGGTCTTCAGTAAGAGGTCATACTCTTCAAGCTTTCGGTTGTCGTAAGATGGGGCGCACCTCAGAAAGTAGGTTAGCCTCGGAAGGGATAGGCATATATATATATAATCATACATTTAAGGAGAATGTATGATTATACATTCTAATTGTAACTAAGAGGTGCAACTGCAGATTACCTGGGTGCAGCCTTGCAGTAGAGATGACGTTGCAGAAAGTGGTTGACGCGCCACAGTTAACGGTATTAATTAGAGCCTCATTAGTATTCATAGAAATGTGAAACAAATCAGCGCGGGACAGTGTATCCGGATACAAAATTAACTCCGAGATCAAACAGTAATACGATACAATTGTGTGTTGTTGTGGAGTCGGCATTTGGGTCCCATCTTTGTTATTCTCAGCGTCATTATTAATAACAAATTGTAATTTTTGTCTTTGTTTGCGGCTCTCTGAGAGTATATATCTACTTGTAATTGTTTTGTTGACTGTACATGTCAGGGTAGCTTTTGTTGTTGTTGTTGCTTGGTTTCCTTTTTCGGTATTTATTTGTTTGTTTGTTTGGCAAGGCGTTTAATGACTATATGTCAGGTGATGTATTGTGTCACACGGGAGAGTATGGGACAGGGATGGCTGCCAGAGGGATGGAGAGGAGATAGTAAGGCTAGAAGAGGGAGAGAAGGGATAAAGGAGATGTAAAAGTGGTAGAATATAGAGGGAGAATGTGTGTGGAAGGAGAGAGGAAGGAAGGGAAAGGTGCCAATTAGGAGAGAGCGCCAAGTCATTACTGCTATATATCACCGGGAAGGAGTCAGGATAAGGATATGGGATGGGTCGGGAGGAAGGAGTGGTGCCCAACCACTTAATCGAGGTCGGGGATTGAACACCGACCTGCATGAAGCGAGACCGTCGTTCCACCGTCCAGCCCAAGCGGTTTGGCACAGAGAGGTAGGAGTAGTAAGAGGAAAGTGTCTGTGTTCAAGAGGACGATGATTGCGACAGTTCAGGCAAGCAGAATAAACAAGAGAATGGATTCTGTGAGAGATGGAGCATTGTTTGACTCTGGTATTCCGTTTCATGTCACGAGAAACAAACTGCTCGGCCTTCACCCTCGCAAATCTCTTGCTGTGTATCTACAAGTGAGTGTGTGTGTGTGTGTAATCACCTAGTTGTACTCACCTAGTTGTGCTTGCGGGGGTTGAGCTTTAGCTCTTTGTCCCGCCTCTCAACCGTCAATCATCAGGTGTACAGGATCCTGAGCCTATTGGGCTCTATCATATCTACACTTGAAACTGTGTATGGAGTCAGCCTCCACTACATCACTTCCTAATACATTCCATTTGTCAACCACTCTCACACTAAAAAAGTTCTTTCTAATATCTCTGTGGCTCATTTGGGCACTCAGTTTCCACCTGTGTCCCCTAGTGAGTGTGCCCCTTGTGTTAAATAGCCTGTCTTTATCTACCCTATCAACTCCCTTCAGAATCTTGAATATGGTGATTATGTCCCCCCTAACTCTTCTGTCTTCCAGCGAAGTTAGGTTTGATTCCCGTAGTCTCTCCTCGTAGCTCATACTTCTCAGCTCGGGTACTAGTCTGGTGGCAAACCTTTGAACCTTTTCCGGTTTGGTCTTATCCTTGACTAGGTATGGACTCCAAGCTGGGGCTGCATACTCCAGGATTTGCCTAACATATGTGGTATACAAAGTTCTGAATGATTCCTCACACAATTTTCTCAATGCCATTCTTATGTTGGCCAGCCTGGAATATGCCGCTGATGTTATCCTCTTGATATGGGCTGCAGGAGACAGGTTTGGCATGATATCAACCCCCAAGTCTTTTTCTTTCTCTGACTCTTGAAGTATTTCATCTCCCAGATAGTACCTTTTATCTGGCCTCCTGCTCCCTACACCTATCTTCATTACATTACATTTACTTGGGTTAAACTCTAACAACCATTTGTTTGACCATTCCTTCAGCTTGTCTAGGTCTTCTTGAAGCCTCAAGCTGTCCTCCTCTGTCTTAATCCTTCTCATAATTTTGGCATCGTCCGCAAACATTGAGAGAAATTAATCTATACCCTCATCATTCCCAAGGGTGCTTCCATCTTAACTTCCCTTATATCCCACTCATTTAGGGTAACTATCAAATCAAGCATTGCTGGTTCATCTTCTCCTCTCATTCTTGTTGGTTCCTTGATGTGCTGGCTTAGAAAGTTTCTTGTTGCCACGTCCAGCAGCTTAGCTCTCCATGTTTCTGGTCCTCCATGCGGGTCTCTGTTCTCCCAATCTATCTTCCCATGGTTGAAGTCTCTCATAATTAGTAGTCCAGATCCATTCCTGCTAGCAACAGAAGCTGCTCTCTCTATTATGTTAATGGTAGCCATGTTGTTTCTTTCATATTCCTGTCTGGGTCTTCTGTCATTTGGTGGTGGATTATATATGACTACGACTAAAATTTTTTGCCCTCCATTTGTTATGGTACCTGCTATGTAGTCACTGAAACCTTCACATCCCTGAACAACCATCTCCTCAACATCCCAGCCATTTCTTACCAGTAGAGCTACACCACCACCACCTCTTCCTTCCCTCTCTTTACTCATAACATAATAGTCCTGTGGGAACACTGCGTTTGTTATCGTTTTCGTCATCCTTGTTTCTGTGAGGGCTATTATGTCTGGGTTTTCCCTTTAGTACCCGTTCTCCAAGTTCATTTGCTTTATTTGTAAATCCATCTATGTTAGTGTACATTGCCTTGAGGCTCACTTTCTTCTGTCCCTTCTCAAATCGCCTCCTTTGTCAGTGTTCTGCTGGTGGGGGAAGCTGTTCCATGGGTGTGAAGACCTGTGAGGTGGATAACAGGGTCTCAGAGGATACTGGGACGAGGGGCGGGGGATCCAGTGAAAGGGGAGGAACAGGGAGGGTATGGGGTGAAAGGGGATGGAGGACAGGAAGGAAAGGGGGGAGGGGGGACTCGGCGGGAGGAGGGGAGGGGTAGAAGGGTGGGGATTGGGTGTGGGGGGTGTGAGATTTGGCTGAAGATTGGAGTAGGGGCAGGGAGGGTTTGGGGTAGGTGGGTTTTCTATGCAATGGAGGGTGGCGGGGTTGTCCTCCCCGCTGTGTGTAATTACCTAAGTGTAATTACCTAAGTGTAGTTACAGGATGAGAGCTACGCTCGTGGTGTCCCGTCTTCCCAGCACTCTGTGTCATATAACGCTTTGAAACTACTGACGGTCTTGGCCTCCACCACCTTCTCACCTAACTTGTTACAACCGTCTACCACTCTATTTGCGAAAGTGAATTTTCTTATATTTCTTCGGCATCAGTGTTTAGCTAGTTTAAATCTATGACCTCTTGTTCTTGAAGTTCCAGGTCTCAGGAAATCTTCCCTGTCCATTTTATCAATTTCTGTTACTATTTTGTACGTAGTGATCATATCACCTCTTTTTTTTCTGTCTTCTAGTTTTGGCATATTTAATGCCTCTAACCTTTCCTTGTAGCTCTTGCCCTTCAGTTCTGGGAGCCACTTAGTAGCATGTCTTTGCACCTTTTCCAGTTTGTTGATGTGCTTCTTAAGACATGGGCACCACACAACAGCTGCATATTCTAGCTTTGACCTAACAAAAGTCATGAACAATTTCTTTAGTATATCGCCATCCATGTATTTAAAAGCAATTCTGTAGTTAGAAAGCGTAGCATAGGCCCCTCGCACAACGTTCTTTATGTGGTCCTCAGGTGATAGTTTTCTATCTAGAACCACCCCTAGATCTCTTTCTTTATCAGAATTCTTTAAAGATTTCTCACATAATGTATAGGTTTTGTGGGGTCTATGTTCTCCTATTCCACATTCCATAACATGGCATTTATTAACATTAAATTCCATTTGCCAAGTGGTGCTCCATATACTTATTTTGTCCAGGTCTTCTTGAAGGGCATGACAATCATCTAAATTTCTTATCCTTCCTATTATCTTAGCATCATCAGCAAACATGTTCATATAATTCTGTATACCAACTGGTAGATCATTTATGTAGACAATAAACATCACTGGTGCAAGAACTGAACTTTGTGGTACACCACTTGTGACATTTCTTCAGTCCGATACATTGCCTCTGATTACTGACCTCTTTTTTCAATCAGTCAGAAAATTTTTCATCCATGTTAGAAGCTTACTTGTCACCCCTCGAATATTTTCCAGTTTCCAGAACAACCTTTATGTGGAACTCTGTCGAAAGCCTTTTTTAGGTCCAGATAGATGCAGTCAACCCAACCATCTCTTTCCTGTAATATTTCTGTGGCTCGATCATAGAAACTGAGTAAATTCGATACACAGGATCTTCCAGATCGAAAACCATACTGTCTGTCTGAAATTATATCATTTCTCTCCAGGTGTTCTACCCATTTAGTTTTAATTATTATTTCCAATATTTTGACTATTGCACTTGTCAATGATACAGATCTATAATTAAGAGGGTCTTCCCTGCTTCGTCTTTTGTAGATTGGAACTATGTTAGCCTTTTTCCACACATCGGCTACAACTCCTGTAAACAGGGATGCTTGAAAAATCAGTTGAAGTGGAATGCTGAGCTCAGGTGCACATTTTCGCAGAACCCATGGTGAAACTCCATCTGGACCAACTGCTTTGTTCTTACTTAGCTCCTTGAGCATTTTTTCCACTTCGTCTCTAGACACCTCAATGTGCTCTATGTTGTTCTCTGGAATTCTTATTGTGTCTGGTTCCCTGAAGATTTCATTTTGTACAAACACACTTTGGAACTTTTCGTTTAATGTTTCACATATTTCTTTTCATTTTCCGTGAATCTATTTCCCATTTTCAACCTCTGAATATTATCCTTTACCTGCAATTTGTTGTTTATGAATTTATAGAATAGACCTGGTTCTGTTTTACACTTGTCTGCAATCCCTTTTTCAAAATTTCTTTCTGTCTCTCTCCTCACTGCCGTGTAGTTGTTTCTCGCATCTTTGTATCGCTGGTATGTTTGGGGGTTTGGCCTCTTTCTGTATTGATTCCATTTTTGTGTCTTTTGGTCTCTGGCCCTCTCGCAATTTCTGTTGAACCAATCCTGTTTCCTAGTTCTGCATCTCTGTTTTGGTATAAACATTTTTGTGCCTTTATCATATATTTCACAAAACTTGACATACATCTCATTCACTTCCTTGCCTGGCAACAAGTCTGTCCAATTATACTCACTAAAAAAATTCTAAGGTTGCCATAATGTCCTCACCTAAAGTCAGGTTTTTCAGTGTGTGTGTGTGTGTGTGTGTACTCACCTGTTTATACTCACCTATTTGTGCTTGCGGGGGTTGAGCTTTGGCTCTTTGGTCCCGGCTCTCAACTGTCAATCAACTGGTGTACAGATTCCTGAGCCTACTGGGCTCCATTATATCTACATTTGAAACTGTGTATGGAGTCAGCCTCCACCACATCACTGCCTAATGCATTCCATCCGTTAACTATTCTGACATTGAAAAAGTTCCTTCTAACGTCCCTGTGGCTCATGTGGGTACTCAGTTTCCAGGTACTCATGTGGGTACCTGTGTCCCCTCATGTGGGTACATCGCGTCCCACCAGTGTTGAATAGTTTATCCTTGTTTACCCGGTCGATTCCCCTGAGGATTTTGTACGTTGTGATCATGTTTCCCCTTACTCTTCTGTCTTCCAGTGTCGTAAGGTGCATTTCCCACAGCCTTTCCTCGTAACTCATGCCTCTTAGTTCTGGGACTAGTCTAGTGGCATACCTTTGTGTGTGTGTGTGTGCGTGTGTGTGTGTGTGATCGTGTGTGTGTGTGTGTGTGTGTGTGTGTGTGTGTGTGTGTGTGTGGTGTGTGGGAGGGGGGGGAAAGGGCATGATAAAAACAAGCAAAGAGGTTTTTGACAGTAAACTTCACTGTAAGAGTGAAACTGCTTTCAATTTTCCCTTTTGATTGGAGTGCTGGTGTTTGGAGCTGTGGTTGTTGTTGTTGTTGCTTTTTTAGAGCTGTGATTGTCATTTTTGGAGCTGCGATTATGGTGTTTGGGACTAAAATGGTATTGTTTTAGAGAGTTTCTTTCACACCCACTACCATCCAACTTGTTCAACACAATATTCCACAGAAAAATGACGTTTTCAAACAAACACACAATCTCGCCAGTTCTCAATGGAGAATCCCACAAACATATATAAACCTTAAGAGTAAAACCCCCATTAAAGCCAATAACTAAGCAGAATAACTTACTATCAGAGACAAGGGGATAATAATTACAAATCATTCGTCACGGTCTTAATCTTGTACAGACTTATATCTGCCGGCTGTTGTCCCAAGGTGATTTCCCTTAGGAAACGTCTCATCTCATATTTCCCCTTTCGGTATGCCAACCTTTTGTTTCCTAGAGTGTTTTTGGGGGGGGAGATAATTCCTAGCTCTACCGGTACTCAAAGATTGAACACTATGGTCACTCATTTCCAAGGGTGCTTCCATCTTAATTTCCTTATATCCCTCTCATTTACGGTAAATATCAGAGCGAGAATTGCTGGTTTATCTTCTCTCATTATTGTTGGTTCCTTGATGTGCAGGATGAGAAAGTTTCTTGTTGTCACCGTCCATTGAACTTAACCCTCCATGTTTCTGATCCTCCATGCGGTCTCTGTTCTTAAGAAATTTTCCCTCCGTGGTTGAGGTCTCTCATGATTAATAGTCCAGATCCAATCCTGCTGCAACAGAAGCTGCTCTTTCTTATGTTAATGGGGCCATGTTGTTTCTATCATATAATTCTGTGTTTCTGCCATTGGTTGTTGGTGGGTTATATATGACTAGGACTATAATTTTTTGTCCTCCAGTTGTTATGGTACCTGCTCTGTAGTCACTGAAACCCTCTTAGCTCTGAATGAACATCTACTCAAAGTCCCAGCCCTTTCTACCAGCAGGAGTTACACCACCACCACACCTACTTCCTCTCTTTCCTCATAACATAATTTTCTTCTGGGAACCTGCATTGTTATGGTTTTTCGTTAGCTTTGTTTCGTGAGTGCTAATATGTTTGGGTCTTACTCTAGTGGGACCATTCTCCAAGCTCATTTGCTTATTTGTAATTCCATCTATTGTTGAGTGGACCTTGCCTGAGGGCCTCAATTTCTTCGTTCCTTCCAATCGTTCCTTGTGAGTGTTCTGCTGGTGGAGGAAGCTGTTCCCTGGGTGTTTGTAGGATTTGTGATGTGGATAAAGGGTCTCAGATGATAATGCGGGGTGAGGGGTAGGGGGGTCAAGTGAAGGGGGAGGAAAGGTAGGGTATAGGATGAAGGGGGAGGGAAGACACGAAGGGGACAGGGGGGGAGAGGACCGGGGGGGGACCCACATGGCAGGGTGGGTTTGGTTTTAGGTGGGGTTCTGGTTTTTACTATGCAGAAGAAGGAAGAAAGGTGGGTGGTGTGGTTGCACACTCCTCCCCGGTATATTATATGCGGTAGCTGGTTGTGGGTTTCCCTACTCACCTCTGGGGATGATGTGTTAGAGCTGTGTGTGTGTAGTGGTGTAATAAGAACAACTGTGTAACTAGCTTATTAAGATTGTTACTTGTTTAGCTAAATTAATTTTGGGGGTCAGTTCCTGAACCCCTTATGTGCCTCTTTCCACATTCCACCACTGCCCACGGGATGGGTATGGTGTGCATAAGTAAGGGACTAACTCACTGGACCGGCGTTGATAATATTTCAGTTAATCTTACCATACAGGTAACGAGGGAAGAGACACTGGAAAACAAACACAGGTGAAAATATCCACAAATTCATGGGTGTTTGTGGGCAATTGACCAAAACAAAAAGGTAAAGAAAAAATAGAGGCAAAGAAAATGGGAGGTTTAAAAACGACACACAACCATTCGCTTTGTTTGCTGCTAATTACCACGACCAATAAAAACGATCAATGGACTCTAAAAATTTAGCGGGATATAATTTTTAAAAACTTTGTCATAATCACTTGCCATTTACCAGAAAGGGAACTTTTTATTTAAATAGGTTTTTAGCTGTTGGTGGTTACTTACAAAAAAGGGGGTTTAAACTTATGTGTATATGTATATATATATATCTATATATTATATATATATATATTATAATATATATATATATATATATATATATAATCATATATATATATATGTGGTGCCTGTGTTATGTTTACTTCACCTAGTTGTGCTTGCAGGTCGTTGAGCTTGGCTCTTGGTCCAGCTCCAACGATAAATCTACTGGTTTACAGAATTCCTGGATTCCCGAACTTTATCATATCTACGTTTGAGAGTGCACGTGGTCTGTGTGTGTGTGTGTGGTGTGTGTGTGTTTGTGTTTGTGTTGTGTGTGTGGGTGTGTGTGTCCGTGTGGTGTGTGTGGTGTGTGTGTGTGTGTTTACTCAACTATATGTGTCTGACAGTACAGAGTATTGACTCTTGGATCCCGCTTTCGAGCCCACGGTTGTTTTACAGCAGACTCCGTTCATATTTCGCATTCATACCTAGTTTTAAAATTATGAATTTAGAATTTGCTTCCACAACTTGTTCCTTAAGTGCATTTAATTTTCCCAATACTATCACGCTAAAAGAAAACTTCCTAACATCTCTGTGACTCATCTGGGTTTCTACCATTTTCCTGTGCTGCTATATTCCTTGGTCACATTTCCTCTATGTCCACTCTGTCAATCCCCCTAAGTACTTTATACGTCTCAGTCATGTCTCCCACGTTTCCACTTCTTTTTCTAGTGTCGTAAGGAACAGTTCCCTCAGGCGCTCCTTCTACCCCCCATAACTCGTAACTCTGGGATGAGTCTCGTCGCAAACTTCTGAACCTTTTCCAGTTTCTTTATAGGCTTCTTCGATGTGGACTCCATGATGAGGGCGGCATACTCTAAGACTGGCCTCACCGTAGGCAGGGGTAAATCGCCCCAACTCCCTCATTAAATAGGTTTCTGAATGATATTCTAACTTTTGCAGCGTGCGTAAGTTGCTGTCGTTATCCTATTTATATGTGCCTCAGGAGAAGATTAGGTGTTACGTCCGTGCCCAGGTCTTCTTTCTAGCGTCGTCCATAGTAGGTAATTTCCCTTAATTGTGTACTGATCCTTTGGTTTCCTCTCACCTAGTTCCATTTTGTGTGTGCGTATTCACTAGTTGTGTTTGTGGGGGTGAGCTTTGGCTCTTCGGCCCCCTATTTCAACTGTCAATCAACTGTTTAACTAACTACTTTTTGTTCCACACCACACAACACACACACACACACACACAGGAAGCAGCCGTGACAGCTGACAAACTCCCAGGTACCTATTTACTGCTAGGTAACAGGGGGCATTCGGGTGAAAGGAAACTTTGCCCATTTGTTTCTGCCTCGTTTTTCCCCTTAAAAAAATAACAAATTGCAAGAAAAACGAAATTTCCTCTAAACACCACAAGTTCGAAATCCTGAACGAAATTTGAATCGGATCACCAATCTTCCCGCAGCTCCAGGGCCTAGGAAAGGCGGCTGGGTGAAGGACTTGTTGTAGGAAAGGATGAGGAAGGGACATTTGGCTGGAAGGATAGGGATTGGGATGGAGCCGGGGTGGTAGGACGCTGGTGACGTCCCCCGCGGACACAGCAAGAGGACGTGTTAAAAAATTATAATATTAGCTTGAAGGTTTTAGGTAAAAATGAAATCTCCAATAACTCAAACTTAGAAAATTAGATATAACAAAATTAAATGTCTATGCTGAAAATAACTTCAGGCTGACTAGATACAGCAGATGCTGGCTCAAGCAGACTCAACCTGCATTCACAACTCAAGACGCTCGCCAGCAAACTGGGCCATTTTGGTGCTGACAATAAGAGTAATTTAAGGTTTGGAGAGACGAGTCTTAATTAACGACA
>WNGS01169498.1:21942805-21954919 GCA_020271785.1 Procambarus virginalis
AGTTGACGTGCAATATTGACATTATTATTGACGAATAAATAATGCGCATCAGCTGATGACTGGTTGATGATGACTGGTTGATGATGACTGGTTGATGATGACTGGTTGATGATGTCTGGTTGATGATGACTGGTTGATGATGACTGGTTGATGATGACTGGTTGATGATGACTGGTTGATGATGTCTGGTTGATGATGACTGGTTGATGATGTCTGGTTGATGATGACTGGTTGATGATGACTGGTTGATGATGACTGGTTGATGATGTCTGGTTGATGATGACTGGTTGATGATGACTGGTTGATGATGACTGGTTGATGATGTCTGGTTGATGATGACTGGTTGATGATGACTGGTTGATGATGACCAGTTGATGATGACTGGTTGATGATGACCAGTTGATGATGACTGGTTGATGATGACTGGTTGATGATGACCAGTTGATGATGACTGGTTGATGATGACCAGTTGATGATGACTGGTTGATGATGTCTGGTTGATGATGACTGGTTGATGATGACTGGTTGATGATGACTGGTTGATGATGACTGGTTGATGATGACCAGTTGATGATGACTGGTTGTGTCTCCCTGTGTCTTCAAGTCTCGTCTCAAGGAGAGAAAAAAACGGAGGCTTTGCAATGTCACGTCTTGGTGATGCAATATATCAACATTATTAAAGTTGCTTATTGATTAGATTGAATAAATATTAGCAATACATCCCAGAACTGCTCTGGTCTGTTTAATGAGCCAATGACCTTGTTCTGGGTTCGCGCATGCGTAACAGTGCCCTCATACCTGAGTCTCGGTACCAATACTTGGATCAACAAACAACAAATGGAAGAATTTTTTTCAGTGACGTTGATAGATTGTGAATTTGGTCGATGAGATTTTTCAGTGAAATGGACGCTCTGCTTCACGAAGATGACGTCACGTGATCCATATGGTCAACGGGAATCGTTACTACTGTGATTAATTCATCACTCATTAATTCATCACTCATTAATTCATCACTCATTAATTCATCACTCATTAATTCATCACTCATTAATTCATCACTCATTAATTCATCACTCATAATTCATCACTCATTAATTCATCACTCATTAATTCATCACTCATTAATTCATCACTCATTAATTCATCACTCATTAATTCATCACTCATAATTCATCACTCATAATTCATCACTCATAATTCATCACTCATAATTCATCACTCATAATTCATCATGATTTGAATCTTAAAAATCGATTAAAATTATGTAATTTGTGTATTTGTTACCTCAAATGGGTTTCAAAAATTTTTGAATTTGTGTATTTTTTTTAGCTTGAGAAGGCCATACACGGTACTTCAAAGAGCCTTGTAAGGTCCCCACGTGTACACAAGCATACAAGGGATATATACACTGAGGAATACACCGTTTCCCCCCGTGTATAAACACTGGAACTTTACACTAGTCTTGGACAATGTTAATGACTCAACTACACATGCTGATGTTACTCCCACAAACCAGCAGGCCACTGTAGTGCACGTTACTAGCACCAGAGGAGACACTATGGCCTCCTGGCCCAATAATCGATGGCCTGGAGTAATATTCTCATTAAATATTTATAGAAATCACTGAGAAGGTAATTATGTTATTAATATATCATTGATTTTATGGATAATTGATTTCTTTTAGCCAGAGTACGCTGCCTTGAGGAAGAATGAATGCCTTCAAGTAGGCAGCTATTTTGAATAAATAATGAATCATTTATCCATCTTGAGTACCAAAGTTAAGCTGATTTATTAGATTTGTTGCTGGCATGGAGCCTAGTGATAGACAGAAGACTCTGATTAATGACAATTAGCCACGCACTTGGGTACACATATTTTGTCTTCGCCTGTCTTTAATGATTTATGTTTATATAATTAATTTTGTAATTTGTAACTGGGGGAAATATATGAATATTGATTTATGAAGCCAGGGGATTTATGTAACCAGGGGATTTATGTAACCAGGGGATTTATGTAACCAGGGGATTTATGTAACCAGGGGATTTATGTAACCAGGGATTTATGTAACCAGGGGATTTATGTAACCAGGGGATTTATGTAACCAGGGATTTATGTAACCAGGGATTTATGTAACCAGGGATTTATGTAATCTGGGATTTATGTAACCAGAGGATTTATGTAACCAGGGATTTATGTAACCAGGGATTTATGTAACCAGGGACGCTAAGCCCCGAAACCATGTCAGGATAACCTCAAGATGGATCCTTATTATCGAAATAACTATCATTATCATTAAAATCATCACCATGATTGTTATTAAGCAAGAGGCGAGCAGTTTACCTTGGGGAAATGTTTCATTAGGCGCGGCAGAGGGAGTCGAACCCATAATACTTGTAGCCGAGTCTGGGGCCAGATTCACGAAGCAGTTACGCAAGCACTTACGAACGTGTACATCTTTCCACAATTTTTTACGGCTTTGGATACATTTATTAAACAGTTTACAAGCATGAAAACTTGCCAATCAACTGTTGTTATTGTTATAAACAGCCTCCTGGAGCTTCGGAGCTCATTAACTGTTTAATAATTGTAAACAAAGCCGCCTAAGATTGAGAAAAGATGTACAGGTTCGTAAGTGTTTGCGTAATTGGTTCGTGAATCTGGTCCCAGGAGGCCCCAGTCTCGGAACCTTTTGATTAGACCCGGGAAGATGCGCCTTTTCTACCCTCTTCTTTTCCTATTCTGAGTATCGTCGTGCGCGTTCTTATTTGTGTGTGCAGGATGGTGCTTCAGCTTTTGGGCTCCGTCTTTCCAGCCATTGGTCGTGTAATGAAAGTACTATCATATTTGTGGTTGTCGAATATTCAGCAACTCGGAACAAAACTTGCAAGTAGCACGGGCTATGGTGAGCCCGTAGTGGACTTGTTATCATATTTATGGGTTAGTTATATGTTACGCCATTCTTTAGCAAGAGGAGAATTTGATCACATTTGAATTGCTTTGTGTGTGTGTGTGTGTGTTTGTATGTGTGTGTGTGTGTGTGTGTGTGTGTGTGTGTGTGTGTGTGTTTGTATGTGTGTGTGTGTGTGTGTGTGTATGTGTGTGTGTGTGTGTGTGTGTGTGTGTGTGTGTGTGTGTGTGTGTGTGTGTGTGTAAACTGTAAACTGACATTGTAAACTGCTTCCTTTTTGGCACATTCTCAATTTCAATTTGAATTTTATCTTATTATATTTCTTACTTTAAGCACTAAGTTTCCACCAGTGTCTCTGTGTTCGTGTAACAGTTAGTATTGATAATTTGTCCTTACCTACTTTATCAAGTGCTCAGAGAATTTTGTAGGCAGTTATCATGTCTACGCTAACTCTTCTGTCTTCCAGGAATGTGATGTTTAAGTCCAGTCGCCTTTCCTCGTAACTCCTACCTCTCGACTCTGGGACTAGCCTGGTGGCAATACCTCTAAATTTTCTCCTAACTTCTTATTGTGTTTGATTTTATATGGACTCCATGCTGGAGCTGCATACTCCAGGATTGGTCTGACATATGTGGTATACCAAGTTCTGAATGATTCTTTCATTCTGAATGTATGTGCTAAACACGATTAAAACAGAAGCGAAAAAGAAACAGGGAAAAAGGAGGAATCCCCACCTCCATTTAAAACTTTGACCCAAATATCAGAGTAACATGTATGTACCATACATGTTGAACGGGATCACCATAGCCCGTGCTACTTGAAACTTTTGTTCTGAGTAGCTGAATCTAAAAACAACAACAACAACATGTATGTGTTACCTATTTGCACTTACATGCCGGTCATACAGACTTTATTTTGTCCAATATTGGCTTCAACACCTACTTTATTCCGTTAGAATTATTATGTTTTATGGCGTTTTGCATTATTTGGTTAACAGTTCTTTTGTCAGTATATGTTAAAAGAAAAATCACAGATCCAAGACTTGTAGATCGATGATGAGATGTGATAATCTGTGTCAAGTGTGAGGAGTCACGTGACTGAATTTAATTGGTTAAAATAGACATAAAGGTTCCGTAGCTAATCGGAGGAGAGTTTTCACTTCACTCAGGCAGCCAGGATTCACGCGGACTCGTGAACTGCAATTTCCGAGCGTGCACTAGATGGGGTACCCGGCTGCTCCCGGGTCTCTCCTCCCTCCTCTATCTCCAATTATCTACCCATATTCCTCACCTCTTTTTATTTCTCCGCATTTCCTCCCCCTCTCCACCTTTCACCCTCTCTCCTTCCCTGTCCCCCTCTCTCACCTCTCCTCCCCTTCTCTCACCTCTCCTCGCCCCCTCACTCCCCACTCCTCCCCCCCCCCCTCTCTCTCCACTCCTTCCCCGGCTCCTTAATCCCTCTTGCCAGTTCCACAATGAGTCACGTCATCGTTTTCGAGAAAATTATGAAAGTACGCCGGATTAAGCAGCAAAATTTCATAAACAAAAAATATGCTCGATTTTAGCTCAGACTTCTAAAAATTCGCAGGGGAAGGGGGGTTGCTTAAGATGCAAATAAATCTTAACGCATGGCACTTGGGCCGACCCGACTGGTCTCAGACTCGTATACCATCTCCTTATTCATGGGTGAATGTCGGGTGAGGCTAGCCTCTAGCGTCGGTTCTTCAACATTGGTCAGACACGCAGAAACTCCCTGATAGATATAGATAGATATATGTTGGTTGCTAGCTAAGAGAATAACACGTACATCAAGTCAGTGGTGATGCACAATAAATTTTCTCGTTCAACAAATTTAAATTTAGAATGCAGTTCCTGGTATATAAATCTGTCAGAGGAGTAGTGTAACTGGGGTGTGCCTCACGCTGTGCCAGGAGGGGTGTGTAGGGTGGCTAGGGTGTGCTTCCTTCACCCCAGCTGCACCCTGGTTGAGGGTGCAGCCATAATATACCCTTGCAACCCTCACCTCTGTGAGGTGAGGGTTGCAGAGGGAGCGTTCTTCCCGCTTTATGTGCCGCCAGGGTTGAGTGGGATGAGCCGCGTGTAGTGTGCTTCACTCCCGGAGAGATCTGGGAGGCAGGTTGAGTGCCCTGCCAGGCTGGTCGTGCCAGGCTGGTCGTGCCTGGCTGGTCGTGCCAGGCTGGTCGTGCCTGGCTGGTCGTGCCTGGCTGGTCGTGCCAGGCTGGTCGTGCCAGGCTGGTCGTGTCAGGCTGGTCGTGCCTGGCTGGTCGTGCCAGGCTGGTCGTGCCAGGCTGGTCGTGCCAGGCTGGTCGTGCCTGGCTGGTCGTGCCTGGCTGGTCCTGCCCGTCACACTTGCATGTTGGGGCCTCTAACTGTGGATGTAATCCATTAGTTAGACTCTCGATGAAAAATATATTGCACTGCTGGCATGGATAATCCCCTGTGGTGTGGTGTGTGTGTGTGTGTGTGTGTGTGTGTGTGTGTGTGGTGTGTGTGTGTGTGTGCGTGCGTGTACTCACCTAGATGTGCTTGCAGGGTTGAGCAAGGCTCCTAGCTCCACCTTCTGAACGTTCTTAGAAAACTACAATGACTCATTTCTAACGCTTTTATCATATTTACATTTACAACTTTGAATCGAATTAGCTTCAACGACTTCTAAGAGTCCATTTATTATACCTGTTCCATATATTAACAGCTCTAATACCAAACTAGTTCTATCTGACGTCTCTGTGACTCATTTGCGTCTCCAGTTTGCATCCATGACCCCTCGTTCTGCTGTTCCTAGCTTTGAACAATGGTGCTTTATCTGCCTATAAAGCTTCCCTTCAGATCTTATATTATTATATGTCCCCTATCTCTCTGTTCCTCCAGTGTGGTAAGGTTGTGTGTCTGTTCACAATATGTATGACCACTGTTCATACACTCAAGTTGTAAGAGTGTATGAACACTACAATAATTACAATAACAATTCCCCTGTTGTTCAGACAGGGGAATTGTTATTGTAATGAGTAGGAAGCTCCGGTGCATACGGCCGAGGGTGTATAAGCCTAATCCATATTTTAGAAGTATTGTGTTAAATTCCTCGCAATAAATAATTTTTGTAGCTGAATGTTTTTCATTTAATGTTTTCAGTGCAATTCCTGGACTCCGCTGGTCAGGTCTGTGCACTCTGATTCAGTGCTTCAATAAATCTTCAGTTCCTTCTATTAAAATTTCTCGGTTCAGTAGGCCAGAAGGACCGACCACTCACCTACCTTGGATCAATAGAACAGGAGGCTCTTCCTCTCCTGTCCGGCATTCCTCAGCTCTGGCAAAGAAGATTTTCATCCTGCTTCCTGGGTGAAGGAGGTTAGGATCCTTCCGTCTCCGGTCGGAAGACCTGGAGAACTTTCCTCTGTGATTTGTTGATGCAGTTGACCAGGAAGCTCTTTCACCATGCTGCCTACCTTCAGGGGACTAACATGCTGCCTACCTTCAGGGGACTAACATGCTGCCTACCTTCAGGGGACTCACAGAATTTTTTTACTCTGCTTTCTTGGTTCAGCAGACAAGGAGAACCTGCTGTACTTGGTTCAGCAGACAAGGAGAACCTGCTGTACCTAGTTCAGCAGACAAGGAGAACCTGCTGTACCTAGTTCAGCTGTCTGATAGAACCTTTCACATTTCTTCCAAGAGTCAATAGGTCAGGAGGACGTTCCACTGCATGTGGAATGCATTAAGATTTGCAGGAATGCAAATCTGCATTAAGATTTTTTTCCCCTCACCTCTCTCTTGCCTATATATTGTCCTTCGCCTTCTTCCCTCATCACACTCGACTTGAAAATGGTCCAGGACGGACCGAAACGTCGTCGTCCCTTCACTTTCTAGTATGTGATTTGGTCGACATTCCACTGCTCCTTGAGCAAGACAGGAGTAGCCGCCATCTCCGCAGCTTCAGCTCAACAGAACGGGAGGACCTGACATTGTAAGACCTCGGTTCACTACACCGGGATGACCCCACACTCCGGTGCCCAGGTTAGGTTGACCTGGAGAACGTTTCCTTCGCTTCGTGGTCGATGTGTGAGACGGGCCGTTCCTGCCACACCGCTGCCTCTCCCCCGACATAGACCTCCGCCACACCTAATCTGCATCACACTTAATTATCCGCTAATTAGCTTGTCAGATCTTAGGGTGGCAGCGGTCGTGGGTGGAAATTAATGTGAAGGATAGGAGCAAAGGAACCGAAACGGGAGAAAGGAAGGAAAGGAGCGGGAGAAGCAGTGTGGAAGACATATTGGGATTTGAGATCAATTTGACATGGTACGAGGGTTCATTTGTATAAGATTGCTATTTAGGGGCGGGGATTTTTGTCAGTTAATGTGGATTATTGTGATGGGACATGATGATGAGGGCGCGGGGATTACTGTGAATGGTCAAAGTATTACTGTAGAGGGCGGGGATTAATGTAGAGCGACTGTACTGACTGAAAATTCAGGGATTATTGCTGTGAGGTAGGGATTACTGTAGAATGGTGGATTTTAATGTAGAATGAGGGGGATTACTGTAGAATGGTGGGGATACTGTAGAATGATGGGGATTACTGTAGAATGGTGGGGATTACTGTAGAATGATGGGGATACTGTAGAATGATGGGGATTACTGTAGAATATGGGGATTACTGTAGAATGATGGGGATTACTGTAGAATGATGGGGATTACTGTAGAATGATGGGGATTACTGTAGAATGATGGGGATTACTGTAGAATGATGGGGATTACTGTAGAATGATGGGGATTACCGTAGAATGATGGGGATTACTGTAGAATGATGGGGATTACTGTAGAATGATGGGGATTAACAGGACCATGGAGTGTAAGGTTGACACCCAAGTCGCTCATTTGTTCCCCACATTCTCGCCTCCACAAAAGTAGAAGCTCAACGCCGTGTCTTACGTCTGGCACTGTTTACATCTCCCAGAAAATGGACGAGTGTTCCAGTTGGTCGTCAACACAAAAGTGGAGTTATCTCTCGTTATTTAATTAATAACAACTGTAAATTAATATATTTCAAATCATATTTTACGTTTTCTTTGTTTTCTATATCACACAAGATTTGCTCTCGATAATTGTATTCTCATAGTTCTGCTTATACGGATAATATTCTTAATACTAGATAAGATAATTCATATCAATTATTGGCGCTATTCAAGTCTTCTATTATTTTCAAATGTATATTATCTGGTAAAATATTCCATGTATCAGCCATAGCTAGAACATATATATCGATAGACAAACGGCTGCACTGTGTGCACTAACTTAGCTACGAACATAGGCTAATGGAACCATATCTCACAACCCTTAGAGGATAAAAGCACAGAGGAAGATATGATCACAACGTACGAGATACAGAGGGGAATACATAAGATAGACAACGATGACGTCTTTAGACTGAGAGAAAGGATGATAAGAGGACACAGATGGAAGCTGGAAACGCAAATAAGCCGAAGGGATGTAAGAAGGAACTCGTACCCTATACGAGTAGTTAACACGTGAGATGCTCAACCAGAAGAAGTTGTGGAAGCCACCTCCATCCACAAGTTTAAGGCCCAATTCGACAAAGAATTTGAAAGTCAAGATTATTTGGGTTGAAACTCAACAGGTACAAGACTGGGAGGCGGGGCATATAGAGCTAACCTCACTCCCCCGTAGACATTGACAGGTAAGTAATGTTACATTTTGGACACAGGAATAATCTTTATTACAACCCAAGCTGCTTAGTCTTATTCACAGAGCTTAGCCGCCTGCTTAACTTTGTCCATAACCTTTTGAGGTGTTCTTCTTTACAAGGATGTTAGACCCTGGTGATACACACAGTCCCACACACACCACACCACACACACACACACACACACACCACACCACACACACACACACACACACACACACACACACACAGGTGATGCAGTAACCACGTCCAACCCACCCTGGGGACGCAGAGACACGGTGTACCACTGTTGGGAGGGACCAGAGGACCTAAATAATCTCTCCATCCTTCAGAAAGATGGAGCGACAAGGTCGGGCGTCGCCATGATGTACTGACCGGCCTTGGAGTGAATAAGTGTTGACTCCAAGTCCCGACTACCCGTAACTCTACTGATATACTGGGAGGTTCTGGAGGCCCAGAACTCGAGGCTAACCAGGATTTTTAGTCAGCCCACCTACACTCTGGCCTTCGGGTCATGGTGTTCACACCGTTACTCCTTCACATCACAAGGAAATCACAATGGCGTGAATTCAGCAGTTCCTGGTTGGTCAGATTTTGTTCTATATGGGACGAGTGGGTTAAGGCGGGTGTCTGAAAATCACCAGAACGCTGGTACAAGTCACCCCTTCCCTCAATGATTTTCATTGACACATCACGCCATTGCGATTTCTTATATATATATATATATATATATATATATATATATATATATATATATATATATATATATATATATATATATATATGGCGAAAAACCATATGTGAAAAAAAAAATGCTTAATGCGTTCTCCTTCATTCTACTTTGCTCTGATGAAGGCGAATTAAGCCGAAAACGCGTTAAGCTTTCTTTATTTTTCACGTGTGGTTTTTCCGCGTACATATATATATATATATATATATATATATATATATATATATATATATATATATATATATATATATATAATAATAATCATACATTTAAGGAGAATAGACAGAAAAAGTGTAACTAAGAGGTGCATCTGCAGATTACCTGGGTGCAGCCTTGCAGTAGAGATGACGTTGCAGAAAGTGGTTGATGCACCACAGTTAACGGTGTTAATTAGAGCCTCTCATTAGTATTCATAGAAATGTGAAACAAATCAGCGCGGGACACTGTATCCGGATACAAAATTAACTCCGAGATCAAACAGTAATAAGGTACAATTGTGTGTTATTGTGGCGTCGGCATTTGGGTTCCATCTTTGTTATTCTCAGCGTCGTTATTAATAACAAATTGTAATTTCTGTCTTTGTTTGCGACTCTCTGAGAGTATATATCTGAGTGTAATTGTTTTGTTGACTGTATGTATCAGGGTAGCTTTTTTTGTTGTTGTTGCTTGTTTTCCTTTTCGGTATTTATTTGTTTGTTTGGCAAGGAGTTTAATGACTTTATATGTTTGGTGATGTATTGTGATACATGGGAGAGTATGGGGCAGGGATGGCTGCCAGAGGCATGGAGAGAGATAGTAAGACTAGAAGAGGGAGAGAAGAGATAAAGGAGAATGTGTGTGGAAGGAGAGAAGGCGGAAGGGAAAGGGACGTATCAGGAGAAAGCGCCAAGCCATTACTGTTGTTTATCACTGGGAAGGTTAGGTTAAGGATTTGGGATGGGACGGGGGGAGGGGGGGAAAGGAATGGTGGCCAACCACTTATTGCAGGTCGGGGATTGAACGCCGACCTGCATAAAGTGAGACCGTCGTTCCACCGTCCAGCCCAAGCTGTTTGGCACAGAGAGGGAGGAGTAGTAAGAGGGAAGTGTATGTGTTAAAGAGGACGGTGATTGCGACAGTTCAGGCAAGCAGAATAAACACGAGAATGGGTTCTGTGAGAGATGGAGCATTGTTTGACTCGTCTGGTATTCCGTTTCATGTCAAGAGAAACAAACTGCTCGGCCTTCACCCTCGCAAATCTCTCGGTATGTATCTTCAAGTGTGTGTGTGTGTGTATGTGTGTGTGTGTGTGTGTGTGTGTGTGTGTGTGTGTGTGTGTGTGTGTGTGTGTGTGTGTGTGTGTGTGGTGGGGGGAGGAAGGGCATGACAAAGACAAGCAAAGAGGTTTTTGACAGTAAACTTCACTGTAAGAGTGAAACTGCTTTCAATTTTTACCTTTCTGCGGCTGCGGTGCTTTGGATTGGAGTGCTGGTGTTTGGAACTGTGGCGGTTGTTTTTTTAGAGCTGTGATTGTCATGTTTGGAGCTGCGATTATGTGTCAGGAACTAAAATGGTGTTGTTTTAGAGAGTTTCTTTCACACCCAATAACATCCAACTCCTTCAACACAATGTTCCCCAGAAACATGACGTTCTCAATAACACAATCTCGCCAGCTCTCAACGGTGAGCAATATCACAAACATATATAAACCTTAAAAGGAAAACCCTCATTAAAGCCAATAACTAAGCAGAATAACTCATTATCAGAGACAAGGGGATAATAATTACAAATCATTCGTCACGGTCTTAAGACTCGTCTGTCCAAACCTTAAATTTACTCTTATTGTCAGCTCCAAAATGGCCCAGTTTGCTGTGCTGAGCGTCTTGAGTTGTGAATTCAGGATGAGTCTGCTTGAGCCAGCATCTGCTGTATCTAGTCAGCCTGAAGCTATTTTCATCATAGACATTTAATTTTGTTATATCTAATTTCCTAAGTTGATATATTGGAGATTCATTTTTTACTAACACCTTGCGAGTTAAATATTGTAATTTTTTAACACGCCTCTTGCGTCTGCCGCGGGAGACGTCACCAGCGTCCTTCCAGCCCTGCTTCCTCTCCATCCTTCCTGTCCCTCCCCATCCCTATCCTTCAAGCCAAAGCCCCTTCCTCAACCATCCTAGCAACAAGTCCTTCACCCAGCCGCCTTTCCTAGGCCCTGGGGCTGCGGGAAGATTGATGATCTGATTCAAATTTCGTTCAGGAATTCGAACTTGTGGTGTTAGAGGAGAAATTAGTTTTTCATTGGCAATTTGTTAGTAATTACAGGTCTGCGTCTCAGGCGAGAGATAGAGAACAGAAATTGAAAAATGGAGCTGCCCTTTATTTTATTTTATCCGTCAACTGTCTGTGATATTTGGTAATTTGACCCAATGACTACCTGTGGTAGTTAATAATATTGACCTGTGACTTTATCAGGTAATTTTGACCCGAGATTCCGCGGTTATGTCATATTTTGTTTAAAATAAATGGAAAGGAAGCGCAGTGTCTTTTGCATCTTAACACGCAAACATCCGTCGATGTGGCAGCTTTTGTGTGGACGCCTGCTTACACACACACACACACACACACACACAACACACACACACACCCACACACACACACACACACACACACACACCACACACACTATGATAGAGCTCGGGAGTCTCAGGAATCTGTACACCAGTAGATTGACCGTTGAGAGGCGGGACCAGAGAGCCAAAGGGCAACATCTCTC
>WNGS01169498.1:21985949-21997840 GCA_020271785.1 Procambarus virginalis
CGCCCCTGATTAACACATTTCGTGGAAAAAGGATAAAAAAACCTCCCATAATCCCTCACTCTACCTGCCGTAAGCTGACCTTACCTCACCTCTCAACCCATCCCAAGGAACAAACGCTCTCTCTCTCTCTCTCTCTCTCTCTCGCTCTCTCTCTTCTCTCTCTCGCTCTCTCTCTCTGCTCTCTCTCTCTTGCTCTCTCTCTCTCTTGTTGCTCTCTCTGGGTCTCTCCTGTTCTCTCTTTTGCTCTCTGATCTCTCTCTCCCTTGCTACCTCTCTTGACAAGGGGCAAAATGGCAGGAGGCCGAAGCAGGGTTATGGAAGCAGCCAGGGGGAACAAACGCAAGAATTGCTACACCAAGCACTGGAGGAATTTAGGAGGGAGATGAATGAAATGAGGATTACAATTAACAACCTGCAAAGTGAGCTGACATCAGCAAGGGAGGAGATCAAATCTCTCACAGAGAAAAATAAAGAGACCGAGCATCAGATTATCATCCAAAGGGAAGGTGGGAATGTACATTGGAAGGAAATGCCTCTGTACCTGAAATTTGCGGACATATTGAAAAAGAGCTCAGAAGCAATGGCCACAGTGAGGGAGGTAGCCATGCAAGCTGCTACCTCACAGGAAGCAGCAAGGTGCACCACTCAACTGCTGGAGAGAAAGAGATCAGTGGTAGTTGTAGGCATCAAAGAACAGGAAGGATCCAACAGGCAAGAATGGAATGGCAAGGATAGAGAGGCAGTACATGGGCTACTGAAGGGGTTACAGATGGAAGAGGCTGCACACAACATTGAGAAGGTTTTCAGGTGGGCTGGTACAACAGGGACAGAAACCGACTTATAAGGTGGTGTTTGCAAACGAAACCACGAAGGAGGATATTCTAGAAAAGAAGAGTGTCGTCTCCAACATGTGGAGGGATACAAAAAGTATTCCTGCAGAGGGACAGGACGAAGGAGGAGAGAGCCAGGGCAGCAGAGGCAAGGAGGAAGCGCAGGGAGAGAGGAGCAAACCAGGAAATCACAGCCCCAACACAGCAGTCCCAGAGACAAGAGGGGAACCAAAACCAGCATCCCAGCAACACCAGAGGGGGGGGGGCAACACCACCAACCCCTCTGCATAGAAACCCTTCCTTCTCCTCACCCTACCTGCCCCCACCAACCCTCCCTCCCCCCCACCCCATTCTGACCCCGACAACCATCCCCATTCCCATCATGTCCCCCCTCCCACCTTTCCCCCCCAGTCCCCCTTCCCCCTTCATCCCATACCCTCCCTATTCCTCCTCCCCCCTCACCCCGTATCCTCCATGTCCCCCCTATCTCCTTAACCCACACCCTACCCGTTCCCCTTCCCTTAAACCCCACCCCCCCCCCAAAACCCTCTGCGACCCTGCAAACCACCTCACAGATCCTCTCACCCACGGAACAGCTTCCCACACCAGTAGAATACTCGCCAAGAAAGGGATATGTAAATGAACAGAAGAAAGTGAGCTTCAAGGCGATGTACACTAACATAGATGGGATTACAAATAAAACTAGTGAACTTGGAGAGTGGGCACTAGAAGAAAACCCAGACATAATAGCACTCACAGAAACAAAGCTAACGAAAATCATAACAAATGCAGTGTTTCCACAGGGCTACTATGTAGTGAGGAAAGAGAGAGAAGGGAGAGGAGGAGGTGGTGTGGCTTTGCTACTAAGAGAAGGTTGGAGTTTCGAAGAGATGGTAATTCAGAACTGTGAAGGTTTCAGGGACTACATATCAGGCACCATTGCAACTGGAGGACAGAAAATTATAATAGTAGTCATATATAACCCCCCACCGAATGACAGAAGACCCAGACAGGAATATGATAGAAACAACATGGCCACCATCAATATAATAGAGAGAGCAGCTTCTGTGGCTAGCAGGAACGGATCCAGACTTCTAATCATGGGAGACTTCAACCATGGGAAGATAGATTGGGGGAACAGAGACCCACACGGAGGCCCAGACACGTGGAGAGCTAAGCCTGGATGTGGCAACAAGAAACTTTCTAAGTCAACACGTCAAGGGACCGACAAGAATGAGAGAGGAGGGGATGAACCAGCCTTGCTGGTTGATATTTACCCTAAATGAGTCGGATATAAGGGAAGTTAAGTTGGAAGCCCCCTTGGGAATGAGTGATCATAGTGTATTGAGCTTTGAGTACCTGGTTGAGCTAGGAATTATCACCCCCAAAAAAGAACTGGGAACCAAAGGGCTGGCGTACAGAAAGGGAAACTATGAGGAGATGAATAAATTCCTATGGGATATACATTGGGGACACAGAACTCGGAACCAAGTCCGTACAAGACATGATGGACTATGTCACCCAAAAATGTCAGGAGGCTGTAAGCAGGTTTGTCCCAGCCCAACAGGAAAAAACAGAGAAGCAAAGGAAGAATCCGTGGTTTAATAGGGAATGTATGAAAGCAAAGGAGCTGAACAAAAGGGCATGGAGGAACTTTCGTAATAACAGAACACCAGAAAGTAGAGAGAGATACCAGAGAACCAGGAACGAGTATGTCAGTGTGAGAAGAGCAGCTGAGAAAAGGTATGAAAATGATATAGCTAACAAAGCCAAGACTGAACCAAAGCTACTACACAGTCACATCAGGAGGAAGACAACAGTGAAGGAACAGGTGATTAAACTTAGGGTGGGCGAGGACAGGTACACAGAGAATGACAAAGAGGTGTGTGAAGAACTCAACAAAAGGTTCCAGGAGGTCTTTACAATAGAACAGGGAGATATCACGGCGCTGGGAGAGGTGGCAGCAAACCAGGTGACCTTGGATAGGTTCGAAATTACAAGAGATGAGGTCAAAAAGCACCTATTGGAGCTGGATGTGAGAAAAGCTGTTGGGCCGGATGGAATCTCGCCATGGGTATTGAAAGAGTGTGCAGGAGCACTTTGCTTACCACTCTCCATAGTGTATAGTAAGTCACTGGAAACGGGGGACCTACCAGAAATATGGAAGACTGCTAATGTAGTACCAATATACAAAAAGGGTGACAGACAAGAGGCACTGAACTACAGGCCAGTGTCCTTAACTTGTATACCATGCAAGGTGATGGAGAAGATTGTGAGAAAAAACCTAGTAACACATCTGGAGAGAAGAGACTTCGTGACAACCCATCAACATGGGTTCAGGGAGGGTAAATCTTGCCTTACAGGCTTGATAGAATTCTACGATCAGGTGACAAGAATTAAGCAAGAAAGAGAAGGGTGGGCGGACTGCATTTTTTTGGACTGTCGGAAAGCCTTTGACACAGTACCCCATAAAAGGTTGATGCATAAGCTGGAGAAACAGGCAGGAGTAACAGGTAGGGCGCTCCAGTGGATAAGGGAGTACCTAAGCAATAGGAAGCAGAGAGTTACAGTGAGGGGTGAGACCTCAGACTGGCGTGAAGTCACCAGTGGAGTCCCACAGGGCTCTGTACTTGGACCTATCCTGTTTCTGATATACGTAAATGATCTCCCAGAGGGTATAGACTCATTCCTCTCAATGTTTGCTGACGACGCCAAAATTATGAGAAGGATTAAGACAGAGGAGGACAGCTTGAGACTTCAAGAAGACCTGGACAAGCTGCAGGAATGGTCGAACAAATGGCTGTTAGAGTTTAACCCAAGCAAATGTAATGTAATGAAGATAGGGGTAGGAAGCAGGAGACCAGATACAAGGTATCATTTGGGAGATGAAATACTTCAAGAGTCAGAGAGAGAGAAAGACCTGGGGGTTGATATCACGCCAGACCTGTCCCCTGAAGCTCATATCAAGAGGATAACATCAGCAGCATATGCCAGGTTGGCTAACATAAGAACGGCCTTTAGAAACTTGTGTAAGGAATCTTTCAGAACATTATATACCACATATGTCAGACCAATCCTGGAGTATGCGGCTCCAGCATGGAGTCCCTATCTAGTCAAGCATAAGACTAAACTGGAAAAGGTTCAAAGGTTTGCCACCAGACTAGTACCCGAGCTGAGAGGTATGAGCTACGAGGAGCGACTGCAGGAATTAAACCTCACTTCGTTGGAAGACAGAAGAGTTAGGGGGGACATGATCACCACATTCAAGATTCTCAGGGGAATCGACAGGGTTGATAAAGACAGGCTGTTTAACACAAGGGGCACACGCACTAGGGGACACAGGTGGAAGCTGAGTGCCCAAATGAGCCACAGAGATATTAGAAAGAACTTTTTTAGTGTCAGAGTGGTTGACAAATGGAATGCATTAGGAAGCGATGTGGTGGAGGCTGACTCCATACACAGTTTCAAGTGTAGATATGATAGAGCCCATTAGGCTCAGGAAACTGTACACCTGTTGATTGACGGTTGAGAGGCGGGACCAAAGAGCCAGAGCTCAACCCCCGCAAGCACAACTAGGTGAGTACAACTAGGTGAGTACACACACACACACACACCACCCACACACACACAGTAACCAACATGACGAGTATGGACACGCAAATTAATGTAAATACAGACGCCATCATTTTTCTGTAAAGTCCTCCAGCTAGCTACTGAGTACAGCTAAGATATGTTCCTTTACGTATTGGGTCGGTAAATTGTAGCATTTCTCAGTCTAAATACTCGCTCTCTGGGCCTCGAACCCCGCTCTCTGGGCCTCAGCTTACTCTCATCGACTTTCTGTGTTCTGTGAAATTGGAATCTTGATTGTGTAATTGATTTAGCCAAGCAAACAGTCAAAGGATTAGACTCGAGGGCAAATTCTGTGTTTCGATTAATTCTGGCTCTTACAAGCAGCCGGCCGCGGTACTGGCCAGATGAAGGGGGGGGGGGGGGGGGGGGGTGTGGTGGTATAACCTTGGGGCTTCTAGTGCCTCTGTAACTCCCATGTTAACCCTGGGGCCTCTAGTGCCTCTGTAACTCCCATGTTAACCCTGGGGCCTCTAGTGCCTCTCTAACCCCGTGTTAACCCTGGGGCCTCTAGTGCCCCTGTAACTCCCATGTTAACCCTGGGGCCTCTAGTGGCTCTGTAACTCCCATGTTAACCCTGGGGCCTCTAGTGTCCCTGTAACTCCATGTTAACCCTGGGGCCTCTAGTGGCTCTGTAACTCCCATGTTAACCCTGGGGCCTCTAGTGCCTCTTTAACCCCATGTTAACCCTGGGGCCTCTAGTGCCTCTGTAACTCCCATGTTAACCCTGGGGCCTCTAGTGCCCCTGTAACTCCCATGTTAACCTGGGGCCTCTAGTGCCTCTGTAACTCCCATGTTAACCCTGGGGCCTCTAGTGCCTCTCTAACCCGTGTTAACCCTGGGGCCTCTAGTGCCCCTGTAACTCCCATGTTAACCCTGGGCCTCTAGTGGCTCTGTAACTCCCATGTTAACCCTGGGGCCTCTAGTGTCCCTGTAACTCCCATGTTAACCCTGGGGCCTCTAGTGTCCCTGTAACTCCCATGTTAACCCTGGGGCCTCTAGTGCCTCTGTAGCTCCCATGTTAACCCTGGGGCCTCTAGTGCCTCTGTAACTCCCATGTTAACCCTGGGGCCTCTAGTGCCTCTGTAACCCCATATTAACCCTGGGGCCTCTAGTGCCTCTGTAACTCCCATGTTAACCCTGGGGCCTCTAGTGCCTCTGTAACTCCCATGTTAACCCTGGGGCCTCTAGTGCCTCTGTAGCTCCCACTGTTGACCTTTGTGAGTCTGGGTGCAAGAGAGGTCAAGTTGAATTAGAGTTTGTGCTTGTCGTCCCTCTGCCCAGGAATTAATTTGACGTGTATTTGTACATTGTAATTTCTATTTTATAACTGGTTTAATGACAGGTAAAAATCATATTGGAAATTTTCAAAGCCTGCTTCCGTTTTTTACGTATGTCAACACTTTCGTTATTAGTGCGAATACAACAAATCTGAGTTTGTTTGTTTGCCAGAGTTTTTTAAATAGCCAGGAGAATTTCTCGTTGATGAGAGATAAAGTGTGGTAGTGTCGATGCCCTGTGTTGATGATGCACTGTGTTGATGATGCCCTGTGTTGATGATGCCCTGTGTTGATGATGCCCTGTGTTGATGATGCACTGTGTTGATGATGCACTGTGTTGATGATGCCCTGTGTTGATGATGCCCTGTGTTGATGATGCCCTGTGTTGATGATGCACTGTGTTGATGATGCACTGTGTTGATGATGCCCTTTGTTGATGATGCCTTTTGTTGATGATGCCCTGTGTTGATGATGCCCTGTGTTGATGATGATGCACTGTGTTGATGATGCTCTGTGTTGATGATGCACTGTGTTGATGATGCACTGTGTTGATGATGCACTGTGTTGATGATGCTCTGTGTTGATGATGCACTGTGTTGATGATGCCCTGTGTTGATGATGCACTGTATTGATGATGCCCTGTGTTGATGATGCCCTTTGTTGATGATGCCCTTTGTTGATGATGCCCTGTGTTGATGATGCCCTGTGTTGATGATGCCCTGTGTTGATGATGCCCTTTGTTGATGATGCCCTTTGTTGATGATGCCCTGTGTTGATGATGCCCTGTGTTGATGATGCCCTGTGTTGATGATGATGCACTGTGTTGATGATGCCCTGTGTTGATGATGCCCTTTGTTGATGATGCCCTTTGTTGATGATGCCCTGTGTTGATGATGATGCACTGTGTTGTTGATGATGCACTGTGTTGTGAGGCAGGAAAGGGGAGAAACCTTTGTACCTTTCGATAAAATCGAAGCAACTAGGAGGTTGCATGCAACTGAGCCCCTGAAGATGGAGTAATGTCGAGTCGTCTGATTAAAATCCATAATCGATACCATCAGGGATTTTCGAACTATCAATGTCAATTGTTCCCCAATCCTGCACGTTGTTAGTCTTGTTCACTCTGATGTAAGTCATTCTTTGCAAACGAATGATCTTCCACTCTGAATGATCTTCCACTGTGTGCAGAGTAGCAAGGTGTGGAATACCTCAGACATATTAAATTTCCCACTATTTACACGCCATAAAGACACGTAGACCAAGTTTGGTGAAAGTTTCCCCCTATAACCCCGGCTGTTCTGGAGGAATGAAATATAGCAGGAAGTAAGCTCTCCAACTTTCATCTTTATTCATACAGACTCAAGTTTTGCCACTTAAACGATGACCCAAGTTGTGGAAGTGGTTGTACACCCTCACAACCAATCACTTTGTGAGTTGTGGTTGTGAGGGAGGAGTGAGGGAGAGGACCATGGTAGAGACGATGTTGGTGGAGATGGTATGAGGTGTGAGTATGTTCTCAGCGAGGGGTGATGGAGGTTGTCCATCACCTCCACACTCACTCCATCAAGATGGAGTTAATGTGGAGGTGCGAAATTGACAAAACGTCCCGTTTTCTGTTCGTGGGTTCTCTGGTAGGTTAGGATTGGGGCACTTTAGTACGACCGTTTCTTGACGTTCTAGACGCCGATCTTTTTTTTTTTAATCTAAACTTAACCAGTTTGTATATGTGTTTAGTATTTTATTTATATTGATAGTTGTTGCTGTTCCTAATTAATGTTGCCTTTGTTATTCCCCTTCATTCATTTGTATATTGTAATTATGTTCCCCATTATTCTTTGTCTTTCTGGATAATGTAAATTAAGAATTTCTATTAACCCTTCATTCAGGAGGTTCTTACCAGGAGGTCAAAACTGAACAGCATCATTTAGGTGACATTTAACAGGAGCAAGATGAAGCTGAATAATTAGTAATAAAGCAATAAAGAGATTAAATAATTAGTAAGCTGAGTAATAAGAGATTATCTCTTATTACTAAGGCTTTATTTATATATATTTTTTATAAGGGGGATTAGATCACTGCGAATCATCTATAGTCCATTCTCTGATTTGCTTCAACGTACAAAATATGGGGTGTTAAAATGCACGAACCCAAACCAATCCTAATCTAACCTGACCAAGCAACACATAAAAAACGTGGGTTTGTGTGAGCCGTTACTTTTTAAGGTACCCTTTATTTTGTACGTTGGGGACAATTACGCACAAAATAAGACGCATTATGAATTTCAAGATATCCAGCTGATATCTGGTGAGATATAACTTTGTCATATCCACATCTTAAAACCCAAACAAGCACTAGTCCAACTTAAGATAACCACCCACTAGCACTAGTCCAACTTAAGATAACCACCCACTAGCACTAGTCCTACTTAAGATAACCACACAAGCACTAGCCCAACTTAAGATAACCACACACAAGCACTAGTCCAACTTAAGATAACCACACAAGCACTAGCCCAACTTAAGATAACCCCCACAAGCACAAGTCCAACTTAAGATAACCACCCACAAGCACTAGTCCAACTTAAGATAACCACCCACAAGCACTAGTCCAACTTAAGATAACCACCCACAAGACAGTGCTGATGTAGCAGACGAAGAACCACAACAACATGGATGAAGTGTTGATATCAAACCCACGAATCTGAAAGTGAAGACCCGACAACGTTTCGGTCCATCCTGGACCATCACACGACTTGCTAATGGTCCAGGACGGACCGAAATGTCGTCAGTTACCACAAACTTTTCCTCGTGTACCTTGTACCACAGTATTTTCCTTCCTTCCCTGAAAGGTACGAAAGCAAAATTGTCATAACATGTTGTGAAGTCTTTTTTTTTAATACATTTTTATTTTTCAAGTTAATGGTATTTGCGATCATTGATTAAAGAAAATATCTCACAATAGATGTTAAGCTAATTGGCTGATAGATCGACGCACGTGATCTATTTCCTAATATTAAAACATCGCCATTATATTCCCAACCATCTTCGATTCTGGTACAACTTAAAACTCACAAAGTTTGTCAAGATATCGGGGGATAGCTTGTTATATTAAAACAAAGGCAGTGGGCTAACTTGACGTTGGAGAAGTTAGTGGTAATGGTTCGTTCGTCGACGAACGATGTCAACTCGCATTGATATCGTCTGTTCTCGACTGTCGAGGACAGACTCTCGGGACAGAATGATATGACGGACTCTTTCAGGACCTCGGCAGTGTGTATGTTGAGGTCCCAGCACTCAGGACTGTGAATTAAGCAGTAGAAATTGGGCACATGGCGCCCCCCCCAATCGTGTAGATCTACACATGTCTACTAGACATTGTGTAATAGATATAAAAACATCTACTAGACATTGTGTAATAGATATAGAAACATCTGCTAGACGGTGTGAAATAAATATAGAAACATCTGTTAGACAGTTTGAAATAGATATAGAAACATCTACTTGACACTGTGACATAGAAATTGTGTCCATCTTTAACACTATCTTCTCGAGAATATGCTTATTAATCCTATTAATATTATTATTTCCTCCACTTTCCCAGGTTATGATAACATGGACAGTACACGCCCACACCACTGTGCTCTAGAAGTTTAAACCTTGATTCATGGCCATTTCTGCTGCACTAGGAGCTAAATGGTGTTCTAGATTTGGTGCCTATTTGAAACCTATTTACTCTGCTGATATGCATTAGGCTGTCCTGTTCGCGTACCTTCCATGATATTCTGTTCTTTTTTGCCCAATCAATGCCAATGAGTATTTTTTAAGTGAGGATCATGTCCCCTTTGTTTCTTTCCTCAACGACGTGAGGTTTAATGACTTAAATCCTTCCTCGTAGCTCATACCTGTTAACACTGGAACTAATCCAGCCGGACAACTCTGGACCTTCTTTATCTTTGTTTAGTGGGTGTGAAATGGACTTCACGCTCGTGTTGAAATATTTCAGAACTGGTCTGACAAATGTAAACAGGGTTCGAAAGGATCCTTTTTGTTAACATTTTGAGTAATGAAGGTTTTATGTTGGCGCTGGTCTTGATTGAGGCGGCTTGATGTAGATATTTTTGTAGTTGGTGTTGGTAGTGCAAATGTTGTGGTGTTGGTGACCAGGACAAGGGTGGGGTTGGTGACCAGGACAAGGGTGGTGGTGATGACCAGGACAAGGGTGGTGGTGATGACCAGGACAAGGGTGGTGGTGATGACCAAGACAAGGGTGGTGGTGATGACCAAGACAAGGGTGGTGGTGATGACCAGGAAAAGGGTGGGGTTGATGACCAGGACAAGGGTGGGGTTGATGACCAGGACAAGGGTGGCGGTGATGACCAGGACAAGGGTGGTGGTGATGACCAGGACAAGGGTGGTGGTGATGACCAGGACAAGGGTGGTGGTGATGACCAGGACAAGGGTGGTGGTGATGACCAAGACAAGGGTGGGGTTGATGACCAAGACAAGGGTGGTGGTGATGACCAGGACAAGGATGGTGGTGATGACCAGGACAAGGGTGGTGGTGATGGGAATAGAACTGACGAGGAAAGTACTAATGGAAGGGTTTATATGGTTTGGGCATAATGCAGGTGGTGAATATATGTATGTGGATATTATTGAGAAAGAACTTCCATCAAGACCACTGAACAAAGACCTCCCCCTTGATGGGGGGAGGTCTTTGTTCAGTGGTCTTGATGGGGTGGTCTTTCTCAGGCGTGGAGTGATGGAAGCAGTTTTAAAGTTCTGTAGACATTATGTAGGGGCTGTGAGGGGACATGCTGTGATGATGCTGTGAGTGGCATGCTATGAGGGGCAGATGCTGTGATAGAATACCTTCCTGTACCTCTTTTTTTCAAAAATTAATCCGGTTCCACTTTAACACCGGAGTTCGAGCCGGATTTATCATTATTACTGTCATTTCTCCGGATATCTGGGATTAGTGCCTCTAGTGGCGCTCAACACTGAAACCGTCAGCAACCATCACACACATTAGCCCGTCCTCCTAAGGTTTCCCAACGTCAAGAAACTGTCGTACTAAAGTGCCCTTATCCTAACCTACCAGAGGACCCAAAAAGAAAACGGGACAGTACGTCACTTTCGTCAGCCGCTACCATTTTCTAGTACGACGATATTTGGCCTTAGAGTGCTGCGACACTGTTAGGACAGTGTCCTACAGTGTCCTAACAGTGAAATAAATATAAATGTTTTTCATGGAGATAAAAATAAACAAGGAAAAAACACGTTGTCTCCATTTAAATGGTAAATCAGGTCCAAGTAACTCGAAAATTGGCTCACAAGTACTCACATGACATAATTATAGACACATTATGGAATATATCCGCCGAAGGATATATTCTTCTTCATTTTCATTAAGTTCTAATATACATTATATAATATACAAATTTCAGAAGTAGACTAAATAGTCTAGTATCACTAGACTATTTGTTTCCGGTGGATAGACTATCTTCAAATATACAAAAAAGTAAGCATACTCACCAAGGAATTTTATATATTATAGGCGGATTTTTTTGTTTTCCTGATATATTGATTTGTTCCTCAATTTTGTATATATTGCTAATAGGAAAAGATGCTTCTTTCCTTTTGACTATTAATCGTTGCAGCACTTAAGACGGTAACTGGGCCGTCTTGACGGGTGGAGATCCACAACACGGTGTAATGGCTCCGTCCCTCGCCGCCAGACGGTATCGGCTGACGGGTTCAATCTCCGGTTGTGAAGGCAGATGTCGGCAGGAACATTACAGCATATAGACACTCCTGTTACCGTGGGAATCGTCGAACCTGCAGGACCGTAGTGGTGGTGGTGTGAGGGGAGGTGCGGACGAGAGATGCTTAACTGCAGATTGTTTTTAAGATATATTTTACGATTGCATATTCTTGCACGCCGCGTGAGAGCCGGTGAGACTGTTGCCTGGACGAACCAACCCTAGATGTATGCACTTGCAGGTCGAGCTGCAAGGCGAACATGCAATACCGAACTTGCATTTTCGCGGCACCACAGTTGCCGAAACTCTCAGAATTGGGAACATGCAACGGACTTCAATGCACCGGGCGAATTGTGAACAGTTCAACGATATATTTAGAGAACAGATAAA
>WNGS01169498.1:22007051-22029997 GCA_020271785.1 Procambarus virginalis
GTGTATAGTGCATACGAAACTTGACGTATATTAAGTAGAAGGTGTTAGTTAATTATTGGAGAGGGTGTAGTGGTCCTATTAAATTGACACACACATATTTTGCACTAAAAGTAATCCCAGGTATTCGGTATTGCCACATAATCATGTTCTAACTTCTTACTCCATCCAAGTACATGGTGCCTGACAGCTGAGTGGACAGCGCTTCGGATTCGTAGTCCTGAGGTTCCGGGTACGATCCCCGTGGAGGCGGAAAGAAATTGGCAGTGTCTTTCACCCTGATGCACCTGTCCACCTCGCAGTAACTAGGTACCAGGGAGTTAGACAACTGCTATGGGCTCCTTCCTTGGGGGGGGGAGGGGGGTGTAACAAAAAGGAGGCCTGGTCGGGGCCGCGGGGACGCTAAGCCCAAAATCATCTGAAGATAACCTCAAGATTAGATAATAGTATGTGGATAAGTACCATCATGCTTACCTATCATCACATACCCATCATATCCGAGCCCTTGTGTCCCCGTTAGATGTTCTTCTCTGTTAAATCCACGGTGAATCTGAGCCCTATTTCATTACTTGTCACTGGGTCCTTTAGCTCTTCTAACGACTTTCGGTAATTACTTAACCGAGCCCTTTATTGGCACGTTGCAAGAGAATATGCCAAGCTCAAGGCATTAACCGTTGTATCTGCAACCCATCCTCCGAATTGACAGTACATTTTAATACTAGGTGTAATAAGTACATTTCCTGACTGTCATACATAGTACATAATTGCACTTATGGGGCTGTTACATTTACCTCCTAATTTATTCTCCTCGTTTTCTGTTAAGACACTCAGAATTTAAGACGAAGTTTTAAAGTTCAGTTTGCTATACCCACGTTTTAAATATAAGGAATTTTTTTCAGTTTTATTAAACAATAAGATTTTATACAAAATTTGAAAAGATCCTGAGTTACTTTACAATTTATTGAAATATTTTAGTTTTGTTTTATTTGTTTTATAAAACTGTAATATCAATATAGCTATAGGTTAAGTACTAATTGTAATTAAGAAGCCATAAAGGCTTATCTTCAAAACTAAGACTTGTTAGGTGAGGTCGTGGTATTCTATTCAGCTTTTCAGGTAAACTCAAATATTCACAACATATTTGACAGTACGATTTAATACTAAGTGTAAATAAGTACAATTCCTGACTGTCATACATAGTACATAATTGCACTTATAGGGCTGTTACATTTACCTCCTCATTTTTGGAGGACGGGTTGAGATTTTATATATATATAACTAATATATATATATATATATATATATATATATATATATATATATATATATATATATATATATATATATATATAGTGTTATTGCATATGAGAGAAAGTGGTAAGATCAATTATTCTAATACGATTCTTCTCTACTTCTTCGCATGTTTTCGGTGATTCAGTCAACATTTTCAAAGGTTGAGTACAAGTGAATAAAAATTTTGTTGTTTTAGATTCAGCAACTCAGAACAAAAAGTTCCGAGTAGCACGGGCTATGGTGAGCCCGTAGTGGACTTTCCTGGCACAGGAGCGGGGCAAGTAGTACGGGCTATGGGTGAGCCCGTAGTGGACTTTCCTGGCACAGGAGCGGGGCTGTAACTGAGCTTTCAAGGTTGTTGTTGTTTTAGATTTATCTACTTGGATCGAAATGTCCATGTAGCACTGGCAAGAGAGAGTCCGTAATTGAATGCGGTTATTCGCGATAACCTTGTTACTGTGATATTTGGTTCAAAGATTTAAATGGAGGTGGGGTTTCCTCCTTTTTCCCTGTTTCTTTTCCGCTTCTGTTTTAGCGCACTGGTTATAGTCTTGTTTTAATAACATTATCTTGGTGACGGATGTAGCTGCACAATGTTCACTGGTGAGTCCCATTCTTCAACTGCTTTTCTAATCATTGTAGTGGCTGTGGAATGTGCATCTAATACAGCTGCTGTCGTTGTATTAATGTTGAGTTTGATGCGCAGGGCTTCAGTCGCTTCACATTCCAATAAGTAATGCATGTTATTGTTGTTTTAGATTTAGCTATTCGGCACGAAATGTCCGTGTAGCACGGGCTGTAGTGAGCTCGTAATGCAAAAGTAATTATTGATGAAGATTAAAGAAAAAGTTACTTGCAGAAGTAATGCAATATTGACGAATGTATACCCGAAAGTGATGTGATAGTGAGCTGAGAGTGAGGTGAGGGGTCTGGTGGGTCAGGACCCCCACTGCAACTCACCAATCTCCCATGTTTGCAACGATAGCTGTGGCGACATGTTGCAAGGTCCGTCTTGGTCTCTGTGATGGCAATTAGCGTGTTGATAAGCGGCTGGGTTTGTGTGATGTTCAGAGCCTCGCCCATGACCTTATATTGTGGCTGTTGCTCTCTATTATTTCAGTGTTGCTTGCCAGGATATCTCTGAGGATGATCCGAGTTTAACTTTGGTCGTAAATATTGCTGTTATTCAAAGCTTCGGAAATGTTCCATGCGGACGCTGTGTACAAAACGGAAATTTGCAAACCCCTTAATATAGGAGGGTTATAAGAGGTAATTCATAATTAATATTAAATAGTCCATGCGATTAAATCTTACTTAAATAGTATTATAATATTATAGTAATATTATAAATATTACTTTAGTTAAATGAACAAATCCACAAGATCCGTGACGAGGGTTCGAACGTTTGGGATGTTCTCGGACGTAAGTTCGAATCCTCGCCACGGCCCTTGTGGATTTCTTCATTTGATGCATTACGCTATTGTGATTTCTGTGTGTAATTACTTGAGTTAACAATTTCCACATCTATACACAATATTCCTGTATGTTTCAGTATGAGAAGCTCTTCCAAGGATATCAGGCTTCATTCACAAAGTATTTTTTAAAATCCGATTTTGCACAAACTTGACCACAATACGCGGGCTCGTTGTATAAAGTAAACCACTATGATTATCCTGGAAAGGAGGCATCGCCTTTAGGGGCATTAATAGATCAACAAGATTATCAAACCATGACCCGCTTGGGGCATATATATTGCCTACATTTGTGGAGGCAATTCCCGTTCTTGCCCGGAAACAAACGCTTGATCTGGAAGACACAAAAAGCTTTATATTTAAGCTTTTTCTGTCGTTTTATGGAACTTTACCAAGACATATACTTTTGAGTATACCTACACAAGTTGAATTATCTAAGATCTTGTTCTATCTTAACCAAAGAAAGGTTAAAAGGAAGGTTGAACAAGGAAATATCCTTGTTCTATCTAAGGTCAGCAGTGGATCCCCCGATGATTCAAGTGGTTGGGAACCCATCCCTCACTCCGTCCTTCTATCCAGCTCCTTGTCCTCACATCCCCCTGGAACTCCGTCCTCCTATCCAGCTACTTGTCCTCACATCCCCTTGGAAATGAGTCGTATGCTGGCTTAGTGCTTTCTCCTCATAGCTATAATTACTTTAATACCCGTCTCGTCATAACTTGCAGTGAAGCCTCGTTAGTTATGAGATATACAACACGACCTTTAAAGCCAAGTAACGTGAGTAATTCTTCACAAGTTGCATGTACCATCCTCACTACAGCTGCTGTAGTGAACGTAAAACATTGAACCATCCTCGTTAAAAATGGGAGTAGCATCATTGTTGTGTTCGTGTTGTCACTGTTATGGATACCATGTATACTGGCTACGCTTATCTGTTATGCTCATGTCGGGATCAAAACCTTTTGACACAAGTATATATTGTGTAGTGTGTGCTGCTGGATATCAATGTTGCTCTCAATATTGCAATATCTCGATCCTGTAAAGCTGGGCGTCAATATTTCTCTATTGTGGTGTTTCTTTTGAAGATAAACCATTATGTTGGCTTTAACAAGATTTGTCTCAGTCTTTTTTGGCTGATGTTGCTCTGTTATGGCTGATGTTGCTCTGTTATGGCTGACGTTGCTCTGTTATGGCCAATGTTGCTCTGTTATGGCTGATGTTGCTCTGTTATGGCCGATGTTGCTCTGTTATGGCTGATGTTGCTCTGTTATGGCCGATGTTGCACGGTTATGGCTGACGTTGCTCTGTTATGGCCGATGTTGCTCTGTTATGGCTGACGTTGCTCTGTTATGGCTGATGTTGCTCTGTTATGGCTGACGTTGCTCTGTTATGGCCGATGTTGCTCTGTTATGGCTGACGTTGCTCTGTTATGGCCGATGTTGCTCTGTTATGGCTGACGTTGCTCTGTTATGGCTGATGTTGCTCTGTTATGGCTGACGTTGCTCTGTTATGGCCGATGTTGCTCTGTTATGGCTGACGTTGCTCTGTTATGGCCGATGTTGCTCTGTTATGGCTGACGTTGCTCTGTTATGGCTTATGTTGCTCTGTTATGGCTGATGTTGCTCTGTTATGGCTGATGTTGCTCTGTTATGGCTGATGTTGCTCTGTTATGGCTGATGTTGCTTTGTTATGGCTGATGTTGCTCTGTTATGGCTGACGTTGCTCTGTTATGGCTGACGTTGCTCTGTTATGGCTGACGTTGCTCTGTTATGGCCGATATTGCTCTGTTATGGCTGACGTTGCTCTGTTATGGCTGATGTTGCTCTGTTATGGCTGACGTTGCTCTGTTATGGCCGATGTTGCTCTGTTATGGCTGATGTTGCTCTGTTATGGCCGATGTTGCTCTGTTATGGCCGATGTTGCTCTGTTATGGCTGATGTTGCTCTGTTATGGCTGATGTTGCTCTGTTATGGCTGATGTTGCTCTGTTATGGCTGATGTTGCTCTGTTATGGCCGATGTTGCTCTGTTATGGCTGATGTTGCTCTGTTTTGGCCGATGTTGCTCTGGTATGGCCGATGTTGCTCTGTTATGGCTGATGTTGCTCTGTTATGGCCGATGTTGCTCTGTTATGGCTGATGTTGCCATGGTAACCTCAAGTGCCACGCAGATACTAAGTTGCTTTACTGATGTGGCATAACCATTCATCTCTGTTCATATATGTATAACATTTTACTTATTTAGGCACTAGGAGACTCGAACCGCTGATCCCACGGTGTGAGGCGGAAGCTCTTCCACGGAGCTATTGGGAGGCCCAATAGGAAAGATCTGAGAGGCAGGAAACTGCTGCCCAACTGAGATTTGAGATATAACAAATGAGATATTTATATGACATATTCTTGGATCACTATTTTCCTATTTACTCAAGAGGGAGGGCGGGGAAAGTATAAAATCCATTATATATAGTGAAAGAAAGCATAAATATAATTATGCAGCTTACAGTTTTTTGACTATGTATATATAATATAATAAAGTATACCTCCCAATCATCCCCCCCTCCACCTTTCTCCTTCCAGTGCATCATGAGAGAAAGAAAGGAACTAAGAGAAATACAATTGGAATTGGATGTCATTTACCAACCCGTCCTCGCAAATTTAATAAGTCAATATTGACTTATTAAATATGTGCATAGGTGACATACTTAACATAATAGTTTCCCTTGAAAATCTTCATAGAAAACACCGACCTTACCTAACCTTGTTAGTATGTTAAGACAAACATCTTATTGCTTCGTAATTACAATTATTACCTAACCTATACCTATAATAGGTTAAGTAACAATTGTAATTACAAAGCTATAAGATGCTTATCTTAACATATTAACAAGGTTAGGTAAGGTCGGTGTTTTCTATGAAGATTTTCAAGGGAAACTATTATGTTAAGTATGTCACCTATGCACGCAACTAATAAGTCAATATTGACTTATTAAATTTGCGAGGACGGGTTGCATTTACTGCTAGAAGGTGGACACGACTAAATGGTAAAAGAATCATAATCCTTTAAGTGGAACAATCCTAAAACCACTTAGTTTTCACTATACGGGTGTAGAGTACACTGGTGTAGAGTACACTGGTGTAGAGTACACTGGTGTAGAGTACACTGGTGTAGAGTACACTGGTGTAGAGTACACTGGTGTAGAGTACACTGGTGTAGAGTACACTGGTGTAGAGTACACTGGTGTAGAGTACACTGGTGTAGAGTACACTGGTGTAGAGTACACTGGTGTAGAGTACACTGGTGTAGAGTACACTGGTGTAGAGTACACTGGTGTAGAGTACACTGGTGTAGAGTAGACAGGTGTAGAGTACACTGGTGTAGAGTACACTGGTGTAGAGTAGACAGGTGTAGATTACACAGGTGTAGATTACACGGGTGTAGAGTACACTGGTGTAGAGTACACAAGTGTAGGGTACACAGGTGTAGAGTACACAGGTGTAGAGTACACTGGTGTAGAGTACACTGGTGTAGAGTACACTGGTGTAGAGTACACTGGTGTAGAGTACACAGGTGTAGAGTACACGGGTGTAGAGTACACTGGTGTAGAGTACACTGGTGTAGAGTACACTGGTGTAGAGTACACAGGTGTAGAGTACACAGGTGTAGAGTACACAGGTGTAGAGTACACTGGTGTAGAGTACACCCTACACACCCACGCACCAATATCCAGGGACTGTAGGAGGGGACACCTGACACAGGCAATAATAGGTCAGTAGGTCAAGGGGTGACAAGACCAGTACAACTCTCACAGGAACAATTAACACAAAAGGCAGTTAATAGTTTAGGTATTTGTTTATGTAAATCTTTGTACCCAGGTGGGTACAGGGACTCTTTGTACCCAGGTGGGTACAGGGACTCTTTGTACCCAGGTGGGTACAGGGCCTCGCGGCTGAGTGGATAGCGTCCGGTAGTCGTAGTCCATTCGGCCCAAACTTCGATTCCCAGCCGAGGCAGAGACACATGGGCAGTTTTTTTTCATCCTGATGCTCCTGTTACCTAGCAGTAAACAGGTACCTGGGAGTTAGACAGCTGCTATGGGCTGCTTCCTGGTTGATGATGTGTGTGTGTGTGTTAGAGACAAATATATGTAGAATATATAATAGAGGAAAAATAGATTAGTTAGAAAGGCGGGGTCCAAGAGCTAATAGCTCGATTCTGCAAGCACAGATAGTAAACACACACACACACACACACACACACACACACACACACACACACACACACACACACACACACACACACACACAGTTAACCAACATGACGAGTATGGACACGCAAATTAATGTAAATACAGACGCCATCATTTTTCTGTAAAGTCCTCCAGCTAGCTACTGAGTACAGCTAAGATATGTTCCTTTACGTATTGGGTCGGTAATTGTAGCATTTCTCAGTCTAAATACTCGCTCTCTGGGCCTCGAACCCCGCTCTCTGGGCCTCAGCTTTACTCTCATCGACTTTCTTTTGTTCTGTGAAAATTGGAATCTTGATTGTGTAATTGATTTTAGCCAAGCAAACAGTCAAAGGATTAGACTCGAGGGCAAATTCTGGTGTTTCGATTAATTCTGGCTCTTACAAGCAGCCGGCCGCGGTACTGGCCAGATGAAGGGGGGGGGGGGGGGGGGTGTGGTGTGGTGGTATTAACCTTGGGGCTTCTAGTGCCTCTGTAACTCCCATGTTAACCCTGGGGCCTCTAGTGCCTCTGTAACTCCCATGTTAACCCTGGGGCCTCTAGTGGCTCTGTAACTCCCATGTTAACCCTGGGGCCTCTAGTGCCCCTGTAACTCCCATGTTAACTCTGGGGCCTCTAGTGCCTCTGTAACTCCCATGTTAACCCTGGGGCCTCTAGTGGCTCTGTAACTCTCATGCTAACCCTGGGGCCTCTAGTGCCTCTGTAACTCCCATGTTAACCCTGGGGCCTCTAGTGCCCCTGTAACTCCCATGTTAACCCTGGGGCCTCTAGTGCCCCTGTAACTCCCATGTTAACCCTGGAGCCTCTAGTGCCCCTGTAACCCCATGTTAACCCTGGGGCCTCTAGTGCCTCTGTAACTCTCATGCTAACCCTGGGGCCTCTAGTGCCCCTGTATTCCCATGTTAACCCTGGGGCCTCTAGTGGCTCTGTAACTCCCATGTTAACCCTGGGGCCTCTAGTGGCTCTGTATCTCCCATGTTAACCCTGGGGCCTCTAGTGCCTCTGTAGCTCCCACTGTTGACCTTTGTGAGTCTGGGTGCAAGAGAGGTCAAGTTGAATTAGAGTTTGTGCTTGTCGTCCCTCTGCCCAGGAATTAATTTGACGTGTATTTGTACATTGTAATTTCTATTTTATAACTGGTTTAATGACAGGTAAAAATCATATTGGAAATTTTCAAAGCCTGCTTCCGTTTTTTACGTATGTCAACACTTTCGTTATTAGTGCGAATGCAACAAATCTGAGTTTGTTTGTTTGCCAGAGTTTTTTAAATAGCCAGGAGAATTTCTCGTTGATGAGAGATAAGCTGTGGTAGTGTCGATGCTCTTTGTTGATGATGCCCTGTGTTGATGATGCTCTTTGTTGATGATGCACTGTGTTGATGATGCCCTGTGTTGATGATGCTCTTTGTTGATGATGCACTGTGTTGATGATGCTCTTTGTTGATGATGCCCTGTGTTGATGATGCTCTTTGTTGATGATGCACTGTGTTGATGATGCTCTTTGTTGATGATGCCCTGTGTTGATGATGCTCTTTGTTGATGATGCCCTGTGTTGATGATGCTCTTTGTTGATGATGCCCTGTGTTGATGATGCTCTTTGTTGATGATGCACTGTGTTGATGATGCCCTGTGTTGATGATGCTCTTTGTTGATGATGCACTGTGTTGATGATGCTCTTTGTTGATGATGCCCTGTGTTGATGATGCTCTTTGTTGATGATGCACTGTGTTGATGATGCTCTGTGTTGATGATGCACTGTGTTGATGATGCACTGTGTTGATGATGCCCTGTGTTGATGATGCCCTTTGTTGATGATGCCCTTTGTTGATGATGCCCTTTGTTGATGATGCCCTGTGTTGATGATGCCCTGTGTTGATGATGCCCTGTGTTGATGATGATGCACTGTGTTGATGATGCACTGTGTTGATGATGCACTGTGTTGATGATGCACTGTGTTGATGATGCACTGTGTTGATGATGCACTGTGTTGATGATGCTCTGTGTTGATGATGCACTGTGTTGATGATGCCCTGTGTTGATGATGCACTGTGTTGATGATGCCCTGTGTTGATGATGCCCTTTGTTGATGATGCCCTTTGTTGATGATGCCCTGTGTTGATGATGCCCTGTGTTGATGATGCCCTGTGTTGATGATGATGCACTGTGTTGATGATGCCCTGTGTTGATGATGCCCTGTGTTGTGAGGCAGTGAAATGGGGAAACCTTTGTACCTTTCGATAAAATCGAAGCAACTAGGAGGTTGCATGCAACTGAGCCCCTGAAGATGGAGTAATGTCGAATCGTCTGATTAAAATCCATAATCGATACCATCAGGGATTTTCGAACTATCTATGTCAATTGTTCCCCAGTCCTGCAGGTTGTTAGTCTTGTTCACTCTGCTGTAAGTCATTCTTTGTAAAACAAATGATCTTCCACTTTGAATGATCTTCCACTTTGAATGAGCTTCAACTCTGAATGATCTTCCACTCTGAATGATCTACCACTCTGAATGATCTTCCACTGTGTGCAGAGTAGCAAGGTGTGGAATACCTCAGACATATTAAATTTCCCACTATTTACACGCCATAAAGACACGTAGACCAAGTTTGGTGAAAGTTCCCCCCCTATAACCCCGGCTGTTCTAGAGGAATGAAATATAGGAGGAAGTAAGCTCTCCAACTTTCATCTTTATTCATACAGACTCAAGTTTTGCCACTTAAACGATGACCCAAGTTGTGGAAGTGGTTGTACACCCTCACAACCAATCACTTTGTGAGTTGTGGTTGTGAGGGAGGAGTGAGGGAGAGGACCATGGTAGAGGCGATGTTGGTGGAGATGGTATGAGGTGTGAGTATGTTCTCAGCGAGGGGTGATGGAGGTTGTCCATCACCTCCACACTCACTCCATCAAGGTATGAGGTGTGAGTATGTTCTCAGCGAGGGGTGATGGAGGTTGTCCATCACCTCCACACTCACTCCATCAAGATGGAGTTAATGTGGAGGTGCGAAATTGACAAAACGTCCCGTTTTCTGTTCGTGGGTTCTCTGGTAGGTTAGGATTGGGGCACTTTAGTACGACCGTTTCTTGACGTTCTAGACGCCGATCTTTTTTTTTTTTAATCTAAACTTAACCAGTTTGTATATGTGTTTTAGTATTTTATTTTATATTGATAGTTGTTGCTGTTCCTAATTAATGTTGCCTTTGTTATTCCCCTTCATTCATTTGTATATTGTAATTATGTTCCCCATTATTCTTTGTCTTTCTGGATAATGTAAATTAAGAATTTCTATTAACCCTTCATTCAGGAGGTTCTTACCAGGAGGTCAAAACTGAACAGCATCATTTAGGTGACATTTAACAGGAGCAAGATGAAGCTGAATAAAGGATTATCTCTTATCACTAAGGCTTTATTTATATATTTATTTTTTATAAGGGGGGATTAGATCACTGCTAATCATCTATAGTCCATTCTCTTGATTTGCTTCAACGTACAAAATAAGGGATGTTAAAATGGACGAACCCAAACCAATCTTAATCTAACCTGACCAAGCAACACATAGAAAACGTGGGTTTGTGTGAGCCGTTACTTTTTAAAGTACCCTTTATTTTGTACGTTGGGGACAATTACGCACAAAATAAGACGCATTATGAATTTCAAGATATCCAGCTGATATCTGGTGAGATATAACTTTGTCATATCCACATCTTAAAACCCAAACAAGCACTAGTCCAACTTAAGATAACCACACACAAGCACTAGTCCAACTTAAGATAACCACACAAGCACTAGCCCAACTTAAGATAACCACCCACAAGCACTAGTCCAACGTAAGATAACCACCCACAAGCACTAGTCCAACTTAAGATAACCACCCACAAGCACTAGTCCAACTTAAGATAACCACACAAGCACTATCCCAACTTAAGATAACCACCGACAAAACAGTGCTGATGTAGCAGACGAAGAACCACAACAACATGGATAAAGTGTTGATATCAAACCCACGAATCTGAAAGTGAAGACCCGACAACGTTTCGGTCCATCCTGGACCATCACACGACTTGCTAATGGTCCAGGACGGACCGAAATGTCGTCAGTTACCACAAACTTTTCCTCGTGTACCTTGTACCACAGTATTTTCCTTCCTTCCCTGAAAGGTACGAAAGCAAAATTGTCATAACATGTTGTGAAGTCTTTTTTTTTAATACATTTTTATTTTTCAAGTTAATGGTATTTGCGATCATTGATTAAAGAAAATATCTCACAATAGATGTTAAGCTAATTGGCTGATAGATCGACGCACGTGATCTATTTCCTAATATTAAAACATCGCCATTATATTCCCAACCATCTTCGATTCTGGTACAACTTAAAACTCACAAAGTTTGTCAAGATATCGGGTGATAGCTTGTTATATTAAAACAAAGGCAGTGGGCTAACTTGACGTTGGAGAATGTTATTTAGTGGTAATGGTTCGTTCGTCGACGAACGATGTCAACTCGCATTGATATCGTCTGTTCTCGACTGTCGAGGACAGACTCTCGGGACAGAATGATATGACGGACTCTTTCAGGACCTCGGCAGTGTGTATGTTGAGGTCCCAGCACTCAGGACTGTGAATTAAGCAGTAGAAATTGGGCACATGGCGCCCCCCCCCCAATCGTGTAGATCTACACATGTCTACTAGACATTGTGTAATAGATATAAAAACATCTACTAGACATTGTGTAATAGATATAGAAACATCTGCTAGACAGTGTGAAATAAATATAGAAACATCTGTTAGACAGTTTGAAATAGATATAGAAACATCTACTTGACACTGTGACATAGAAATTGTGTCCATCTTTAACACTATCTTCTCGAGAATATGCTTATTAATCCTATTAATATTAATAGGATTAATATTAATAGGAAATGGCCATGAATCAAGGTTTAAACTTCTAGAGCACAGTGGTGTGGGCGTGTACTGTCCATGTTGTTATCATAACCTGGGAAAGTGGAGGAAATAATAATATTAATAGGATTAATAAGCATATTCTCGAGAAGATAGTGTTAAAGATGGACACAATTTCTATGTCACAGTGTCAAGTAGATGTTTCTATATCTATTTCAAACTGTCTAACAGATGTTTCTATATTTATTTCACACTGTCTAGCAGATGTTTCTATATCTATTACACAATGTCTAGTAGATGTTTTTATATCTATTACACAATGTCTAGTAGACATGTGTAGATCTACACGATTGGGGGGGGGGCGCCATGTGCCCAATTTCTACTGCTTAATTCACAGTCCTGAGTGCTGGGACCTCAACATACACACTGCCGAGGTCCTGAAAGAGTCCGTCATATCATTCTGTCCCGAGAGTCTGTCCTCGACAGTCGAGAACAGACGATATCAATGCGAGTTGACATCGTTCGTCGACGAACGAACCATTACCACTAAATAACATTCTCCAACGTCAAGTTAGCCCACTGCCTTTGTTTTAATATAACAAGCTATCACCCGATATCTTGACAAACTTTGTGAGTTTTAAGTTGTACCAGAATCGAAGATGGTTGGGAATATAATGGCGATGTTTTAATATTAGGAAATAGATCACGTGCGTCGATCTATCAGCCAATTAGCTTAACATCTATTGTGAGATATTTTCTTTAATCAATGATCGCAAATACCATTAACTTGAAAAATAAAAATGTATTAAAAAAAAAGACTTCACAACATGTTATGACAATTTTGCTTTCGTACCTTTCAGGGAAGGAAGGAAAATACTGTGGTACAAGGTACACGAGGAAAAGTTTGTGGTAACTGACGACATTTCGGTCCGTCCTGGACCATTAGCAAGTCGTGTGATGGTCCAGGATGGACCGAAACGTTGTCGGGTCTTCACTTTCAGATTCGTGGGTTTGATATCAACACTTTATCCATGTTGTTGTGGTTCTTCGTCTGCTACATCAGCACTGTTTTGTCGGTGGTTATCTTAAGTTGGGATAGTGCTTGTGTGGTTATCTTAAGTTGGACTAGTGCTTGTGGGTGGTTATCTTAAGTTGGACTAGTGCTTGTGGGTGGTTATCTTACGTTGGACTAGTGCTTGTGGGTGGTTATCTTAAGTTGGGCTAGTGCTTGTGTGGTTATCTTAAGTTGGACTAGTGCTTGTGTGTGGTTATCTTAAGTTGGACTAGTGCTTGTTTGGGTTTTAAGATGTGGATATGACAAAGTTATATCTCACCAGATATCAGCTGGATATCTTGAAATTCATAATGCGTCTTATTTTGTGCGTAATTGTCCCCAACGTACAAAATAAAGGGTACTTTAAAAAGTAACGGCTCACACAAACCCACGTTTTCTATGTGTTGCTTGGTCAGGTTAGATTAAGATTGGTTTGGGTTCGTCCATTTTAACATCCCTTATTTTGTACGTTGAAGCAAATCAAGAGAATGGACTATAGATGATTAGCAGTGATCTAATCCCCCCTTATAAAAAATAAATATATAAATAAAGCCTTAGTGATAAGAGATAATCCTTTATTCAGCTTCATCTTGCTCCTGTTAAATGTCACCTAAATGATGCTGTTCAGTTTTGACCTCCTGGTAAGAACCTCCTGAATGAAGGGTTAATAGAAATTCTTAATTTACATTATCCAGAAAGACAAAGAATAATGGGGAACATAATTACAATATACAAATGAATGAAGGGGAATAACAAAGGCAACATTAATTAGGAACAGCAACAACTATCAATATAAAATAAAATACTAAAACACATATACAAACTGGTTAAGTTTAGATTAAAAAAAAAAAAAGATCGGCGTCTAGAACGTCAAGAAACGGTCGTACTAAAGTGCCCCAATCCTAACCTACCAGAGAACCCACGAACAGAAAACGGGACGTTTTGTCAATTTCGCACCTCCACATTTACTCCATCTTGATGGAGTGAGTGTGGAGGTGATGGACAACCTCCATCACCCCTCGCTGAGAACATACTCACACCTCATACCATCTCCACCAACATCGCCTCTACCATGGTCCTCTCCCTCACTCCTCCCTCACAACCACAACTCACAAAGTGATTGGTTGTGAGGGTGTACAACCACTTCCACAACTTGGGTCATCGTTTAAGTGGCAAAACTTGAGTCTGTATGAATAAAGATGAAAGTTGGAGAGCTTACTTCCTCCTATATTTCATTCCTCTAGAACAGCCGGGGTTATAGGGGGGGAACTTTCACCAAACTTGGTCTACGTGTCTTTATGGCGTGTAAATAGTGGGAAATTTAATATGTCTGAGGTATTCCACACCTTGCTACTCTGCACACAGTGGAAGATCATTCAGAGTGGTAGATCATTCAGAGTGGAAGATCATTCAGAGTTGAAGCTCATTCAAAGTGGAAGATCATTCAAAGTGGAAGATCATTTGTTTTACAAAGAATGACTTACAGCAGAGTGAACAAGACTAACAACCTGCAGGACTGGGGAACAATTGACATAGTTCGAAAATCCCTGATGGTATCGATTATGGATTTTAATCAGACGATTCGACATTACTCCATCTTCAGGGGCTCAGTTGCATGCAACCTCCTAGTTGCTTCGATTTTATCGAAAGGTACAAAGGTTTCCCCATTTCACTGCCTCACAACACAGGGCATCATCAACACAGGGCATCATCAACACAGTGCATCATCATCAACACAGGGCATCATCAACACAGGGCATCATCAACACAGGGCATCATCAACAAAGGGCATCATCAACAAAGGGCATCATCAACACAGGGCATCATCAACACAGTGCATCATCAACACAGGGCATCATCAACACAGTGCATCATCAACACAGAGCATCATCAACACAGTGCATCATCAACACAGTGCATCATCAACACAGTGCATCATCAACACAGTGCATCATCAACACAGTGCATCATCAACACAGGGCATCATCAACACAGGGCATCATCAACACAGGGCATCATCAACACAGGGCATCATCAACAAAGGGCATCATCAACAAAGGGCATCATCAACAAAGGGCATCATCAACACAGGGCATCATCAACACAGTGCATCATCAACACAGTGCATCATCAACACAGAGCATCATCAACACAGTGCATCATCAACAAAGAGCATCATCAACACAGGGCATCATCAACAAAGAGCATCATCAACACAGTGCATCATCAACAAAGAGCATCATCAACACAGGGCATCATCAACACAGTGCATCATCAACAAAGAGCATCATCAACACAGGGCATCATCAACAAAGAGCATCGACACTACCACAGCTTATCTCTCATCAACGAGAAATTCTCCTGGCTATTTAAAAAACTCTGGCAAACAAACAAACTCAGATTTGTTGCATTCGCACTAATAACGAAAGTGTTGACATACGTAAAAAACGGAAGCAGGCTTTGAAAATTTCCAATATGATTTTTACCTGTCATTAAACCAGTTATAAAATAGAAATTACAATGTACAAATACACGTCAAATTAATTCCTGGGCAGAGGGACGACAAGCACAAACTCTAATTCAACTTGACCTCTCTTGCACCCAGACTCACAAAGGTCAACAGTGGGAGCTACAGAGGCACTAGAGGCCCCAGGGTTAACATGGGAGATACAGAGCCACTAGAGGCCCCAGGGTTAACATGGGAGTTACAGAGGCACTAGAGGCCCCAGGGTTAACATGGGGGTTACAGAGGCACTAGAGGCTCCAGGGTTAACATGGGAGTTACAGGGACACTAGAGGCCCCAGGGTTAACATGGGAGTTACAGAGGCACTAGAGGCCCCAGGGTTAACATGGGAGTTACAGGGGCACTAGAGGCCCCAGGGTTAACGTTGGGAAACCTTAGGAGGACGGGCTGATGTGTGTGATGGTTGCTGACGGTTTCAGTGTTGAGCGCCACTAGAGGCATTAATCCCAGATATCCGGAGAAATGACAGTAATAATGATAAATCCGGCTCGAACTCCGGTGTTAAAGTGGAACCGGATTAATTTTTGAAAAAAAGAGGTACAGGAAGGTATTCTATCACAGCATCTGCCCCTCATAGCATGCCACTCACAGCATCATCACAGCATGTCCCCTCACAGCCCCTACATAATGTCTACAGCACTTTAAAACTGCTTCCATCACTCCACGCCTGAGAAAGACCACCCCATCAAGACCACTGAACAAAGACCTCCCCCATCAAGGGGGAGGTCTTTGTTCAGTGGTCTTGATGGGAAGTTCTTTCTCAATAATATCCACATACATATATACACCACCTGCATTATGCCCAAATCATATAAACCCTTCCATTAGTACTTTCCTCATCAGTTCTATTCCCATCACCCCCACCCTTGTCCTGGTCATCACCCCCACCCTTGTCCTGGTCATCAACCTCACCCTTGTCTTGGTCACCACCACCACCCTTGTCTTGGTCATCACCCCCACCCTTGTCTTGGTCATCACCACCACCCTTGTCCTGGTCATCACCACCACCCTTGTCTTGGTCATCACCACCACCCTTGTCCTGGTCATCACCACCACCCTTGTCCTGGTCATCAACCCCACCCTTGTCCTGGTCATCAACCTCACCCTTGTCTTGGTCACCACCACCACCCTTGTCTTGGTCATCACCCCCACCCTTGTCCTGGTCATCACCACCACCCTTGTCCTGGTCATCACCACCACCCTTGTCTTGGTCATCACCACCACCCTTGTCCTGGTCATCACCACCACCCTTGTCTTGGTCATCACCACCACCCTTGTCTTGGTCATCACCCCCACCCTTGTCCTGGTCATCACCACCACCCTTGTCTTGGTCATCACCACCACCCTTGTCTTGGTCATCACCACCACCCTTGTCCTGGTCATCACCACCACCCTTGTCTTGGTCATCACCACCACCCTTGTCTTGGTCATCACCACCACCCTTGTCTTGGTCACCACCACCACCCTTGTCCTGGTCATCAACACCATCCTTGTCCTGGTCACCACCACCACCCTTGTCCTGGTCATCAACACCATCCTTGTCCTGGTCACCACCACCACCCTTGTCCTGGTCACCAACCCCACCCTTGTCCTGGTCATCACCACCACCCTTGTCCTGGTCACCAACCCCACCCTTGTCCTGGTCACCACCACCACCCTTGTCCTGGTCACCAACACCACAACATTTGCACTACCAACACCAACTACAAAAATATCTACATCAAAGCCGCCTCAATCAAGACCAGCGCCAACATAAAACCTTCATTACTCAAAAATGTTAACAAAAAGGATCCTTTCGAACCCTGTTTACATTTGTCAGACCAGTTCTGAAATATTTCAACACGAGCGTGAAGTCCATTTCACACCCACTAAACAAAGATAAAGAAGGTCCAGAGTTGTCCGGCTGGATTAGTTCCAGTGTTAACAGGTAAGAGCTACGAGGAAGGATTTAAGTCATTAAACCTCACGTCGTTGAGGAAAGAAAGAAAGGGGACATGATCCTCACTTAAAAAATACTCATTGGCATTGATTGGGCAAAAAAGAACAGAATATCATGGAAGGTACGCGAACAGGAGGACAGCCTAATGCATATCAGCAGAGTAAATAGGTTTCAAAAAGGCACCAAATCTAGAACACCATTTAGCTCCTAGTGCAGCAGAAATGCACTAGGAGCTAAATGGTGTTCTAGATTTGGTGCCTTTTTGAAACCTATTTACTCTGCTGATATGCATTAGGCTGTCCTCCTGTTCGCGTACCTTCCATGATATTCTGTTCTTTTTTGCCCAATCAATGCCAATGAGTATTTTTTAAGTGAGGATCATGTCCCCTTTCTTTCTTTCCTCAACGACGTGAGGTTTAATGACTTAAATCCTTCCTCGTAGCTCTTACCTGTTAACACTGGAACTAATCCAGCCGGACAACTCTGGACCTTCTTTATCTTTGTTTAGTGGGTGTGAAATGGACTTCACGCTCGTGTTGAAATATTTCAGAACTGGTCTGACAAATGTAAACAGGGTTCGAAAGGATCCTTTTTGTTAACATTTTTGAGTAATGAAGGTTTTATGTTGGCGCTGGTCTTGATTGAGGCGGCTTTGATGTAGATATTTTTGTAGTTGGTGTTGGTAGTGCAAATGTTGTGGTGTTGGTGACCAGGACAAGGGTGGTGGTGGTGACCAGGACAAGGGTGGGGTTGGTGACCAGGACAAGGGTGGTGGTGATGACCAGGACAAGGGTGGGGTTGGTGACCAGGACAAGGGTGGTGGTGGTGACCAGGACAAGGATGGTGTTGATGACCAGGACAAGGGTGGTGGTGGTGACCAGGACAAGGATGGTGTTGATGACCAGGACAAGGGTGGTGGTGGTGACCAAGACAAGGGTGGTGGTGATGACCAAGACAAGGGTGGTGGTGATGACCAAGACAAGGGTGGTGGTGATGACCAGGACAAGGGTGGTGGTGATGACCAAGACAAGGGTGGTGGTGATGACCAAGACAAGGGTGGTGGTGATGACCAGGACAAGGGTGGGGGTGATGACCAAGACAAGGGTGGTGGTGATGACCAAGACAAGGGTGGTGGTGATGACCAGGACAAGGGTGGTGGTGATGACCAAGACAAGGGTGGTGGTGATGACCAGGACAAGGGTGGTGGTGATGACCAGGACAAGGGTGGGGGTGATGACCAAGACAAGGGTGGTGGTGGTGACCAAGACAAGGGTGAGGTTGATGACCAGGACAAGGGTGGGGTTGATGACCAGGACAAGGGTGGTGGTGATGACCAGGACAAGGGTGGTGGTGATGACCAAGACAAGGGTGGTGGTGATGACCAGGACAAGGGTGGTGGTGATGACCAAGACAAGGGTGGGGGTGATGACCAAGACAAGGGTGGTGGTGGTGACCAAGACAAGGGTGAGGTTGATGACCAGGACAAGGGTGGGGGTGATGACCAGGACAAGGGTGGGGGTGATGGGAATAGAACTGATGAGGAAAGTACTAATGGAAGGGTTTATATGGTTTGGGCATAATGCAGGTGGTGTATATATGTATGTGGATATTATTGAGAAAGAACTTCCCATCAAGACCACTGAACAAAGACCTCCCCCTTGATGGGGGAGGTCTTTGTTCAGTGGTCTTGATGGGGTGGTCTTTCTCAGGCGTGGAGTGATGGAAGCAGTTTTAAAGTGCTGTAGACATTATGTAGGGGCTGTGAGGGGACATGCTGTGATGATGCTGTGAGTGGCATGCTATGAGGGGCAGATGCTGTGATAGAATACCTTCCTGTACCTCTTTTTTTCAAAAATTAATCCGGTTCCACTTTAACACCGGAGTTCGAGCCGGATTTATCATTATTACTGTCATTTCTCCGGATATCTGGGATTAATGCCTATAGTGGCGCTCAACACTGAAACCGTCAGCAACCATCACACACATCAGCCCGTCCTCCTAAGGTTTCCCAACGTCAAGAAACTGTCGTACTAAAGTGCCCTTATCCTAACCTACCAGAGGACCCAAACAGAAAACGGGACAGTACGTCACTTTCGTCAGCCGCTACCATTTTCTAGTACGACGATATTTGGCCTTAGAGTACTGCGACACTGATAGGACAGTGTCCTAACAGTGAAATAAATATAAATGTTTTTCATGGAGACAAAAATAAACAAAGAAAAAAACACGTTGTTGTCTCCATTTTATAACAGTAAATCAGGTCCAAGTAACTCGAAATTGGCTCACAAGTACTCACATGACATAATTATTAACACATTATGAATATATCCGCCGAAGGATATATTCTTCTTCATTTTCTTTAAAGTTCTAATATACATTATATAATATACAAAATTTTCAGAAGTAGACTAAATAGTCTAGTATCACTAGACTATTTGTTTCCGGTGGATAGACTATCTTCAAATATACAAAAAAGTAAGCATACTCACCAAGGAATTTTATATATTATAGGCGGATTTTTTTGTTTTCCTGATATATTGATTTGTTCCTCAATTTTGTATATATTGCTAATAGGAAAAGATGCTTCTTTCCTTTTGACTATTAATCGTTGCAGCACTTAAGACGGTAACTGGGCCGTCTTGACGGGTGGAGATCCACAACGCGGTGTAATGGCTCCGTCCCTCGCCGCCAGACGGTATCGGCTGACGGGTTCAATCTCCGGTTGTGAAGGCCAGATGTCGGCAGGAACATTACAGCATATAGACACTCCCGTTACCGGTTATCAGCTCGAACCTGCAGCCCGTAGTGGTGGTGGTGTGAGGGGAGGTGCTGACGAAAGATGCTTAACTGCAGAATTGTTTTTAAGATATATTTTACGATTGCATATTCTTGCACGCGTGAGAGCCGGTGAGACTGTTGCCTGGACGAACCACCCCCTAGATGTATGCACTTGCAGGTCGAGCTGCAAGGCGAACATGCAATACCGAACTTGCATTTCGCGGCACCACAGTTGCCGAAACTCTCAGAATTTGGGAACATGCAACGGACTTCAATGCACCGGGCGCATTGTGAACAGTTCAACGATATATTTAGAGAACAGATAAAATATTTAGAGCACTGAAAAATCACAATGGAGACGCTGATGACTCCTCCCGCAGGAAACAACACAAATCTGATTATGGTTAGAAACCTGTCATCATAGATTTATGGAGATATATAATGCTGCATCATAGGGGTTGCTATAGGCAAGTCAGGGGCGGGACACAAGGGCTCTGTGGCTACTAATTTAGACTCCACTGAAGATATTCAGGGATTGTAATAACCTCTTTCAAAGTTGTGTGAAGCCTCGGTCGTAACAATATAGACATAATCCCCACACTGGGTGTTTCCCTGGATGCTGAGGATGCCAGACCTGCTGTGTGTGTGTGTGCTGGGATGCTGGCAGCATCATGCCAGGTGTGTGATAATATCAGTGCCTCGTGACAGGTGTGGGCTGAGATGCCAAGAGCTTCATAACAGATGTCAAATATCAAGAACATCGTGGCACATGCGTGATATGTTAAAATGCATCATTACAGGTGCGTTTAACCATTCATAAACAAGAAACATAGAAATTATTGTTAAATTCCCGAAGAAATATCAATAAGCAGATGTTGTTCCCATTTGAAGAGGAAAGCGAGCCCACAATCTCAAGAGGGCTGATGAATGCCAGCCTACAATCTCAGACGTTGAGGAAAGCGAGCCCACAATCTCAAGAGGGCCGATGAATGCCAGCGTACAATCTCAGACGTTGAGGAAAGCGAGCCCACAATCTCAAAGGGCTGATGAATGCCAGCCTACAATCGCAGACGTTGAGGAACGCGAGCGTACAATCGCAGACGTTGAGGAAAGCGAGCGTACAATCGCAGACGTTGAGGAAAGCGAGCGTACAATCGCAGACGTTGAGGAAAGCGAGCGTACAATCGCAGACGTTGAGGAAAGCGAGCGTACAATCACAAGCGTGTTGAGATTAGCCGTCACCCCGGGGGCCGCAGTGAAGAGCATCACACAACGACCCAAGTGGGAAGAGCCTCCCCCCATATATTATATAAGTTAGCTGGAGGAAGGTCGCTACATAAACCTATTAAGGAGATTACACCTCAGGGATGCAATTTCGTGTCCCCCACTTATCAAAAACTTAGCCCAGGTCCGCAGCTGCTGGCCGTAATGGCCGAGCATGATGCATGGCAGTAATTTCTTGTCATTCATGGTAAAAGTTGGCGTGATATAATACTCAGGGGAGCAAGGTGATGGAGGGTGATACAGTAAAAGTTGGCGTGATACAGTTGGCGTGATACAGTTGGCGCTGTGAACTTGGTTGATGAGTTGTGTTATGTTAAAACATTCATTAGCTCAAATTTGACAATAAATCAACTGCAAATTCCGAGTTTCTTGTGCTACTTAGCTTTTAATAAGTAACAAATAACTTGTTTTGTCGCGGAAACGGATATATAAGTATGGAGGTTCCTCAAGGTGACTGACCCTTTCCCTGATGCAACCCACAACAGTTGACTTTCTCCCTGGGAACGCATTCACTAAGTGAACGCCAAATATTAGGATGAAAAGTGCCTGGCCGATTGAGTGGCACTGCCTACTACTGTCACTGTGTCCACTCACAGGATGAGTGACACTGCCCAGTACTGTCACTATGGCGGTGTGTTCACTCACAGGATGAGCGACACTGCCCAATAATGTCACGATGGCGGTGTGTCCACTCACAGGATGAGCGACACTGCCCAATACTGTCACTATGGCGGTGTGTCCACTCACAGGATGAGTGACACTGCCCAATAATGTCACTATGGCGGTGTGTCCACTCACAGGATGAGCGACACTGCCCAATAAGCTAATCCTGTGAGGGGAAAACCCACCAACAAATCCAAAGGTCAAGGAAACCAAGACACACACATAGAGGAGAGTGAAACAAGAGGCGCCATTGTTGTGTTCTGTGTTTGAGCAAGTGTTGGCTGTAACTTACCTTTACCAGTAACGAGAGGCGAGTTTCCTGGGTAATGAGGCGTAGAGAGACTTGTTGGTGAGTCAGAATATGTGAGTCGTCACCCACATTACTCATCTCTGGTGGGAGAGAGCGGCCCAAGCACCAGGATTTGCATCGTGCATCTCCTGTACAAGATGGAGAAAGGCGACGGGAGGCTTCCTCACTTCTGTAATTAGAAATATATGGCAATGTGGGTTTATGGGCTTACATGTTGCTGTTTGAAGACACTGTAGAGGTGTGGTGAAGGGGTTGGGCCGGTGGTAGAGGGAGCCGGAGGGAGCCGGAGGGAGCAGGAGGGAGCCGGAGGGAGCCGGAGGGAGCCGGAGGGAGCCGGAGGGAGCAGGAGGGAGAGCCAGGCCTGGCCAAGTGCACCACAACTTTACTTGTGAACCTGCTGGTGAAAAACACATAAAGTGCTCACACTGGCGATATTAACATTTTAAAGTGGATTCAGCAAACAGCGCCGGGCCGAGCAAAATAATTTGCT
>WNGS01169498.1:22033255-22049585 GCA_020271785.1 Procambarus virginalis
TTTTGAAAAACTTTTTTTCATGTGAGAGAAATCTTCGAAACCTCTTTACTGTTTGCTTTGAAATTTTGACACGACGTTGCATTCTAATTGGCGCGTGTTTTTATATACCTACTATATACATGCTTTACCTGTGACAGGAAAAAACATGCTTTATTTGAAAAAACAGCGCCATCTATTGGACGTAAGAGCAACACACGCTGTAATCTCCCAAAGTTTTACCAGATTTCATAGATTTTGATTTATTTTCATTTTGATTAAATTTTTTGATTTGATTGATTTTTGTATGAATTGCGTTGGAATTGAGCTGTGTGTTTACCATACGTTCATTTCGCGAGTATAGTTTATTTTTTTATTTTTCATATATTCATTTAATTTTTTAACTACTTTTCTTATATTTCTGTGATGGGAACATCAGATCACTTGATGTTTCCCAATTTTCTGATGGGAACATCAGACCATTTAGGAAGGCATCGGACGAGGGAGTGGGGAATGGTGGGGGAGGACGAGGGGGACGGAAGTGAGAGGTGGTGGGGACGATGAGAGGCCAAGGGAGGGGGTAATGGTGGGAGGACAAGTGGACGGTGAGTTTGGGATGGTGGGGGACGAGGGGATGGGGAATGGGGAATGGTGGGGAGGACAAGGGGACGGTGGAGTGGGGAATGCTTGGGAGGCCGAGGAGACAGGTGAGGGGAGGGGAATGGTGGGGAGGATTGGGGGACAGAGAAGGTCGCTGTGGCTCAGCAATGCATGAGCCACAGCAACGCGTGGCCCGGTAATGCTAGTATTGACATAAAATGCAAGAACATTAAGAATACAATATTATGTTACTTTCTGATTACATTTTTTGTGTGTGGATAGGCAGGCAGGAAGGGTACTCAGTAGACAAAATATTGAAGTTCTTGCGAGGCAGGATCAGGTATAACATTTGCGGTTTAAGGCTCATGCTCGGTGATGATATGGAAAACTGTTTACTGAGAATTATATAAAATATATATAAATGTAATAATTTCCACTGTATGTTAATGTAATTTATTCTCCAATTTTTGTAATTCGTTTAAAGGAAATTAAGTATAACATTCAGGGGTTTTAAAGATCATGTTCTGTACTAATGAAACACTTGTTCACTAAGAATTATATGTAGTATTGCCTTGTAAAACTTATGTATATATGATTTATATTGTATTTTCTTACATAAAGATAAAAGAAAAAAATCCATTTTTTATGAACATGAGGTCTTAGGCTATTATGGAATCTAATTTTAGTAAACTATACTTTGCCTGGAGCCTATATACCTATTTTTTTTTAAATTGGTTTTATATATTATATATATATATATATATATCTATATATATATATATATATATTATAATATATATATATATATATATATATATATATATTATATTCATTGCAGCGTTAATGTTATGTTCATCCGAGCTGGTGCTTTCATCAACTTTATATATCCAAAATAAAAATATATTATTGGTATATTGTAATTCCTAAATAAATGTGTATATTCACTATGATTTAAATAAATTCATACATTCACTATTACAATTAATTTATATTTTTCATATTAATAATAACATTGACAACAAAAAAAAAGAGGCGAATTTCATGAAAACAGTTCTTCATAATTTACAAATGTTTCTGTCACATATATATATTTTTTTATTTTTGTATCCCATGCTCTGTATCAAAATCTACCTGGAATTAAGTGTACCCCTCTGTTATCCATCATGATCCAGTTAGTGGTTTAGCTTCTTGAACAAAATTAAATTCATAATCATCCAAGATCACTATTTGGCTACCTCCTGTTCTCAATATGTAGCACTGACGTTATAATCTCAATGTTATTCATATATTCTTCCTAAATTAGGTATTCAGCGTTATATACATTTAGTTTATTGTTCCCTTATTATTTTTTTTTCTTTGATAATGTATTTATTTTATTATATTAGTCATAATCATGAAATACACCCGATAAGATATCAAGAGTTTTAACTATTTTCTCTAGTGCACAACGTGCCATTAAGATCCTATTAACAGGAATAATAGCTGCTTGCTAATCCCTAAGAATATGAACTGTGGGAATATACGCTGAAATATTCAATAATAATTATTATACTTTATAAATATATACTATATTCATTTATTTATACTAAACTTTATCAAATACTTTGCTTTCATTAAATACTGTATTACGCGTGTGTATATTCTTATTGTGAGACTGGCTAGCTGTATTTCCCTCATTTTCCCATATCCTGGATACCATACCCAACCTCACTCACCATATCCCAGGTGCCATACCCAGCCTCACTCACCATATCCCAGGTGCCATACCCAGCCTCACTCACCATATCCCAGGTGCCATACCCAACCTCACTCACCATATCCCAGGTGCCATACCCAGCCTCACTCACCATATCCCAGGTGCCATACCCAGCCTCACTCACCATATCCCAGGTGCCATACCCAACCTCACTCACCATATCCCAGGTGCCATACCCAGCCTCACTCACATATCCCAGGTGCCATACCCAGCCTCACTCACCATATCCCAGGTGCCATACCCAACCTCACTCACCATATCCCAGGTGCCATACCCAGCCTCACTCACCATATCCCAGGTGCCATACCCAACCTCACTCACCATATCCCAGGTGCCATACCCAGCCTCACTCACCATATCCCAGGTGCCATACCTTGCTCTCACAGCTTTACTCCTGTACCAGGAGCGGAACAGGACATAAAAGTCCACTACGGGCTCACCATAGCCCGTGCTACTTAGAACTTTTGTTCCCAGTAGCTGAATCTAAAACAACAACAACAACATTGCTCTCCCTCCCCATCTCCCCCGACGCCATACTTTGCTCTCTCCCCGGCGCCAAAAGCCTCCCACCTCCCCGTATTCCTCTGTAACATTAGCCATACATTACACTCGGTAAACATTAGCATACATTACACTCTGTAAACATTAGCCAACATTTACGATACTCAGACACCACCCTCACCGCTTTGCAGCATTTAGTGCTGTCATATTGTGTTCATTGTTTTCTGCGCTGTATTATAAATTATATTTCATAATAACATACTATGTAGATATTTTCAGTTTTAGGAAATTGTGACTCATTAGATCTTAATTTTAGACAATAGTTTGCATCAAAGTTATCCATAATAAATTGTTATCGTTAGATATCAGAGTTATGTTTTAAGCACTAACCGGAACCTTTGAAACTAGCGAGTAGATTTGTTTCAGTCTTGACTCGTAGTCGCCTTGAGACGTCTCCAGACGGGACGGCGCGCGCAGTGCTCCTGGTAATTCCTCCTGGTTCAGTTCATTGCTTATTTACAACTTCTGTGACTGTAAGGATGAGGGAGGATTAGCAGTTTTTACTATTATGAGCCAACATTAAAATTTCGTGTTGAGTGGTGTCTGCATTTTGTTTTTGTAGTTGTTTTGTGTGAAGATTGTTTGCTCGTTAGGACAAGGTGGTGATTGAAAGGTGAAATTACGCTTGACAAGGTGAAATTACATTCATTTCTGTTGATGTATTGAGGTTTGTTTTTCAAACCTTGTTTTGCTATTTTGTTAAGTTATGTATTTAATTAAAATGTTGAATATATAAATGAATATAGCCTAATTTGTTTCTACAAATTTAATGGAGTCGTGAACGTTTCCTGTGCACTAGAAAATTATTTTATTGAGTTTGATCAAATCGTATTGTGCCCAGCCTAGCTTGTTCCCCGCTCTAGGACTAAGTATGGCTCCTTAAAAAAAGTATGGTCATAATGTTGAATACGGATCAGGTATTAGTGAAAGAACAATGCTTAGTAAAACGGTATGTTTATGTGTAAGAACAGTGTGTAAGAGTTGATGTAAGAGCAGACACGTATCCATAATGATATGTTGCATCGAGACATTCTGTCTGTATAAAGCATTTTTAAGACTGTATTTAAGCAACGTAAGATGCTGTATTTCCAAAATAGAACTAGTTCCATATATGGCAATTATAGAAATGGACGAACGGACTTTTGAGAAATGAGAGAGAGAGGTGTTAGATCTTCGGTGATACTAACCATTTAATCTTCTTTTGTACATATTTTTATGTAATATATTAGGCCTCAGATAGCGTGTATTAGGCCCAGGAAGGTTAGGTTAGTTTAGTTCGTCTTTCCAACATAAGTAGAAAATAGTTTTCCTGTTTATCCAACTCAATAGTGCCGATTTCTACTTTCTAATTTCGTTGTATCTCGGTATATATACTATGGTCCTCATCGTTACTATAAGTACTACCAAAACAGGAGGATGGGCTGGAATGTACTAGTTGAATATAAATAGGCTTTTAAAGAAGACTCTTCAAAATAAGCTTTGGGAGGCAGTTGCCAAGCGAGGGTTCAAAAACATTGGGACGATTAACAGATCTGAATCATAAATAGTTTTAATATAAAGTAGTATTCACTCCTTTTGTTTGGGGGTGAAGGTTTGTGCTATACGTATCCATAGCAGAGGAAGCTGCTGTTTACACATTTCCGGCAAGCTGTCAGCGTGGTTTTAGTTAAATCAGACGGTATATGATGAATATCTTGAAAATACTGATTTATCATAAAACAGACGATAGTCGTAGATAAATACCATTATACTGCAATGACGACTTGCTGCAGTGTAACTTTTTCGTTGTTGGTAGATTGTAGTTTGAGCTATAAACTTGTTAATGTTATGAACCGAGTTGAAAACTGACGATGTACACAAGATATTTGTAAAAACAATTCGTTATTGTAAATCCATTTAACCGAAAGGTTATTTTTGTCTTAATTAAATAATATACAGTATCCCTCACCTTGCAAACATAAAACGTAACGTAATTAGCTTTGAATTAGTACTTCTTATCAAGTTACTTTGGTTAAATATTTTTCCTAAAAATATTTAAATTTTTATAATTTCATAATGCATCACACTAGGCTATGCAGGTTAAATTTAACAAATAAATTTTGTAACTCCAACGCAAATCAGATTAAGAACCGATTGCAATTTTAGTTCCAAATATCGGTAGTAGACATGTAAGTAAATTTTAAAATGATGAAGATAAATATGTGATAACATTTGCGAATATTCTTGTACATTTCCTAGTAATACGCAAGAGCTGTTTCATCCCTTTTATTCATAAGAGGCAAATTTTCACAAGCTTTGGTAAACTATAGGATCGTTACCGTACTTTAATGATTAATCATATATCACTCATTAAAATTTTAAATTGTCTGGAAGGCCGTGATAAATTAAAATGATACTACACGTGTAGGCGAACGTACAAAAAGTAGCCTAATTAGGTGACGCAATCCTCTGTTTCATACTGTTCACTGATTCGTAGTATTTAAATCTTAAATCAGCGCAAACGTTAATAAAATATTAGCCTTCAAAAGGGCTGTAATATACTTCCGTTAATTTTACAATTATCATTATCGACAAAGATCTAGATTTTATTACTTATCACTGTTTATCATTTTAATTTTCATAATTAAAATGTATTTGTTGAGGTAATTTTTGAGGCCTATGCCAGTTTATATAAATTTGTTTATAGGGAATGAATAAATTTCCGCATGTTGACAGCTTTTTATTGTATACAGTTTTACAATACAGTATATAATGCATCGCTTAGATCTGTACTGTTAACTTTAATAGTCTTAAAACTTGAATATGATGTCCTGATAGGCCAGAAAAATATATTTTCTTTGCGTTTTGTTTTTATTAGCTCCGTGTAGTGTTTGTTTACCTTTAATGAAAAAAAGAAACTTCGTAGTAGTATTACAGTGAATTACATATATATAATAAAATGAAAGAGAGAGAGGTAAAGCATCCCGAGATATTGAGGCTATGATTGCTGACAGAAGTGTGCTTGCCGGGTCGATGACACCAAAGGGGCTCTTCTCTCACACTCATGATATTGCCAGGAGCAATATCTCATAACCTTCAAGGATGCTAAACTTGTCAAAGAAAAACTACATTAAGAGACAATGTACAGTATTAGTCTTCAGCTATCAGACGCTACAACAGCATCGGACAAAATGAAGGAAAACTCAATATTACTGTCCCCTCTTGATAAAGGAATAAATGCTTTATAAATGGTAAAGCATAATCCGGGGTGTCTAGATCTGAAGTCGACGCTCTAATATCGTTGGGGGGGGGGGGGGGTTGGGGTTGAGTTATTTATTAGGAATTTTCAGCTCGAAAGCTTCCGAAAAATGTTGACGTTATTAGAGGAAAGTCTTGCGGTATATTAGAAAAAGATTTTGATTAACATATTATTGAAATATTAAGCTAAACTTGAAAACACCTAATTTCTACATGACGTTAACACGTGTAAGCATGTAATCCTCTTGCAGGCAGTTGACCGCGCTCCTCACCCCGGAAGGTACTTCGGTACAAGGACGACCTCGAGGCCTCCGTCTCCATGTCAAGGTGAGCTGCACACGTGACAAATTTAATTAATGTTAACATAAAAATACTCACTAATTGGGTAAGAATAATTGATATATATATTCCAAGGATATAGATAGCTCACGAAAATTAAATTTGATCCCTTTGGTAGGGATATCTCTGGTATATTGTGCTGTTTATTAATAAAAGCCTTACGGAATTATTTCAGGTAAGATGTGAATTTTCAAGACATCGCAGGACAGTCAGACATCTTATTTAAGGTAAGTTTGTGTTTTGTTAACGTCAAGTTACTTAGCAGTTCTTAAATAGATTTACAGGATGAAGTTCACACTGTAGAGATGGGTGCTAGGCTTTCTCGTGCGCTGCAGCTCTCTGCGTACAAGATTTTATTATTATTATTATTATTATTATTATTATTATTATTATTATTATTATTATTATTATTATTATTATTTTCTACCACAGACGTGGCCACACATTTACAATGCTAACCAGCATATATACATTTTCTTCTGTCCTCCATGGACAGGGTGAGAGATTTATCAAACATATAGTTCAGGGATTTATTGAACAATCAACCACAGAAGGTGATTGTAGTGCTTTTAAAATGCTAGGCTAAGCTACATACGTAAATACATAGATACACAGATTTATGTATGCTACATTAAGTGTTCGATGTGTCTTTTACATAGGCTCATCGCATTGGACGGAATGGGTTAGTGTCAGGGTGCTGTGAGCCCGGACACTAACCGTAGTGTACTTTGTGGAAGATGTCAAATCTTAGTGTACTTATATCCTTTGTATCATGTGGATATTCGTGATGTCACGTCAATATAATGGGAATAGTAAATAATGTAGTGTTTCATCACCTAGATGGCAAACGTAGAGGGCTTAAATACATTGCTAGTTGGTAGTACCAAGAGGGGGGGGAGGGGGGGCGGTACCAAGAGCGCTGAGGGCCGCCAGAGTGGACACTTGTGACCGCTCTGCGAGGCTCTCAATGCTCTACGAGGCTCTCTGGGCTGCTACACTTGTGAAACAAACATTTCCACCCGGGACGAGACCATCTGGAAAAAATAAAATGGTTAAGAGTGATGAAGTGTGCTTGTGCGCGCTCGTACTCACCTAGTTGAATTTGCAGGATCTGCTCTCTTTTAAGCCCTGCATTTCGACCATCATTGATTCAATGCAATGACTTATCATTCGTTTTTACTCTAATTTCGAATTGGTTTCGACAACTTGCTTATCTAGTCAGTTCCACTTGTTTACGACTTTTAGACTGAACAAGTTCTTTTCGACTTCCCTGTGGCTCTTCAGTTTCCACTCTTCAAGTGTCCTCTTGTTCTACTCAATTCGAACGTTGCTTCTATATCTATTTTGTTAATCCCCATAGAATCTTGAACATTGTTATCATGTCTGCCATATTCTTTCAACCAGTATAATGAGGGCCATTTCCCTCAATCTTTCTTCATAGCTCTGGAACACGAGCCATGATGCATATTTTCGGACCTTTTCTCGTTGTTTGTCCTTTAGGTTGGGGGTTCCATGTTGGCATCTTCCTGGAATCTTTATTTGGGGGTTTCACACCTTATAAAAACTCTGTTTTCTTTAGACTAGTATTTAGTCTACAGATATAGATATACAGTCTATAGATATAGTCATATATATATATATATATTGTGTATATAGTCTATATATAGACTATATAGTTTCAATAAACTATAGATGTCTGTGTGGTCTATATTTTGAATCCTGTTTGTGGGTGTGTGTGTAAGAGAGTGAGGGTGAAGTGTTCTCAGTGTGAGTGAGTGAAGTGTTCTCAGTGTGAGTGAGTGAAGTGTTCTCAGTGTGAGTGAGTGAAGTGTTCTGAGTGTGAGTGAGTGAAGTGTTCTCAGTGTGAGTGAGTGAAGTGTTCTCAGAGTGAGAGTGAGACTGAAGTGTTCTCAGTGTGAGAGTGAGACTGAAGTGTTCTCAGTGTGAGAGTGAGTGAAGTGTTCTCAGCGTGAGAGTGAGGCTGAAGTGTTCTCAGTGTGAGAGTGAGTGAAGTGTTCTCAGCGTGAGAGTGAGGCTGAAGTGTTCTCAGTGTGAGTGAGGATGAAGTGTTTTCAGTGTGAGTGAGAGTGAGAGAGACACCTCACGCTCGTCCATTACCAGCGTGGCGCAAAACGTGACCTTCCTGGGCGGGTTCCACTCTACCGCGGGTGTGAGGGGTAATTCATATGGATATAAATGCAATTGGAGTGTCGTTCTCCACGGGGAAACCATTAGTGTAGATAGTGATCCTGGTGATGGATAGCAGTGCCGAGTGGCACTTTCTGTTCAATGCCAAATTTTACACCATGGCTGGTAACGTGGACTGGGACTTGCATAGACAGTGAAAATAGTAACTCCACAGGAGGGAAGGGAATTCTATTATTTCTTTTGATAGTGAAATCAGACAAATCTCACGGTGAGAGTACGGCGGCTGAGTGCATTGTACGGCGGCCGAGTGCATTGTACAGCGGTTGAGTGTGTACATTGTATAACGGCTGAGAGCGTATAGGCAGACGTCTTCCGTGGGCAGGAATAACACGGCTGGCAGGGCTAGGAGTGACGTAGGGACCGGCTTGGTGGCAACAACATCGCGCTCTCACTTCCTTCTTCGGCTTCCCTCACTTTGAATTTTAATTAATGGAGTCGGTATTGACAAGAGAATATACCATACGTGTGTGGCAGCGGACACATAGATAGTGGTGGTGGTGGTGGGGGGGGGGTGGTGAGGGAGTGGACACATTGATGAGGGGTGCGGGAGTGGATACATAGATGGGGGTGCGGGAGTGGACACATTGATTGGGAGAGGCGAGGGAGTGAAACCCATTCTCAAGGTATGTTCGCGGAAGCAGCGACCGACCCTAAGGCACTACGGGCTCACCATAGCCTGTGTTACCTGGAACTTTTTGTTTCAGGTACCAAATCTTTAACAACAACAACAACAACAAGCGACCGACCGAGGTTAGGCTGCCCAAGCGGAGAGAATATAGATGTTAGCTCCAAGCTTTTTTAATTAAGAATCCAGCCTACTTCTATCAAGGGTCAGAAAGTGTACAAATGATCCTGATCATAGTTCATGACTAAACTCTTGGTGTATATACACCGAGATGCTGGGTGTACCTCTCGGACTGCCAGCTACACCTAAGAGTTAAATGGAACTATACTAATTATGAAACTTAGCCCATCACCCAGCAAAGAGAAAGGCGTAGCCTACTGCTAGTTTACGACACTAACGTGATTATCCTTCCCCCCCCCCATCCCCCCATAATTTCTAGACCTGGCCCAGAAAACAAATTATTCATGAAGCATTTTGATGTCCACCTACGAAACCTGTTCATCTTTTGTCCGTCATGGAGACTTAGTCTGTACTTATGAAACAGTTACAAGCTTCGAAACGCTGCGAGGTCATTAATATTGGTATGGACAGTCTCGTGGTTCATAGAATCATGACCTATGATTCTACGAGAAATAGAATTTTCGTAGAATCATAGCCCGGGCCAGAGCAGCCATTATCTGGAGCGATGGCTATTTGAAAAGTAACTGAGAGTTTGTGTCATTGAATCTGCACCAATAGCCTAATCCCGCGGATTGCTTCCGTGACCGCTACCAAGGTAACATAATTCCTTTTTATGCTTAATGTATTCATAAAATGTCAGTGTAAAGCTTTTTAGTACAAAGCTGAACACTGGCATGAACCGTAGCCTCATGGGAGTCGATATCGCTGCACAAAAATTGCTTGTACATTATTAAGCGTAAGCTCAACAAATGCATGAAGGCTTTGTTGACAGTACGTGAAGTATATTTGTAATATAATGTAATTTTTCTAATGCCATTCGTGTGCTGGTGAACAGATTGGCAAAAATTATTAACTGTGAATTGATCACACGTCACAATTCTGATTTAAGGTCTCAGTATCTGCAATATGAACGATAGGCTTCTTTATGTATTGTCAAGGTAAGATTGACTGGGTTGCTTGGCACCACTCCGCTGTTTCTTGGCACCACTCCGCTGTTTCTTGGCACGTAGTTATGAAAAATGGTTTGGCTGGAGAGCGAATAACTGGCATTGCCTCAGCGACGGGAGTAATCCAAAAGTATGATGGACAGAAGTTCTTTAGAAACTGAAGCGACATTTATATAACATCTACCTTTAACTACACTGAGCAACCACACCCCCTACCCCTTTGCCCCTTAACCCCCTACTCATCCCCAACGCTCTACCCCTTATCACCCACACAACAACCATCCACTGCTGCCCCAACCTATCCCCAGTTGCAGAATCACCCATATCCCCACAAATCTTTCCTTTTCCCTATCCATCTACGCTCCTCACAATCCCCCTTGTACCTTTCCCATCTCCACAATCCCCCCTTTCCTCCCGTCTACACAACCCTACCCTATTGCAGTAGGATGCAAACTCCGCCAGCGAGCGACTGAACCATAAAAGAAAAAATCTCAACGCCCAGAGAAATACGCAGGTTGACATTTCGTCTCTTAAAAGGCCTCGCGTTTGAAGATCATCACACCTCGTGGAAATGATATTTGGCATGAAAAGGCAGTGATTGAATCGGTAAAAACTAAGTAACGGTAAAAATAGCCTCCTCACATTACTATTGGATCTTCCTCTCTCTGACAATCGCGATCAAATTTAAAGTGACTTATAAGGTTCGTTTTATTGACGATGAGAAGAAAAGGACTCCTCAAATATCTCAAATATAGAAAGGGAGAAGCGCCCCTTTTATGGCCAAGACATAAATATCAAGGTCTAATGCCCTGGAGGATTTGACACACCCAAATATATTTGCTAGGAAAGTTATGTTCCTGAAGAAGGCGGCAATTTTACGGGCCCAAACGAATTAGACCACCACGCAGCCGAGACGCATGTCAATGTGTGTAAACAGCTTTAAATGAAACTAACTCGACAAACTCCCTGATGAAAAGCTTCAGCTGGGGGAAGAAAACACAGCAGACCTCGGCGGTGCCAGAGGCTGAGGCACCATGATAGTGCCACAGTATGAAGACGGAGGCACCATGACAGTGTCAGGTGACAGTGCCAATATGAGACTGCCTCAAGAGGCTGGGGGACACTACGACAGTGCATTAAGGAGGCGCCAGAGGAAAGGTACCGGAAGAAGGGGAACGAAAGATACAGAAGGAGAGCCCGAGGGATTTGGGTGAAGCAAAAGAGATTAGGAAGGGGAGTGAGAGAGAGGGAGGAGGAGACTAGCACCAAGCAATAGAGGCGGTGTAGGCCATCAGCACCCTCGTCAGGTGAGCACATCGATTATGAATCAATCTTCACGGCTGGAGACTGCCACGACGACGCCTCGGCTAAATTGCTCATTCCTCCAGCCATACATTATTGCCACCTGGCTTCAGTCCAGCCCTAACGGCGCGTAAATGATGCTTTTTACTTGCTGCATTTGTTTCGTGATCGTATGGGGAGGATCAAGGAAAATGTTTGGCTCTTGGTGGGAGACAAACGTTTCCGAGAAGCTGTTGGGAATCAGTGTTGGGATGGTGAGTAGCACCCCTGGTTGCCAAGCCGCACCGCGCGAGGGTTTGGAAGACTGAGGACCGCCTGTTGCCGTGCCAAGCCGCTGCCACACCCTAGTACCCTTGGCCATTCCATCTACCATAGCCACACCCCGGCACCCTTGACCGCAAATGAATCGAGGAAACGTAAGGAAATGCTCGTACTCTATATACAAGTTGTCAACAAGAGGAATATACTTAAGAGAAGAAGTTGTGGAAGCCACCTCTATTCACAACTTTAAAGACAGGTTCGACAAAAAAATGTTGAACGTTAGAATAGTGAAGGTTTAACACGACGGGAACAGGGAGTAGTAGGGTAGAAATAGCCTAAGCTACTGTATCCTTTTGAGGTGTATTTTACTGTCTCAATAAACGTACTTGAACAGGTAGTAGGCGGAGCATAAAGAGGTAAACCTCACTCCAGGTAGTCACTATTAAGTCCCTGGTAGACCAGACTCACCGTACACAGTATTAGTTTACTCGAAGAGACAAATATGGTGCAGACGACGAGTTACAATAACGTGGCTGATAATATAATGACTAAACAACACATCAGACAATGCTGAAACGATGACATTTCGGTTCGTCCTGAATCATTATCAAGTCGTGTAATCGACTTGATAATGGTCTAGGGCGGACCGAAACGTTGTCGTTTCTCCACTGTCTGATGTGTGGTTTGGTCATCACAAAAGTATGGTGCATTAATTATTGAACCGCATTCAGTGTCCTCTTGCATGGGGGACGCAAATTGCAGTATCACAGTGCAGCAATATTTTCTACTCTTAAATAAAATCGTGAAATTTGTTTATTAAACTGACTTGATAACATTGCTAGGTAATATTTCTTGAATATTTTAATATTATTGTTAGAGATTCTAGCCAAAGAATTTAATGTTGTTGTTAATGAGAATGGCTTGCTCTTGAGAGGTTCCGCGTGACAGCTCTCCGACCCTGGCCTGACAGGTAGTGAAGGTCCCCCACCACTGGGGAGGTTCAGTCGCAAATTAATAATTTATTTAGTACATACAAAGGAAATTTGTGTGCTCTTGTGTTTGTACATTAAAGGTGAAGTTGTGTTTTTGTGCTCGGTCGGCCTGCCTGCCATGCTGTGCATGTTTGACTGCCTGCCTGCCTGCCTTGCTATGCCTGCCGACCTGCCTGCCTGCCGGCCTGCTTGCCTGCCTGCCTGCCTGCTTGCCTGCCTGCCTGCCTGCTTGCCGGCCTGCCTGTCTGCATGCTTTGCCGTACCCCCCTGCCTTGCTGAACCTGTCTGCCTTGCCGTGCCCCCGTGCCTTGCCTGCCAGCCTTGTCTGCCTTGCCTGTCTTGCTTGCCAGCCTTGTCAGCCTTGTCTGCCTTGCCTGCTGGCCTTGTCTGCCTGCACTGTGTGTTTGTGCCCAACCTGCTCTCCTACCTATGCATAGCCCCTTAAGTTCAAAACACTAAAAAGACCCAACACTAAAGACTATAAAGGAAAAGAACAAGGTATGACGCCTTATAATTTACAAAGACATCAGTCGTTCATAGAAATAATTATGATAGTTTCCGTTTTTCCTTTAATCGTATAATTTGCATACAGACGTAACTCTAACACTATCTTAACAGAATCATTGTGTATACTGTTCTGGACGACTCGTGGTCATTAAGGGCGTAATACTTTAAGATGTCTCAAGACTTTGAAAGATTATTGCTCATGGTTAAAAGTGCCGTTTAAGGAGATATTGGAATGTGTATTATACATAGAGAAATGACCTTGGGCCAGATTCACGAAGCAGTTACGCAAGTACTTACGAACGTGTACATCTTTCCTCAATCTTTGACGGCTTTGGTTACATTTATTAAACAGTTTACAAGTATGAAAACTTCCCAATCAACTGTTGGTATGGTTATAAACCGCCTCCTGGTGTTTCCGAACTCATTGACTGTTTAATAATTGTAAAGAAATCCGCCAAAGATTGAGAAAAGATGTAAATGTTCGTAAGTACTTGCGTAACTGCTTCGTGAATCTAGCCCCTTGTTAACAGGGCTAGGGTTGTTATACATGCAGGGGTAGACTGAGCTGTTCTTTAAGATTCGCTACCTGGAACAAAACGTTCCAAGTAGCACGGGCTATGGTGAGCCCGTGGTACTTGTAGACTGAGCGTTTTGGAGACGTTGTCTTGGGGCGTGGGAAGCTCTTGCCTTTCTCTTCTTGTACTCTGGCTCTTTTTTACTCTCTTGCTCTATTTACCTCATTTTTAAAAATTCCTATCTGGGTCTTTCCTATTTCTTTTCTCCTTTTTTCTTACTCTCATCTCTCCTCCTTTTCCTCCCCCCTCCCTTCTCACTCCCGTAACCTCTCTGCTTTCCTCTCCCTCCCTCCCTCCCTCCCTTTTCCAGACAAGTAGAACATCCTTTGTTCTGAGCTTCTCTTGCTCTCCCTCCTCCTGCTCCTCCTCTCTCTCCCTCTCTCTCCCTCCCTCCCTTCTGCCCCTTCCCGTGTGTTCAGGTATCCGGAAGCAGCAGCAGAGGACGGTGGTGTCGGGGCTGCCACCTGTGTTATTGTATTCGTGATCTCTTGACTTGATTGGCCTCTGACGTCCACAAGACCTTCGTCCGGGTAGGGAGGACAAGGGGAATTGTGGCCTTGGGTGACAAATGGCGGAGGAAATGGCGCCTCTTTTCCTGGACGTAGTTTTGCTTGCCCTGGGACGCAGTTTTGCTTACCCTGGGACGCAGTTTTGCTTGCCCTGGGACGCAGTTTTGCTTGCCCTAGACACAGTTTTGCTTGCCCTGGACGCAGTTTTGCTTGCCCCGGGACGCAGTTTTGCTTGCCCTGGGACGCAGTTTTGCTTGTCATCTGCTTGTGTTTTGGCTCGCATATTTATTACTTCTAGTTTTCTGTGTTTTATTTTAATCTCTTCCCAATGTCTTGTTCTTTGCCTTTTTCACCTTTGCTTTTTCTCCCCCGTGTGGTGAGTAGGTCACCTTCTTCACCTTTCTACTGTATTGCTCTGCCTTATTGATCTGCCTTATTGCTCTGCCTTGTTGATCTGCCTTGTTGATCTGCCTTGTTGATCTGCCTTATTGATCTGCTTTGTTGATCTGCCTTGTTGATCTGCTTTGTTGATCTGCCTTGTTGATCTGCCTTATTGATCTGCTTTGTTGATCTGCCTTGTTGATCTGCCTTGTTGATCTGCCTTATTGATCTGCCTTGTTGATCTGCCTTGTTGATCTGCTTTGTTGCTCTGCCTTGTTGATCTGCCTTATTGATCTGCCTTATTGATCTGCCTTGTTGCTCTGCCTTATTGATCTGCCTTGTTGATCTGCCTTGTTGATCTGCCTTATTGATCTGCCTTGTTGATCTGCCTTGTTGATCTGCCTTATTGCTCTGCCTTGTTGATCTGCCTTATTGATCTGCCTTGTTGATCTGCCTTATTGCTCTGCCTTGTTGATCTGCCTTATTGATCTGCCTTGTTGATCTGCCTTATTGCTCTGCCTTGTTGATCTGCCTTATTGATCTGCCTTGTTGATCTGCCTTATTGATCTGCCTTGTTGATCTGCCTTGTTGATCTGCCTTGTTGATCTGCCTTGTTGATCTGCCTTGTTGATCTGCCTTGTTAATCTGCCTTGTTAATCTGCCTTATTGATCTGCCTTGTTGATCTGCCTTGTTGATCTGCCTTGTTAATCTGCCTTGTTAATCTGCCTTATTGATCTGCCTTGTTGATCTGCCTTGTTAATCTGCCTTGTTAATCTGCCTTGTTAATCTGCCTTGTTAATCTGCCTTGTGGATCTGCCTTGTTGATCTGCCTTGTTAATCTGCCTTGTTAATCTGCCTTATTGATCTGCCATATTTGTCAGCTTTATTTAGTCTGTCTTGTCTGTCTTGTACTTTTTATTTGACAAATATTCGGATATATTTCTCTTAAGATATTAATATCTCTATTTTTTCTGTCATATTTTCCCTGTTCTTTCTGCCAAATTTGTCTCAAATTCTTGTAATTGTTTTGTGTGTGTTTACCGGTCCATTGTCCTTGGTCTGCCTTACTGTTTTGTTATTCATGTATTTGTCGTTCCTATCTCCCCGTCTCTTACGTTGTCTGCTTTTCCTGTTTATCTTTCGTTGTGTGTCCTCTCATTTAGCGCCGCTTCCCGTGACTATACAAGTTGTTTGTGTATTAGTCCTGGGGCAGTATACGGTTGTATATACTCTCACAAAGGGGGGTGAAAAGTGCTCAGGGAACGCAGTCGACTATGTTTTTACGTTAATACATGTAACTGTCTTCTGTACCTGGGTCATTATGTATACTCTGGGAATTTAGGTTTTGTATAGGAGATTACGTATGCTCTAAT
>WNGS01169498.1:22056701-22066701 GCA_020271785.1 Procambarus virginalis
CGAGGCACTACACATCAAGAAGTCAACACCAGCAAACAACAGCCAATTAACGCACAACTATATTCTACCCACTTCAAGACTCCGCTCCAATATAGAAACATCAAGAAATATGGGCCAATAGGTCTTCTGCAGTTCTATTTGTACCCCCCTTCTACAAATCTATACCCCGTATTCCATATTCTGTGTTTCACCCCACTATTGTATTACATCACCTCATCCAAATGCAGGTATAAGAGCAATGTTGTTTCAGGCATAAGTTGTGTAGATAAACTAAAGTCTTTGAAAATGTAATAAGTTTTACGAAACGCGCTCAAGTGTCGCGTCAGACTAAAATAAAAATGAATTTTGGAGAATTGATTTTTCATTTACCGTCACCAGTAAAAAGAAACATAAGGAAAATAGAAAAAATCGTGTTAGAATTATTAATCTTACTTTTTCGGTCATATTTAATAATATATGTCTACATGAAAGACTGCTACCAAAATATACCTATATATATATATATATATATATATATATATATATATATATATATATATATATATAATATATATATATAGTATATATATTATATATATAATATATATATATATACAGTATATATATATATATATACAGTAATATAATATATATATATAATATATATATATATATTATATATATATAATTATATATATATATATAATAGTTCCGTACTAGTCAATACATATATATATATATATATATATATATATCTATATATATATACATATATATATATATATATATATATATATATATATATATATATAAAATAGTTCTGTACTAGTCAGTATACTATCTAAAAGCTAAATACGTACGAATCGTGACTGTTGACGACCGTCACAATAGGTAATTTTAAACTGAAGGATGGGTTGTGTTGTGTTACGGAGTGTAGAAGTTAAGTGCATCAAGTGCCTACTGGTGATAGTGAAGCTGACACTTCGGTTCCGCTTTGAGTGGGTTGAGCGGAATATAGTACTCAACCCTCTTCAAACGAGTCAGAGGAGCCGGCGTATCATGATAATTAGCAGCAGCACTTTTTATGTTGAGCTGTCAGGCCTGGATAACCGTGAGACGCTACGTGTTATCACTGAGAGCGCTGTCAGGCGACCCCGAAGAGCTAGAATCTGAGGTAATCTCATGAAGGTGTAAAGACACTGAGGTACGAGGCGTGCAGAGCTTTGGCAAAGAATTGACAGTAGTTGTTGGGCACTAGGTGTAGGCATCCGATTCGAAAAATCTAGTCCAGAGCCGTGGTTTACTAGTTGGGGGGGGGTTTGTAATGCTGGACTTCTGGAGTGGTTGAGGTCATCTAGAATTAGGAACAACTTTGCAGACTAGTAGAGACGGCAGTAGTTCTATAATAACGAGTGATCCCTTTAAAAATAAGTGACCCTCTTTAAGTAATAGTGATTCCCGTACAGTAAGTGTCCCCGTACAATTTATTCTATGTCCCTTTACATTTTGTTCTGTGTTCCCTTATGTATAGTTCAAGTCAGTTGTAAGTTAGCCTAAGTATAGGATAATTCTCTTTATGTTCTTTTTAAGAATTAATTCTCAGGTTTGTGTGAAAAACATATATTACAGTGGTCGTTACAATGGTTTTTTTTTTTAGCGTTGGTTCGCAAACCGGATGGTAGTTACAGGTTTTGTGTGGACTACAGAAAGTTAATGAGATTTTTTAAAAAATTTCCACCAAATTCGTAAACACATTTTCCGCATAATGTAAACATGAGACGTTGGGAGGAATCTACAGCTATCCAATTTACACAAAAGAGAATGCAATCACCGTACTCAATTACTTACCTGAGAATTAATGATTACAAAGAGAGAATTATCCTATATATTATATATATATATATATATAACCTAAAAGGGTACCAGCTCTGGTGAAAGTGAAGGGATCCATAGCCTCGGAGAAGAAAATAAAGAGTAATCAGAGAAGACCTTGTGGATTCTCACTGAACACTGATATTTTCTTCTACCACCCCTATTCTTTTTGAATATGTATGATATATCTGATATATAATTTATCAGCCATTCTTCCTGTTTTGGTAGTACTTGCAGTAACGACCAGGGCTTTAGTATATATACCGACGTACAACAAATTAGAAAGTAGAAATTTGAACAATTGAGTTGGACAAAGCGGAAAACTATTTTTTACTTGTCTTGCTTTGACAAACTAAACTACCCTAACCTTCCTTGGCCTAATACACGGTATCTGAGGCCTGATATAGCACTTATGTGTGCTATACTAGGCCTAGGAATATTTATGTTTGTTTTTTCAGCTTCATTATTTTAAAACAATTCCTTACTAGTTAGTATACTATTATCTAAATGCTAAGTACGTACGAATTTATGACTACCATCACAATAGGTTATATATATATAAATATATATTATATATTGTATAATAAATATTATTATATAATGATACTAAGGGGGTGGTAGAAGAAAATATTAAAGTGTTCAGTGATAAACCACAAGGTCTTCTCTGAATACTCTATATTCCACATCAAGTTACTGCCCCGCTCCTGTGCCAGGTAAGTCCACTACCGGCTCACCACAGTCTGTGTTACTTAAACTTTTGTTACAAGTAGCTGAATCTAAACCATCTTTAGTAAATATATATAGCCTATCCGAATGTGTAAAATATAATTTATTATCTTACTGATGAAAATACAATAAATTAAGTGAAAATAATTGCACCCAATATTACTACGAATAAACTTAATTATGGTTGATTGAAAATTTACATAAAATTGCTCCTAAAAACTTCCTCTCCTAAGTCAACTAACTTTTGAGTCAAAGTTAAATCAAGTTGCGAAATGTTCAAAGCATGCAATACACTTGCGTAAACACAGCGAATTATGAGTATGTATAAATGTTTAGCTACTTCAAAAATCACGAGAAGTTTGTAATTAACTGGAAAAGCCTGAGGACAACTTCAGCTTTCCCGCACACCCAACACCGCGAGTGGCCACGCTAAACTTTCTCCCTAGTTGTGTATTCTTTTGAACCTCCTGATTCTTTTCCGTTTTCTTGGCCGGAAGGAAACTAACAGAAAAGGTATTTCCACAAGTCCACTACGGGCTCACCATAGTCCGTTCTACTTTGAACTTTTTGTTCGGAGTAGCTGAATCTAAAACAACAACAACAACGGTATGTCCCAAACTTGATAATCAATAGAAATATCAAAATAAAATAATGACTTACGTACCTCGGATGACCAGCGAAAGAGGGGTTAGGGCAAGGACAAGGAGGTTTTCATTATCTTGTGATCAAGGGAAGTTTTATTGCTGGTATCCCATGCCTAATCTATGTGAATACCAGTTAATCCCAGATACCTAATCCATGCCTAATCTAATATATTCAATATATATATTCCATGACCAGAGGATGAAAACCTTCTTTCATCTGACCAAAAAGAGAGGACTTATGCTTGTAAAAACTAGGTAAGGGAAGCTTCCATGCTATCCCCGACAGAATCATTTGTCTTAAATCTCACAGGTTAATGAAAAATATACCAAATTGTCTTAACGAAACACTGGTTTGACCACGCCATAATGCTTAATTAATTGGGCTTGTTTACTTAACATTTCAATGTTTGGGCAATACAAACAGCGGAGGCTACAAGTACACATTACATTGTACCGAAAACTTAACCTGTTCCAGTACCTTGTCTTAGGCCTAAATCTCTTCTATTTATATAAATATATGTTTTCGGATAATTATTTGTTTCTATTGTGGAGAAATACTAAACAATTAATTAATTTCCTGATAGATGAAGTTATCGTCCCTCGATGACATGTAAACTAACACTTGATAGTAATGCTAACGTAATTAACATATCTAGTAAATTCCTACAATCTACCCATTCCTATTTCTTAGTAGCACGTGTCACGAGTTGACCTGTATAATAAACAGGCCAGCCGTGAACAACAAAGACGGCTTTAAAGCCTACAAGTCTATTGAAGAGTTTAATTACGTGCTGCTGGGGTATGTGCAGATAATATATGAATGATGTTAAATAAAACATTATATTTAGATTATTTGTAAATATAATTTTCCCTCAATCAATCTGAATGCTTGTAATGTTGATTAAACTAAAAGGAGGAACCTGGTTGTGCCGGGGTCTGTCTCCCACCCCTCTCTTTCTCTTTGTGGATCCTTGGTGTGAAGGGAACCTTCCACCCCCAGCCAGTGTAAATGGGTTGGGTCTACTTGTGTGTGGAGGAAACCTGCCTTCCCCAGCCAGTGTAAATGGGTTGGGTCCACTTGTGGGTGGAGGGAACCTGCCTCGCCCAGCCAGTGTAAATGGGTTGGGTCCACTTGTGTGTGGAGGGAACCTGCCTCCCCCAGCCAGTGTAAATGGGTTGGGTCCACTTGTTTGTGGAGGGAACCTGCCTTTCCCTGCCGTTGTGGATGGGTCGAGCTGTTGCTCGCGAATTTACCCCAAGCAGTCGGCAGTCTAACATTTCACCTAATTAGAGGCAAATTATTATAGTTAAAATTGTTTTGAAAAATTTGCAGCCAACAGTGCTATATATTTTAAGTGATAATACAGCAATAACATAATCACGAGTGCAGTTATTACAACCCATCCTCCTGTTTAGATAGTACTTTCTGTTACTATGTGGTCCATCGTACATAGACGTAATAGACAATTAGATAATAGAATTTGGTACTGTTCACTTTATAGCCCGAATAAAAACTTATATATTCCTAGGCCTAGTATAGCACATATATATACTATAATAAACCTCAGTGCACATTAGGCCTAGGAAGGTTAGGTCAGTTTAAGCTTTCTTTGCAACATCAGTACAAAAACAATTCCGGTTTAACCAAATTCAACTGTACCAATTTCTACTTTCTAATTGCTTTGTATGTCAATTTATGAACGATGATTCTCACCGCTACTATAAGTACTACCTAACAGGAGGATGGACTGTGTTATTATGATAGTCCAAGAATGGTCGTGTGGGTCCAACTGGCACCAACTGGCACCTTATCATGTGGCAGTCATTTCACTTAGGCCAACTCCGACCCGACCTTGTTGGGCACGTACCCCAAAGGAATCCCGGTGCAAAGTTGGGTGAGGCTAACCCCAAGCGTCTGGCGTCTAACCTCGAACAGAACTAATTTATTTAGATTGTAGTATAAATAGCTAATTTATATCGCAAATGTACTAAAATAAAGGAGGATAGTTTCAGTTATGAAGGGCGAATGTTTGACAAGAATGTTTAGCAACTATACATTAGTTCTATCTCATGCTCCTACAATCTTATAGAACCAAATAGAGGAAAGATGAGTTTGGATACAGTATATTAGGACTCTTGAAACCGTGCGGGCCAATGGCGGCTCTAGAGGGAGGAGGAGGAGGGAAGGTATGTGAGGAATACATCGCAAGAAGCTCACCTGGAGGGCTTGAGATGGGCTTCAGACCTCGGGTACAGCTCCCTGGTGACGTCAGCTCCACGGACGAGATCGGGCAGTAACGCAGCAGGAGCGACGGCTTGAGGATTCACCAGACAAATGATTCACTGATTTTTTGGCAAGTTCTCTGTTGACGGGAAACAGGATGACGCCATCGCCCGAGAGCCTCGACCAATCACAGTCGAGCTCTGACTCCTCGCGCCAGCGGGAGATTTGAATTACACTACTGGTCCTGGACATCACCTGACGTCCTGACTTCCTCCTTTTTTTGTCTTATATATCTGTGCTGATCCTTTCACGGAGCCCACTTGATGAGTATTGGTCTGTACAAATATTATACAGTATCAAGCGTAAGCATTTTGCGAGACTAAAGACGGGTATTATTCCTGAAGCTGAAATTCTTAGACTATTAAATTTGGTATGTTTTATGAGTTTATTAACAAGACATTTTATTAAATATTATTCTTAACCATTTATTAAAATCCATTCTCCTATTTAGCTAGTACTTACAGTAACGTTACTTATAGTAACGTTCGTATATATTTTGACGTAAAAGGCAATTAGAAATTAGAATTCGGTAGTATTGAATTTGGACAAACCGGAGAAGTTATTGAACTGATGTTTTAAAGAAAAACTTAACTTAATCTTACCTAAACTTCCTAGGCCTAATTCACGCTATCTGCAGCCTGATATAGTACATATATATGTGTTATTACTAGGCTTAGTAATATTTAAGTTTGGTTTTTAACTATTTTTTTACTCATCCTCTATAAAGTGGATAGTACCAAATTCTGAGCTAATTGTCCATTACGTCTATGTATGTACGATGGTTCACATAGTTACAAAAGTACTATGTAAACAGGAGGATGGTTTGTTTATTACTTAATTTAATTTGTTTGATAACTAAAGATACAATATATATATATATATATATATATATATATATATATATATATATATATATATATATATATATATATATATATATATATATGTATATATATATATATATATATATATATATATATATATATATATATATATATATATTATAAAGTTTCATACATATTTTTGTTTTCAGCATTACAAAATATGTATTTTAGCACAAAACGCATGACCTATGAAATGAATTTCATTTGAAGATTTCCTCACATAAAGTTAATATATATTTCAAAATATATAAACATTTTATATTTTGGAATAATTTTTCAGAGTATATTTCACTACTGAGTTCCTATAACACTGGGGATGTTCTTTTGTTTGATGTAGCAATTAAGTCACTTATAATTTTGGACAATAATAAACCAGAACTTTAATGTCACTACTTGAATTCCTTATGATGAAAATAAATGTTAAAACATTCTTTAAATTGCAAAATAAGTGTATAATTTTAAACAATAATGATTATGCCATACATTTAAATTTTAGTTTTTCATAAAATGTTTGCTAATTTAAGCACAAATATATACTATGTATATATACGGAGTTATATACTATGTAGAATGCTATAAGTATACAGTACTGATAGCAGTGTACATGGCAAAATTTCAATATTTTATTAATTTTTATTTATTTATTTATTTATATTTTTGAACACATGAGGATTGAAATGGAGTTCCTGCAAATCATTTAACAATATCACNTTACAATCTCATCACACTGAACATTCCCTTTAAATGCAATTGTTGTTGTTTTAGATTTAGCTACTCATAACGAAATGGCCATGTAGCACGGGATATGGTGAGCCCGTAAAGAGCTCAATGCAATCTAAATTTAAATGCAATCTACCTGTCACTGATATTCCTCTTTATCTGTACCTCACCATTCAAGTATCACACACCCGTCACCTAAACGCCAATCTTGAAAAGCTTTGAGACTCTTGCTCTTCACAAAGCTGTCACACTTGAAACAACAGTCTCTTCTATGCAAAAATCTAAGAACTCATGTGCACTGCGTCTACCCCGATCGCTCAGTCCAACAGTCAACAGGACGGAGATCAGCAGCATATAGATTTTATACAAGCAATACTTACACACAGACCATCAATGTCAGGTTAAACAAGTGGCTGAACTCTACACAAACAGAGCTAGCTGCACTACACTAGCTACCAGCACATTAAAAAGCACAGGAGGATTAATAATATTTTGTGATCCAAAAGTCTGCTCTTCAAACACTTGAAGACGTTTCCTGCAAGACTGACATTAAGAACCTCATAATAGCAACCTTAAATATCCTGATTGCTGCGCAGAATAAAGGGTTCAGAATATATTTTGTACGGATACCTTTTCACATAAATATAACCCACCATAATGACACAAATATTTCAGCCAAATTAACATGTAACAAAGATGAAGCCGAATTTGACCTAGGTATCCCTATCTATATTGTTCCGATCACTCAGGTCTAAATAATGGAAATGTTCCGAACACAACATGGAGAGAAATTACAGAGTCCCAAAGGTCTGAAAGCACCAGTATAAAAAGCTTAGGTTTGGTTAGACATAGGTGTTGCCAGGATCAGGTTGGGTTACCGTTACCTGTGGCAGGTGGCTACAGGTGACGAATCTCCCAATCCTAAGCACTCCAGGTGCAAACTCTGTGAGCAGGAACTGGGGTATGATCTCCCACACTACATCAATGAATGCCCAGTTATTAGACCATTCAGACTTCCTGGCATCATGTACCAGGAGCTTTGCAATTACTTTACTAACTCGCGTGTTCTTGAGGATATCCTGATAATGCACCCAGAGTTTGTCAGTACAGACTACTGATCACATGGCCTCTATATGACTAACCATCCTGCGTGATGGGAATTTTTAGCATCACGTCGCTAGTTATTGACACTCTGTACTCCCCCTCATGCAGTCTAGGTTACCTGCATAAATACAGATGTACCTAAATGTGTAAACAAAAAAGAACAGAATGATGGTGGAGAGGATTGAGTGTTGGCAGTGGTTGACTGAGCCGGACGATGATGCTGAGAGTAACGCCAGACCGCCGGAGATGCTGTTTAAATGTCTAGCGTGAAGTATCGAGATTTGGGAAGCAAAGCTTTCTTATCTATCAGATGCCGTATCAACTATGAGCAAGCAATAAAACACATTGCAATATTCAAGACCACTTCATTTTGACAAACAACATTTCGTTGAGTGTATGTCTCTACATATTAACTTCTTATACCCAAAGAGTTAGGAAAGATAAAAATCACAGAAACTATCCAATTTGGGGAATACTTGACACTAATAACATATTCACATAAACTAGAATTACGTATTTAGCTCCTAAAGTCTTGTTGATCATGCAAACCCGGTATAATATGTTTGCAAGAACACTGAACGTGTTGAGCTACACAGACTAGCAGGAGAATAGCCTAGGATCGAGGAGAAAGTATTTCTCCCCCTATGATAAAGGATGATTTTTCTGCTTTCACAGAGAAATCTCTTTGTGTGATCCATGCGGTGCAGGTCAATATTGCCACTTATGTCTCTGGCATATCTCTTGCCATGAGAGGAGCCAATAATCATCTCTCAAGGGTGAGAGATAAAGAGTTGAGAGGAGCAATGACTCTCATTAGTGAATTAATTGTGTATTGCTTGCTTTTAGGTCACCGCCGGCCGAGGGAGTGAGAGAGGGTGGTAGACCCATCTACGTTTGAACGGAAGGCTAGTTTCCTTATCGCGAACTTCAATTATATCAATCAGCTAATATATAAGGAGTAGTTCACCAGCCTGCTCCACTGTATGCGGGGACAACTATTCCACAATGTGTCTCGGAGTCGTCAATACATGTAACTATCTGCAAAGCAGAAGCTGATAGTTGAATAGTTGAACGACTCAATATAACCCGTTCTGATAAATGTGTGTGTGTGTCAAGAGGAATTCAGACCGCCACATACAGCATTGCGGTCTCTCTCTCTTACCCCTTTGAAATAAAGGCAGCAGAGACGAAAATATGCAACACCGAGGGTTCTATTGCAGGAACTTACATGCAACTGCAATTCTCCAAGACCGCGTGTCCTGAACGAGACGACGACTCGTCTCGTTCTCGTTGTAACACTGTTCGTCACGGGGGAGCGTGACTCGTCTCCCTCTCCCAGTTGACATGAGTAGTGTTCCTCTTCCCACTTCGCTATCTACATCACTTTGTAGATAGCGAAACAGGTGTCTGTTCTTCAGTTCCAAATGTGGACTTCTTCTTCTCCAGCAACCGGGAGTCACACCTCTGAGAAGTGACAACGACAAGTGGCCAATTGCTTCGAGATGTTTTGGTCATCTCGGGCGCCATTAAACATGGCCCCTCGTGTCTAGTTTATTGAAAAAATCAGCTTTGCAAGTTTACTGTGAAACATAAATATTACAATATCCCATATTAAAAGATATTTTTTCCCACAACACTTGTAACACTCAATAATATTATATCCCCTCATGGTGAAATTCTCTGCCCGCTGACCTTGGCTTATGAAGAGCTGTCAGAAATTAGAATGTTTCAACAACGGTGACTGAAATTAATACAGTGTACCAGTAAATATATAATAAAGAACGGGG
>WNGS01169498.1:22071701-22074201 GCA_020271785.1 Procambarus virginalis
TTCAAATTCAAATTGATTGAAGGAAAATTATATTTACAAATAGGCTAAAATATAATGATTATTATTTTTAACATCATTCATATATTATCTGCACATACCCAAGCAGCACGTAATTAAACTCTTCAATGGACTTGTAGGCTTTTATACCGTCTTTGTTGTTCACGGCTGGCCTGTTTATTATACAGGTCAACTCGTGACACGTGCTACTAAGAAATAGGAATGGGTAGATTGTAGGAATTTACTAGATATGTTAATTACGTTAGCATTACTATCAAGTGTGAGTTTACGTCATCGAGGGACGATAACTTCATTTATGAGCTAATTAATTAATTGTTTAGCATTTCTCCACAATAGAAACAAATAATTATCCAAAAACATATATTCATATAAATAGAAGGGAAGTTTTCGGTATATAAGTTTTCGGTACAATGTAATGTGTACTTCCGCTGTTTGTATTGCCCAAACATTGAAATGTTAGGTAAACAAGCCCAGTTAAGCATTATGGCGTGGTCAAACCAGTGTTTCGTTATGACAATTTGGTACATTTTTCAGTAACTTGTGGGATTTAAGACAAATGATTCTGTCAGGGTTAGCATGGAAGTTTCCCTTACCTAGTTATTACAAGCATAAGTCCTCCCTCTTTGGTCAGATGAAAGAAGGTTTTCATCCCCTGGTCATGGAATATATTGAAGATATTAGATTAGGCATGGGATATCAGCAATAAAACTTCCTTTGATCACAGGATAATGAAAACTTCCCTGTCCTTGCCCTAACCCCTCTTTCCCTGGTCATCCGAGGCACGTAAGTCATTATTTTATTTTGATATTTCTATTGATTATCAAGTTTGGGAAATACCGTTGTTGTTGTTGTTGTTTTAGATTCAGCATCTAAAAGTTCCAAGTAGCACGGGCTATGGTGAGCCCGTAGTGGACTTGGGGAAATACCTTTTCCGATAGTTTCCTTCCGGCCAAGAAAACGGAAAAGAATCAGGAGGTTCCAAAGAATACACAACTAGGGAAGTACATTTAGCCTTGTCACTCGCGGTGTTTGGTGTGCGGGAAAGCTGAAGTTGTCCTAAGGCTTTTCCAGTTAATTACAAACTTCTCGTGATTTTTGAAGTAGGTAAACATTGATACATACTCATAATTCAGTGTGTTTACACAAGTGTTTACACAACTTTGCATACTCTTGAACATTTCGCAACTTGATTTAACTTTGTCTCAAAAGTCAGTTGACTTTGGGAGGGGGGGAGGCGAGGGGAGTTCTTAGTAGCACATTTATGTAAATTTTGAATCAACAATGATTATGTTTATTCGTAGAAATAGTGGGTGCATTTATTTTCTCTTAATTTTTTGTATTTTCATCAATAAAAAAATAAATTATATATTATTTACTTATTCGGATAGGCTACATATATTACTAAAAGATAGTTTAGTAGGGAAAGTTTATCATGAAATGAAAAATAGCAGATGTACTAGGATGGATATATTAATTTTCCACAAAAAGGTTAGTCTGTTTTTTTAAGATTTAAGCCATCACGGGTAATAGCCTAGCACTTTGCAAAAATAGATAATAAATAAATAAATAAACAAATAAATAAATGAATAAATAAATAAATAAATAATAAATATATATATATATATATATATATATATATATATATATATATTATATATATATATATATATGCGAACAAGCCTGATGTTCCCCAGGACTGTAGCAACTGAAAACTCACACCCCAGAAGTGACTCGAACCCATACTGCCAGGAGCACACTGCTGGCGTACAGGATCCCTTAACCGCTCGACCAACATGACCGGACAAAAAGATAATTTATATATACTATATATATATATATATATATATATATATATATTATTTATTTATTTATTCTTTATTTATTTTTATTTTATTTATTTATTTATCTATTTTTGCATATATATATTATATATATATATATATATATATATATATATATATATATATATATATATATGTGTGTGTGTGTGTGTGTGTGTGTGTATCACGAAAATAAACACGTGATTAATTAAAATGTGACAGTGTCAGACCACGGAGGAAAATTGAAATAAAACAGGAATTTCCTTAAGTTCTTTCGTATATTAATACATCTTCAGAAGGAGTGGAGTGGAAGGAGTTGACTCCTTCTGAAGATGTATTAATATACGAAAGTACTTAAGGAAAATCCTGTTTCAATTTTCCTCCGTGGTCTGACACTGTCATATATAATATATATATATATATATATATATATATATATATATATATATATATACAGTATGCGAACAAGCCTGAAGGTCCCCAGGACTATATGCGAATGAAAACTCACACCCCAGAAGTGACTCGAACCCATACTCCAGGAGCAACGCAACTGGTATCTATATTCATATATACAGTATATATATATATTATTAAATATGACCGAAAAAGTAAGATTATAATTCTAACACGAATTTTCTCTATTTTCCTTATGTTTCTTTTTA
>WNGS01169498.1:22137740-22150240 GCA_020271785.1 Procambarus virginalis
ATATATATATATATATATATATATATATATATATATATAAATATATATATATATATATATATATATATATATATATATATATATATATATATGTCGTACCTAGTAGCCAGAACGCACTTCTCAGCCTACTATGCAAGGGCCGATTTGCCTAATAAGCCAAGTATTCATGAATTAATTGTTTTTCGACTACCTAACCTACCTAACCTAACCTAACCTAACTTTTTCGGCTACCTAACCTAACCTAACCTATAAAGATAGGTTAAGTTAGGTTAGGTAGGGTTGGTTAGGTTCGGTCATATATCTACTCCATATTTTAACTCCAATAAAAAAAATTGGCCTCATACATATTGAAATGGGTAGGTTATTATTTCAAAAGAAAAAAATTAGAGAAAATATATTAATTCAAGAAAACTTGGCTTATTAGGCAAATCGGGCCTTGCATAGTAGGCTGAGAAGTGCGTTCTGGCTACTAGGTACGACATATGTATATATATATATATATATATATATATATATATATATTGTGGCGATAATCTCTATCAAGAGAGATTGAGCCTGCTCATCCCTACATAAAGTTACTTACATATATACAAGAATAAGATGCTAGCTCCAAGATACATCTACCACTATCACAAAATGTTTTGACCAGGAGGCAAAATGTACCCCCAACTCCACACTCCCTCCACACCGGCTCGTCCGTCGTCAACCAGCCAACTACCGTTCCCAGCCTGACTGCTTCTGATTGGTGACCAGCCGACTGCACACCTGCACCTCTGCACCTCAGCGCCCTCTACCTGAGTCGATGTCTGGGCTTGAACCAGCCATTGAAGTTAGAATATCCTTGTGCTCTCAAGCTGTGAACAACCAACCGATACACCTTCTGTTTATTAGGTGGAGGTTCTCAGCTAGCGCTCATATTCTCAGCACCTGTATTTGCATTTTTGCCTTTATATTATTCCTAGAGTAAATTATCCCTTTTCTTCATTTTTATGTTATATTTTTTGACTTGTTTGTTTGCACTGTACATAGCCAAGGGATTGTCTTTGTTTAAATTTGTTTTCCAGTTAATTAAAGTTTCATTGTTCATACTATGTGTTTTCCGTGTCTTCCCTTAACTTACCACAGACAACAGCCAAGCAGTCTCTTTTTTTTTTTTGTAAATGTGACAGGCATTGACACCAGCCATTAGGAAGACTGCCGAACATCTACACTCCTACATTTTCCCATCACAATATATATATATGTGTATATGTATATGTATATATATATATATATCTGGAAGAGCTATACATATAGCTGGAGGAGCTATACATATAGCTTGAGGAGCTGTTGGAAATAACCAACAGTTCTATACATCATTGTATTTATATAACCTTGTACTTATATAACCTTATTTATATAACATTGTATTTTATATATATGTGTTCTCTGTAAACTGTAGAATTGCAATAAAATAAAACAAAACATACAAAAAAATAATAGGGGTGGTAGGAGAAGAAAAGAATTAAGTATTCGGTGAGAATCCACAAGATCTTCTCTGAATGCTCTTTGTTTTCTTCTTCGAGGATGTGGGTCCCTGCAATTGCACCAGAGGTGGTACCCCTAATATATATATATATATATATATATATATATATATATATATATATATATATATATATACACATACACACACATACACACACATACATATATATATATACACACACACACACACATACATATATATATATATATATATATATATATATATATATATATATATATATATATATATATATATATAACGCTTATGTCTGGATGGAAGCAAGATGATGAAGAACTCTGTAGGGTAAGGCAGGTCCTAGTCAACAACGGTTACCTCCCCCGCAGGTCAGGGTCCCCTCTAACCAGGAACCTCTCATCCTCCGGGAGTCAGAGGTTTATAAAGCTATCGTTTCATTTCCCCCGGGCTCCTCAGGAGGCTACACAGGGGTAAGACCTCAACATGTGAAGGAAATGGTGAACCCTGTTCTTGGCCCAGCTGCAGAAGCGCTCCTGACAGAAATCACAACGTTTGTCAACAACTGCCTCGCCGGGTTAATCCCTGATGAAATCAAACCATTCTTCTTTGGTGCATCCCTATGTGCCCTGAAAAAGAAGGGGGGAGGGATCAGACCCATTGCCGTTGGTAATACCCTTCGCCGCCTAGTTGCAAGGGCTGCTGTCAGAAGTATCCGAGTGGAAGCAGCCACCATGCTGCAACCCAACCAGCTGGGGTTTGGAGTCCCCCAAGGCTGTGAAGCAGCGGCCCATGCTGCACGAGCCTACATTAGCTCTCTTACTGAAGACCAGGCAGTAGTAAAATTAGATTTTAAAAACGCTTTCAACTCGGTCAAAAGGTGTCGGGAAACCGACACACTCATACACAAATAGTATAGTCTTCCCTTAACAGTATCCTCTTAAAATTAGAGAATGGGAGACTCCGTGACGTCATCGACGTCGCCACAGTATTTACATTATTAAACCACTGTTCATACAACAGTTTAATGTCTAAATTGAATAAAAAAGTGTTCAATAAGACTGAATATAATTATTAACACCAAAATATAGCTTGATTCCCTTGTTAACGTAAATTTAACTTAGAAGTGGAAAAAATATTGGAACAAGGGAGGCTGAGCGTCTCTTACAGACGCCGCGCTCACACGAAAACAATAACAAACGCAGCCTTACGCTGCACATGGCTCCAGAGTTGGTTTAACAACTAGACACCCAATTTACGTGTCAACAACCAACAACACAGCCTATCAACATCACAGCAACGAATGTATCCGGCTTACCAAGTATTTGTTTATTATTCTAGTGCACTGCTTAATATCCAAGGGTATAAGTCGGTTATGATATATGAACAACACCAACACCATGTACGTGTACCCCATTTTTACAGCCCTCACATACCATGTTATACCTGTATTGATATGTTCAGGGAACAGATATTAACTCTTTGCATCCCATACAGGTAAAATTGTGACTTGGAACAGCAAGTAGCTGAGCAGTAGAACTATGCACATGTACCTAGCTGTTGCCAGCCTTGTAGGCCTCCACAGCCGCCATTGGCACCATGAGGCACAGGGCCACACCCACATAGATGCTAACATGACACAGCCTTAGTGGGCCCTTACTACAGGCTCAGATAAGGCCATTCTAGTTATTGTAGTAGTAGTATTCATAACTAGTAATAATTGTTGAAATAATAGTAGATTAGACCACTATATGTGGTATGATAAAATAATATAATTAAACTTAGGTAAACAATTTGCAGTTTAAGAAGGAGCCATTACAAAGTGGTTTAAGCTACAAATTGTCCCTCCAATTTGTGTGAGATTAATTTCAGGCAGTTTTAACAAGTACATACAGTCCACTCAATTTCTTACCTACTAAGAAAAAATAAGATAAACTTTAATTTACTGAAGTCAATTAAAAGAAGATATACTGCCTGGAGTTTTTACCACAAAAGGGAAGTAATCCTCACAGCAGTCCAGGAACATTGCCCAAGCATTCTCCCGTTTGTTTCAGCAGGCTACAGCAAAGACTCAACCCTCCTGTTTGGCAAACATGAAGTCACCTCAGCAGAGGGAATTCAACAGGGAGACCCACTTGCACCCTTCCTCTTTTGCATAGCGGTTCGAGAAATTACAACCAGACTGTCCAGTGAGCTCAACATCTGGTTCCTGGATGATGGCACTCTGGCAGGCACACAAGACTCCCTTCTGGAAGACCTGTAGCTGGTGAAGACACGGGGGGAGACCATGGGTCTCGTTCTTAACCCCTCCAAGTGCGAAATTATTGCATCCGGTGAGGTAATCATTAGAGCAGTGAAATCAGTTTTACCAGAAGCCTCAGTCATTAAACCCACCGACAGCACACTACTTGGAGCACCTCTGGGCCACAATGCCATTGCTGCAGTCCTTGATGAAAAGTTTAGAGACCTAAAGAGGATGGAAGCGAGAATAGGGGACTTGGACTCTCATGATGCCCTCTACCTTCTCACAAAGTGCCTTACCTTGCCCAGGCTAACATACTTCTTAAGGTGTACACCCACTTTTGGCAACCCACTTCTTAATCAATATGATGAGCTCCTCAGGTCAATATTCAGAAAGGCGCTCAACCTAGATTTAAATGACAGTCAGTGGGACCAAGCAACACTACCAGTGAGATTCGGGGGGATAGGCATACGAAAGGCAACTGAGGTAGCACTTCCAGCATTCTTATCCTCATGTACAGCAGCCAACGATTTGGTAGGGCAGATCCTATCAGAGCGTATGAGAGAGACAGCGGGAACTCATGATCAAACGTTCATCGAAGCAGCCAGACAATTGGACACCATTGCACACCCTCAACCCCGACCACAAGTCCCAAAAGACCACAAGCAGGCCCACTGAAATAGCCCCATAATGGAAAAGACTGTCACAGCAATGATTGACAACGCTGATGGTGAAAACAAAGCCCGCCTCCTAGCGGCAACAGCACCCCACGCCGGGGATTTTTTATTTGCTGTGCCCAATGCAGCCCTGGGAACTCGCCTCAGTCATGACGCTCTCCGCATTGGAGTTGCCCTTCGCCTTACCGCCCCCATCCTCACCGAACATAGGTGCATCTGCGGAATTGCGATGGCAGACCAATATGGTCGTCATGGTCTGGTATGTCGTAAATCACAGGGTAAGATTGCAAGACATGAAGAAGGCAACGACATCATCAAGGGAAGCCTCGCCACAGCCCATTGCCCAGCACAAAGAGAACCACTCTAATTCAGTCCTAACGACCCTCAGAAGCGCCCAGATGGGGTCACCTTGCTTCCTTAGAAGGATGGTAAGCAAGTGGTGTGGGACTACACGTGCACTACCACAGTGGCCAGTACCTACCTCCACTACAGCACACGTGAAGGGGGTGGCGCTGCTTCTTTCAGGGAATGGCAGAAAATTATTAAATACAGACGTCTGGTACACTGCTACAGCTTTGTTCCGATCGGCTCGGAGACCCTCGGTTCGTGGGGAAAATGTGCATCGATGTTCCTTAAGGAATTGGGGGACAAAATGATCAGCACTACAAAAGATCAGAGAGCAAAAAGTTTCCTGTTCCAGCGCCCCTCCATGGTGTTGCGATTCAGGCACTCTCCGTGGTGCCTGTTGCGTCTTGGGCACTAGTCCAACTTCAGAGGAATTCGAAGAAGTGTTTGGCTTGCAACAATGATCGAACCCGTCTGTGACATTCATCAATGCTTCCCATTGTCGTGTTTTTCTAGAGATCCATAACCTTTAAACACTTTTTGTATCAACCCATGTACAGCTTGTAACCATTAAATACAAATAAAGCACAAAAAACACAAAAGGAATGAGGGTGATACGAGAAAAGCACACAGAAACTGTATTAGAGGGTACCTAAACATTCCCCCTAATGCGTTATGTGTGGTTTCCTCCGAGGCTAAGGGTCCCCTTCTTCCAGTCAGAGGTGGTACTACCTTTCTATATGTTTGTATGTATATATATATATATATATATATATATATATATATATATATATATATATATATATATATATATATATAGAAGGGGTACCACCTCTGGTGCAAGTGTAGGGACCCATAGCCTCGGAGAAGAAAATAAAGAGTACTCAGAGAAGACCTTGTGGATCCTCACTGAACACTTTGATATTTTCTTCTCCTACCACCCCTATTCTTTTGGTATGTGTGTATATTTATCTAACTTTATTTGAAAATGTCATTACACAAAAAAGTTACAGTATTGATTACATGCAGGGTACAAGCCTGCTTGTCACAAGTTGAAAAGCTCCTCCAGCTCCTCAGATGGCGGGCAGGAACCATGGATGCAGTGAGCATTTCCTCTCTGGATTGCCACACTGAGGCGCTGAAAAAGAAAACTGGCAGCTCTAGGGTCTCTAGTTGTTTCGATTAGCTTAGACCCCAACTCCTTCAAAAAGCTAGCAGCACTTTTACCCCAGGCACCAAGTGTCTCTGAGGCAATGGGGACAAAATTGTAGTGGTGCTCAAGGTCTCTGTATTTACGTGACTTGGCCGCTTCCGGTGATTGGCAGCTCCTCCTGCTTGAGTAGCACTGAAGTCAACATAGGTATTGGCTAAAGTTGAGACGCAAGTGTAGTCCCACACCAACTGTCTACCATTCTTCCAGGGGTTCACCGTGATTCCATCTGGGCGACCGACAGGCTCATTAGAGTTGTGGGACATTAGGTACCGGGGCTCTCTCTCTGCTGGACAGCCGGCTGTGGTAAGGCTTCTCTTAATAATGTCATTGACCTCGCCGTGTCTTGCATGCCATCCTCCTGTCCTTTGGCAGAGAAGGCCATGCCGTCCGTACCTGTCGGCCTCTGCCTCGCCGCAAATACACCTGTATTCGGTGTGGATTGGGGCAGCGAGACGGAGAGCCACGGCAATTCGGAGGGCCTGCGGTGTGAGACAAGTGCCGGTTGCTGACATTGGGATTGCTAATAGGAAATCACCTGCATGGGGAGCTGCTACTGCTCTAAGTCGGGCAGTGTCATGTGGTGTTGTCGCAGCTTCTAGCAAAGTCGCAGCTTCTTGGTCGGCAATGGGGCGATCCCAGCTGGATTGCTTATGGGCTTCAGAAGGCAGTGGTTGGGGTGCTGGTCCTGCGAGAGAGACCCATTTGGTTGTGCAGTCTGTGAAGCATGGGATCATGTAAGTTGTCAGACCCCACTGAAGAGGACAGGAACGCTGGTACAGCAATTTGTGTTGCTGTGCGATATATATATATATATATATATATATATATATATATAATATATATATATATATATAATATATATATATATATATATATATATATATATATATATATATATATATACATATATATATATATGTCTCAATGAATATGGTCGCATATTCTGTATTTACTATCTTCTGATTTAGGGCTTCTATCCGTCTAACTATTTTTCTAGCATCAGGGTTTAGCTGAAAGAGTTCTCCAAAGCTCATTTTTGTTATTTTAAGGTGAAGAAAAAAAGTGAATTACTACAGAATGTATTACACTTATTTATACAGGTTACACCGTTTCGAACCTCCATGGTTCATTCTTAAGTGAAAATAAATTACAGAACTCTTTAATTTACACCAGTACGGGTCAGGTGATAAGACAAGTACAATAAAGGAAAAGGCAAAGGGGATAAATGGGGGATGAAGCACATACAAAGATTAATCTGGTGTAATTGGCCTGTTATGTTGAGCAGTGTCTTCTGTGTTGGCATCGTTATGTTCCGGTCTTGTCCTTACTCTCATAGGTGGGTAAATAGTTTCATGAATTGGGTGTTCGTTGTTGGTTGTTCTATTCTTATGTGAATTGCTTCAAGAATTTGTAATCTTCTTGCATCTTGGGTTTTGTCTATTATACAGGTATTTTTGTTCAACATTTCTCTTGTTAGGGTGATGTCATGGGCTTGTCTCATGTGATTCCTGGGGCACCGGATTGAAGATGACAGGTCAAGCGCCTCGTCAGATTGGTCGACGTCATACCTATGTACTTAGATTGAAGGTTACATTCTTCGTGGGGGCAAGTGTACATGTATACAACGCTTGACTGCTGTAGAGGGTTCTCCGTCAGCTTGGGGCTGTTTTTAATAAGGAGGACGGTAGTCTTCTTTGTTTTACAGAATATGATCACGACTATGTTTTGGTCAGGAATAGTGCTTTTTACTCCTTTACGAATTATTTCCCTCATTATTCTCTCTTCTTTTTTTATGTTCACTATGCATAGTTGATTTGTAATATAATTTTATTGGAGGTGTTGTGGTTTCTGTACCAGGTTCAGGCTTGTGCCATCGGTCCAGGTGTCTTCTTATAGCGGTATTTATTTCCGTGTTGATATATCCGTTGTTCACCAGTACCTGAGTTATTCTTTCAAACTCTCTACTTACATTGCTCCATTCAGAGCAATGTGTAAGCGCTCGACGAATATAAGCATTGAGAACACTGTTTTGTATCTTTGAGGGCACTCACTCTTACCGTTCAGGCATAATCCTATGTTGGTAGGTTTGTATATACGCTGTTGCTTAAAGAGGTTCCTGTTTTTGTTATTAGTACATCTAAGAAAGGCAGGCTGTTATGTTCACTATTTTCATGTGTAAATCGGAGTACTGACTCTCTCTCTAGATGGCTTTTTAGATCAATTAGTTCATCTGAGTTTTTACTATGAAGAATATGTCGTCTACATAACTGCAGTATACAGTTGGTTTTTGTCTACTACTGAAGACTATCTTCGATGATTCCCATGTAAAAATTAGCGAATAACACTCCTAAGGGGGAGACCATTGCTCCCCCTTAGAGACATTGTTGTCTTGCCTAAATACTGAGTTCTTTGGGGCTTGTAGTTTGTATTTTGTCTGCACAGACAAAAATCAGAAAATACAATTGATAATTTATTATAAAACCAAAAAAACGGCCAATCTACTCATGAAAAACTCCCAGACACCAAGCAGAACGCTTTGAAGGAGAGCAACGTCGTCTATGCCTTTAAATGCCCACTTGGGGACTGTAAGCCCCAAAGAACTCAGTATATAGGCAAGACAACAACGTCTCTTTCTAGGCGACTAACAATGCATAAGCAACAGGGGCCATCAAGGAACACATAATCTCTTCTCACAAGCAGACCATCACCAGAGAAATCTTAACAAGCAACACAGAAATCATCGATAAATACAGCGATAGCAGGAGACTCGACATCAGCGAGGCCCTACACATCAAAAAGTCAACACCAGCAACCAACAGCCAATTAATGCATAACTTTTTTTTGAGATATATGCAAGAGTTGTTACATTCTTGTACAGCCACTAGTACGCGTAGCGTTTCGGGCAGGTCCCTGGAATACGATCCCAGCCGCGAAGAATCGTTTTTACAACGAAGTACTCATTTTACTGTTGAGTTAAACAGAGGCTACAGTTAAGGATTTGTGCCCAGTAAATCCTCCCCGGCCAGGATACGAACCCATGACAAAGCACTCGCGGAACGCCAGGCGAGTGTCTTAACACTACACCACGGAGACTGGTTCTATATTCTATCCACTTCAAGACCCCGAACCAACATAGAAGCTGCAAGAGAAAATATGAACCAATAGGCCTTCTTTAGTTACTTATATGTTCATATCCAATTTATACCCATTGATTCGTGTTCTGTCACCTCACCCAAAAACATTTGTGTCATATCACCTCACTCAAAACGAACATAAGCATGATATATGATATGTGTAAACCTGTCTTCGAAAATGTAACAAGCCCACGCGAATATAAAATGAGAAAATAAACTTTGGAGAGTTAATATTTCAATTACTCCCGACAGTGAAGAAAAACGTAAGAAATATTGAGTATATTCATGTTAGAATCATTAATCATACCTTTTCGGTCATATTCAACAACATTTGTTTATAAGAAAGACTGTTCCCAAAATACACTAATATATTATATTATATATATGCAATTGACGATCACAAAACACTGATAATTTTTATGCTGAAAATCCACAGAGAAATGTGAAAGGAAGATGGAAGTTTCGGCCTGATTAAAGCCGTTGTCAACACCAGACTGACTAGAGGAAAGAGAGGGAGGGTACAGGCCAACACCTGGAACCTGACCAACCCTCTCTAGAGAAAGAATTAACCAGAAAAAGGAATAGCTAAGCTTAGAATAGTCGAAAAGGAATAAGCGGTCAGAGAATAAGGATGAAGAATAAAGAAAAACCTCATGAACACACAATATGAAAATATTATTTTAATGAGACATTGTAACCCTCCCTATCAAAGTTTTTTCTTAAACTGTTGTGCAATATTATAACTAAAAAATGGATCACGTTTGTACATACCAGAACGTATATGGTACATACCATATGGTACATACCATACCATTAAGAAGATTTCGACATTGACTAATTAGAGCAGACTCAATCAAATTCCGTTCCACGAAACCACCACAATTGGTAATGCTTTTCGCCCCATTCCAGTTAATAGTGTGATTACATAAACTCGTGTGCAGATACAATGCACTAGACGTTTGGACAGTTCTAATACTATAAGCATGTTGTGATAACCGCAATTGTAAGGACTTACCTGTGTGTCCAAGGTACACAAAATCACAATCATTGCAGGCAATCGAATACACACAACCAGTTGCACCCGGGGAGTTTTTTTTTTATTATTGACTTGATCGTACTATTAGTGAACACCATATTGAATTAAGCTTCCAGAAAACCGGAGACAGTTTTTGAAGTCCACTCGCATAAGGTACCACCAATGAGTTACTAATTTCTGGTTTCGCTTTGGGGACGTGATTATAAAACGTACGCTTGGTTTGTTCGAACGAGCAATCCAAAAACATCTTAGGATACCTTACCTTGAGGTGCTTCCGGGGCTTAGCGTCCGCGGCCCGGTCATCGAACATCGACCAGGATATTGCAAACTCTTCCCAATTTCATACATTTTAGCAATCTCTTCTAAAAACTCAGGACTGCATACCTCAAAGCTCTTAGAAACATTCCTGAAAATACTGCCTGTTTAACTTTACTATGATGATTCGAATAAAAATGAACATACGACCTCACGTTGTAGTGTTTCCTATACACATTAAATTTGAATTTTCTAGTGACTATGAATCATAATGTCCAAAAACGAAGAGTTTTTTTCCTCATTCTCACATATACTCACGTATTGCAATAATGATCACAAAAACACTGACCAAGTATGCAGAATATATATATATATATATATATATATATATATATATATATATTATATATATATATATATATATATATATATATATATATATATATATATATATATATATATATAATATATATATATATATATTATTTATTTTTTTTTTTTAAAGTTTGTGAGGGTACCACCTCTGGTGCCAATGTGGGGACCCATAGCCTCGGAGAAGAAAATAAAACGTATTCAGAGGAGACCTTGTGGTTTCTCACTGAACACTAATATTTTCTTCTCCTACCACCCCCATTCTTTTGTATGTACACATATATATTTGCTTTATTTGAACTGTGTTACAAAAAGGAGTTACATATAGGTTACAAAGATGGTTATCATAGGTTGTCGAGTTCCTCCAGCTCCTCAGATGGCGGGCAGGAACCCTGGATGCAGTGCGCATTTCCCCTCTGTATCGCCACGCTGAGGCGCTGGAAAAGAAAGCTGGCAGCTCTAGGGTCCCTTGTTGTTTCAATGAGCCTAGAACCCAGTTCCTTCAAAAAACTGGTAGCACTTTTACCCCAGGCGCCGAGTGTCTCAGAAGCAATGGGGACAAATTGTAGTGGTGATCAAGTTCTCTATACTTACGGGATTTGGCTGCTTCCCTGTGGGTGGCAGCGCCACCTGGTTGTGCAACACTGAGGTCAATGTAGGTGTTAGCCAGGGTTGATACGCACGTGTAGTCCCATACCAACTGCTTGCCATTCTTCCAGGGGTTCACTGTGATACCATCCGGGCGACCAATAAGAGCATCAGAGTTACGGGGCGTTAGGTAACGAGGCTCTCTCTCGGCTGGGCATCCAGCTGTGGTGAGGCTCCTCTTGATGATGTCGTTAACTTCACTGTGCCTCGAGTGCCATCCTCCCGTGCTTTGGCAGAGTAGGCCATGGTGGCCGTACCTGTCAGCCACCACCTCGCCGCAAATACACCTATATCTGGTGTGGATTGGGGCAGCAAGGCGGAGGGCCACAGCAATTCGGAGGGCGTGTGGTGTGAGACGCGTGCCAGTTGCCGACATTGGGGTTGCTAACAGGAAATCCCCTGCATGAGGGGCTGCTACTGCTGTGAGGCGAGCAATGTCGTGCTGTGTTGATGCAGCACCCAGGCACTCTGCAGCAACTTTGTCTACAATGGGGCCATCCCAGCTGGATTGCCTGTGGGCTTTTGGGGATGGTGGTTGAGGTGATGGGCCTGCACGAGAGGCCCACTCTGTGGCACAGCGTGTAAATTGGGATCATGTACACCTGCCAGCTGATGTAAGTGGGCAGGTAGAATTTCCTTCACAAGGTCGTCGGATGCTGATAAGGAGGACAGGAAGGCTGGAACAGCGATTTGCGTTGCTGTTCGAACTCCGAGGCCCCCAAGTCTTACGGGAAGAGAGGCTTGTTTCCACTGCAGGTCATCAAGAGAGAGGTTAAGGGCTTTTTCTAGCATTGATTTCAGTAACCGGTCATACTCACTTAGTTTTTGGCTACTGTAAGATGGTGAACACCTCAGAAAGTAGGTTAACCTGGGGAGGGACAGACATCTGGTGATGAGGTAGAGTGCATCATGAGCATCAATATCCTCAATCCTCCCATCCATCCTCTTAAGGTCGGCGATTTTCTTATCAAGGACCTCATCGATGGCTTTCAACCCCAGGGGAGCTCCTAGGAGTGTGCTGTCTTCAGGTTTAGTTTTATGGATGTTTGGCAGAAGACCCTCTATTCTCTCTACGAT
>WNGS01169498.1:22152740-22159756 GCA_020271785.1 Procambarus virginalis
TATAGTAATTACAGAGATCAGCATACCTTAGCCCAGGAGGGCGAAAGTCAATCAATATGGGACATTCTACAATATAATGTTCAAGAAAGTGCATGTTTTCTCTTTCACAAAGTTGACACATTGTGTACTCGACATTTGGGTTTTGAGAAAGCTGCCAGATACGTCTATATCCCAGGAGTATTCTGGCCACTATAACATCACTTTGCCGGGTTCTTGATCTATTAGTCCCATATGTGAATGTCTCCTCACTATATCTATCATAATATTTAATGCTACAACTTTCCGGTCTATGTGAATTTGTTAGGTCGGTGAGATCTTCATTAAATACTAATTTAAGTATTCTCTTTGTCACTGCTAATGAAACACCCATATCAATTTCTACCACTGGTTTTCTACAGTCTGTGTTTGCAAGCATATCAACAGTGTCATGCCTTGAGATGCCAACATGTGATGGTATCCATAGGAATTTAATTTCAAATCTGTTTTCTTTAGCACAAGGGGGATTGTGAGGAGCGTAGATGGATAGGGAAAAGTTAAGATTTATGGGGATGTGGGTGATTTAGCAACTGGTGGATAGGTTGGGCCAGCAGTGGTTGGTTGTTGTGTGGGTGATAAAGGGGTAGAGTGTTGTGGATGGGTAGGGGGGGGGGATTTAGGGGCAGATGGGTAGGGGATTGTGGTTGCTCAGATTAGGAAAAGGTAGACGTTTTATGAATGTCGCTTCAGTTTGTAATGAACTTCTGTCCAACATACTTTTGGATTACTCCCGTCACTGAGGCAACGGCAATTATTCACTCTCCAGCCAAACCATTTCTTGTAACTAAGTGCCAAGAAATAGCGGAGTGGTGCCAAGAAATAGCGGAGTGGTGCCAAGAAATAGCGGAGTGGTGCCAAGAAATAGCGGAGTGGTGCCAAGAAATAGCGGAGTGGTGCCAAGAAACAGCGGAGTGGTGCCAAGGAACAGCGAAGTGGTGCCAAGGAACAGCGAAGTGGTGACAAGAAACAGCGGAGTGGTGTCAAGGAACAGCGAAGTGGTGCCAAGAAACAGCGGAGTGGTGCCAGGAAACAGCGGAGTGGTGCCAGGAAACAGCGGAGTGGTGCCAGGAAACAGCGGAGTGGTGCCAAGAAACAGCGGAGTGGTGCCAGGAAGCAGCGGAGTGGTGCCAAGAAACAGCGGAGTGGTGCCAAGAAACAGCGGAGTGGTGCCAGGAAACAGCGGAGTGGTGCCAAGAAACAGCGGAGTGGTGCCAAGAAACAACGGAGTGGTGCCAGGAAACAGCGGAGTGGTGCCAAGGAACAGCGGAGTGGTGCCAAGGAACAGCGGAGTGGTGCCAAGGAACAGCGGAGTGGTGCCAAGAAACAGCGGAGTGGTGCCAAGAAACAACGGAGTGGTGCCAAGAAACAGCGGAGTGGTGCCAAGAAACAGCGGAGTGGTGCCAAGCATCCCAGTCAATCTTACCCTGACAATTCATATATTAGCCTATCGTTCATATTCCAGACTCTGAGACCTTAAATCTGAACTGTGACGTGTGTGATCTTTTTTTGCCAATCTGTTCACCAGCACACGAATGGGATTAGAAAAATTACATTATATTTCAAATATACTTCACGTTCTGTCAACAAAGCCTTCATGCTTTTGTTGAGCTTAAGCTTAATAATGTACAAGCAATTTTTGTGCAGCGATATCGACTCCCATGAGGCTCCAGTTCATGCCAGTGTTCACTTTTGTACTACGAAGCTTTACATTGGCATTTTATGAATACATTAAGCAAAAAAAAGGAATTATGTTTCCTTGCTAGCGGTCACGGAAGCAATCCGCGGGATTAGTCTATTGGTGCAGATTCAATGACACAAACTCTCAGTTACTTCCCAAATAGTTACCGCTCCAGATAATTGCTGCTCTGGCCTTGGGCCATGATTCAACGAAAATTATATTTCTCGTAGAATCATAGGCCATGATTCTATGAACCACGAGACTGTCCATAACAATATTAATGATCTCGCAACGTTTCGAAGCTCGTAATGTTTCATAAGTATAGGCTAAGTCTCCACGACTGACAAAAGATGAACAGGTTTCGTAAGTGGACACCAAAATGCTTCATGAATAATTTGTTCTCTGGGCCAAGTCTAGAAATTATGGGGGATGAGGGGGGGGGGAAGGATAATCACGTGAGTGTCGTAAACTAACAGTAGGCTACACCGTTCTCTTAGCTGTGTGATGGCCTATAAGTTTCATAATTAGATTAGTATAGTTCCATTTAACTCTTAGGTGTAGTTGGCAGTCATTACAATTCTGAGTCCCTGAATATTCACCGAGAGGTACACCCAGCATCTCGGTGTATATACACCTAGAGTTTAATCATGAACTATGATCAGGATCATTTGTACACTCTCAGTGAATATACACCGAGAAGAGGAGTGTACCTCTGTTCTGACCCTTGATAGAAGTGGGCTGGATTCTCATTTTAAAAAGCTTGGAGCTAGCATCTTTATTCTCTCGGCTCAGGCAGCACAACCTCGGTCGGTCGCTACTTACGCGAGCACAGTTTGAGGATGGGTTGCACTCCCTCGCCTCTCCCCATCTGTGTCCACTCCCGCACCTCCCCATTAATGAGTCTACTCCCACACCTCCTCATCTATGTGTGTACTCCCTCACCCCCATCTATGTGTCCACTGCTACACACGTATGGTATATTCTCTTGTCAATACCGACTCCTTTAATTAAAATTCAAAGTGAAGGAAGCCAAAGAGGGAAGTGAGAGCGTGATGTTGTTGCCACCAAGCCGGTCCCTGCGTCACTCCTCGCCCAGCCGGTCCCTGTGTCACTCCTCGCCCAGCCGATCCCTGCGTCACTCCTCGCCCAGCCGGTCCCTGTGTCACTCCTCGCCCAGCCGGTCCCTGTGTCACTCCTCGCCCTGCCAGCCATGTCATTCCTGCTCACGGAAGACGTCTGCGTATACGCTCTCGCCCTTTACAATGTACACACTCAGCCGCCGTACAATGCACTCGGCCGCCGTATAATGCACTCATCCATAGGAAAGTGCCATTTGGTGGTAACTTTCCCCCATGAGATTTGTCTGATGGCACTATCAAAAGGAATAATAGAATTCCCTTCCCTCCTGAGGCGTTACTATTGACACTGTCTATGCAAGTCCTATTTCACGTTGCCAGTCATGGCGTAAAATTTGGCGCTGAACAGAAAGTGCTACTCGGCACTACTATCCATCACCAGGATCACTATCTACACTAATGGTTTCCCCGTGGAGAACGACACTCCAATTGCATTTATATCCATATGAATTACCCCTCACACCCACGGTAGAGTGGAACCCGTCCAGGAAGGTCACGTTTTGCGCCACGCTGGTAATGGACGAGCGTGAGGTGTGTTTCTCACCCTCACTCACACTGACCACACTCCACTCTCACTTTCACACAGAGAAACTGTGTGAAAGTTTCAGACAGTGAAAGTTTCAGAAAGTCACTCTCACTCTCACTCTCACACTAAGAACACTTTACCCTCACTCTCACACTAAGAACACTTTACCCTCACTCTCACACTAAGAACACTTTACCCTCACTCTCACACTAAGAACACTTTACCCCTCACTCTCACACTAAGAACACTTTACCCTCACTCTCACACTAAGAACACTTTACCCCTCACTCTCACACTAAGAACACTTTACCCTCACTCTCACACTAAGAACACTTTACCCTCACTCTCACACTAAGAACACTTTACCCTCACTCTCACACTAAGAACACTTTACCCTCACTCTCACACTAAGAACACTTTACCCTCACTCTCACACTAAGAACACTTTACCCTCACTCTCACACTAAGAACACTTTACCCTCACTCTCACACTAAGAACACTTTACCCTCACTCTCACACTAAGAACACTTTACCCTCACTCTCACACTAAGAACACTTTACCCTCACTCTCACACTAAGAACACTCCACTCTCACTCTCACGCTGAGAACACTTCCCCCTCACTCACTCACACTGAGAACACTTCACCCTCACTCTCACGCTGAGAACACGTCACCCTCACTCTCTTACACATACCAACAAACAGGATTCAAAATATAGACCACACAGAGATCTATAGTCTATAGAAACTATATACTCTAGTTATAGACTATATAAAATATATGAATATATATATATAGACTATATATCTATATCTACAGACTAAATATTAGTCTACAGATAACAGAGTTTATACAAGTTGTGAAACCCCCAATTAAAGATTACAGGAAGATCCCAACATGGAACCCCCAACCTGAAGGACAACAACTAGAAAAGGTCCGAAAATATGCATCAAGGATCATTCCAGAGCTATGAAGAAAGATTGAGGGAATTGGCCCTCATTATATTGGTTGAAAGAAGGAATACGGCAGACTTAATAACAATGTTCAAGATTCTAAGGGGGATTGACAAAGTAGATATAGAAGCAATGTTAGAATCAAGAAACAGTAGAACGAGAAGACACTTGAAAAGTGGAAACTGAATAGTCACGGGGAAGTCGGAAAGAACTTGTTCAGTCTAAGAGTCGTAAACAAGTGGAACGGACTTGATAAGCAAGTTGTCGAAGACAATTCGATACACAGTTTAAAATGTAATGTTGAGTAAAATCGAGTGATAATTCATTTCACTGAACCAATGATGGTCAAAATGCGGGCTTCAGAGAGCAGATGCTCGACCCTGCAAGTTCATCTTGGTAAGTACGCACGCACGCACGCACACGCGCAAGCACACTTCATCACTCTTAACCATTTTATTTTTTTCCAGATGGTCTCGTCCCGGGTGGAAATGTTTGTTTCTCAAGTGTAGCAGCCCTGAGAGCCTCGCAGAGCGGTCACAGGTGTCCACTCTGGCGGCCCTCAGCGCTCTCGGTAACACCCCCCCCCCTCTCTTGGTACTGCCAAGTAGCAAATATGTATATATATATATATATAATATATATATATATATATATATATATATAATATATATATATATATATATATATATATATATAAATATATAGTTTACAGAAAACACACACTTATATAACAATATACCAATCAGTGTTCGAAGACCTCGTCCAGCTCTTCAGGGGTCGGATGCGTACCCAAGATACAACACGCATTTCCCCTCTGAACAGCGACACTCAGGCGCTGGAACATGAAACTGGCCGCTCTTGGGTCCCTAGTCTTCCCAATGAGTTCCTCGCCCACCTCCTTCAGGAACTTAAGTGCACATTTTCCCCAGGCGCCCAGAGTCTCAGAGCCTATCGGCACGAACCTGTAACAACGTTCTAGGTCCCTGTACTTGATAGATTTCTGGGTCTCCCTGAAGGTGGCCGTCCCGCCTCCCTCTGCTGTGCTGTAAGGTAGATAGGTATCGGCCAATGTAGATGCACACGTGTAGTCCTACACGACCTGCTTACCTTCCCTCCACGGCTGCAGGGTGACTCCATCTGGGCGTTTTGGCTGTTGTCAGGTCTGCACAACTGGGGTTTCCTTTGTGCTGGACACCTAGCTGTAGCCAAACTTCTCTTGATGATGACATTGACTGCTTCGTGTCTGGCAATCTTTCCCTGTGTCTTACGACAGATGAGACCATGGCTGCCGTATTGGTCTGCCCGTGCATGGCCGCAAATACACCGGTGCTCAGTGGAGATAGGGGCAGCAAGGCGCAGGGCAACACCAATACTTAGGGTCCGATGGTCCAGGCGGGTGCCCAATGCGGAATTAGGGACTGCCAACAGGAAGTCTCCGGCATGGGGCGCTTGCACAGCTAGAAGACGCTCTTTGTCCTTCCTGGAAGCTGCCTCCAGCAATGATGTGGCGATGTTTCCACTATGGGCCTGTCCCATTTGGACTGCTTGCAGTCATTTGGAGAAATTGGTCGAGGGTGAGAGTTGACAAGAGTGTCCCCTGACCGGCTCCTTCCGCGAATTTGGGATCATGAATCCAATGGAGTCTCTAGGTGTTCCGTAGTATTTCCTTAACTAATTCACCTATAGCACTGGTCGAGGATAAGAATGCCGGCAATGCTAACTGTGTCGCCTTGCGAATACCTATACCCCCGAGTCTAACTGGGAGCGTTGCTTGGTCCCACTGGTCATCTTGCAGGGAGAGTTTTAACACTTTCATAGTTATTGTCTTTAGGAGTGAATCGTATTCCGTTAATTTGGGCTGTCAGAAGAAGGAGCACACCTGAGGTAATAGGTAAGTCTGGGCAAGGCCAGGCACCTGGTAAGAAGGAACAGCATCATGAGCATCCAAGCCCCTATTCGCGCTTCCATCCTCCTCAGGTCTTTAAGCTTTTCTTCGAGGACTACCTCAATGGCGTTCGAGCCAGAGGTGCCCCTAGCAGCACACTGTCGGTGGGAGCGATCACTTGGGCTCTGGCAATAAGATTGTACTGCATTTATGATTGGTTGGTTGGACGATATGATTTCACACTTTGATGGATTTAGTGTAAGGCCTAACTCCTCTCCCCTAGATTTCACTAGCTGAAGATCTCCTAGCAGGATTCCTGTGTCCCTGCCAGGTGCCATCGTCCAGGAACCAGATGTTGAGTTCGCTGGTCAACCTGCTTGTAACCTCTTTAACAGCCATGCAAAAAAGAAAGGGGCAAGTGGGTTTCCCTGCTGGACACCTTCTGCAGAAACAACTTCATGTTCCCCAAACAACAGTGTCGATTCCCTACGTATCCTGCTGAGACGAAGGGGAGTAGAAAGGAAAGCTTGTTCGAACTGCTTCCAGTACCACATCCCTTTTTACCTGGTTGAAGGCATTTTTAAAGTCTAATTTAATTAATGCCTTATTTTCTGGGAGGTGCTTGATATAGGCTCGTGCTGCATGAGCTGCTGCTTCACAGCCATGGGGGACACCAAAACCTAGTTGATGGGGTCGAGCATCGTTGCAGCGTCTATGCTAATTTTTCTAACAGCTGCCCTAGCAACAAGGCCCCGAAGTGTGTTACCCACGGCAATGGGTCTGACTTCACCATCCTTCTT
>WNGS01169498.1:22159781-22164781 GCA_020271785.1 Procambarus virginalis
CATAGATGCACAGTACTCGTGCACTTGAGGACACCATGCCCAAACTTCCAACACTTATGCAAAGTCTAGGAGAGGGAATGTACTCCTGAACGGAGCATTTGGCACCGGCAAGAATAATAGAGGGCGAAAGGCCCTACTATCAACGAGGATTTTTACAACTCGAAGGAGCTGATGGCGGGTCGAGGAAACGTGTCCACCCGGAGGACAGAAATGGCCTTGGGCTTCGAGGATATGTTTAATATCCTCATGGCAATCTTTGAAGTCCCTAACACCAGTTGCAACATGGTGTGGGAGGAGAACAGTGCCAACACTGGCATTTACCTGAGCGTTTTTGGAGACCCTAACAAGGGTCTCCCCAATGTAGGACAAAGCGGCTAAGCGAGTAGCTGCATCCTGAGAAAGACAGCGATGACACTCGTACCATAACTGGTGGGGTTAAAAGCAACAGAGGCATCTACTGAATCAACATGGTGTTTATGGAGGGAGAAATAGGCAGGAGGAGTAGAATCTAGGTGGTGGAGATCAAAATATTTAGCCCATGTAGCGGGACCAAACAAGGCGTTGTAAATATTAATATGGGAAGGGATCGTGCGAGTGCGGCCGTGGTGGGGAAAGCGTTGAGAACCCCCCAGAGTGAGAGGGTGTAAAAGCCACAGTAGTCACAAGGAGAGACAGAGAGAGAGAGGTCCGGCCAGAGGACGAAGTGGTCACCACTGGGGCTGGAAACTCGACCCTATCACAGAGAGGAGGGGAGGGGAGGGTCAAAGGAGGAGCAAGGTCGAGGGTCCAATGTAGCGGGGGCTACAGAGCCTGGTCTTCCAACACAGTCCTACTCGGGGGCTTGGTCGCCTACTCCACAAGCCTGAGAAGTACAAGGGAAACATTATGTGACATAAAAACGAGGAATGACTTTCATTCACGAATGTGCCCCCCACACCCTCCATGGAGCCACAATTAGAGGCAGGACACCCAACAAGAGACATGTGCCGATCAAGCCGGGGCCCCCTAGGGGTGCGTAATGAGTATACGCCCCACAAACGCCACCTTAAGAACCGTCAGTCCGTCGAGATCGGGTTCAGTGACGAAAGGAGGATTGACAATAAAAGGTTCCCTCGTTCGAGTCGTTGGTACTACAATTTTATGGGTGCAAGAGTACGCCTCCCCAAAACACCTGGACGTCAAAATAAAAGAAGGCCGAAAGAAGAAGAATCAAAACAGGCAAAAGGTCGGTGGGGGAATGACAATGAGAAAGGAGAAGAGGGGGAGAAAAACGAAACAGAAGGAAAAGGAAAAGCTGTCCAGCACAATTAGAGAAAAGAGCAGCAGGAGCATAAGGCTACATAAGGACAGAGGACCGTCCCAAGGAGCATCACACTCCGGCAGCCGCCCACCAAGCCCCCCCCCTCACGGCAGCAATGAGCTGGACAGGAAGCCCCGCCCCCAAGACGAGTGATGAAATAGGGCGCGGATTCACTGTGGATTTAACTGAGGGGAACGTTACACGGGAACACAAGGACTCGGATATGATGGGTTTGTGATGATAGGAAAGCATGAGGGTACTTATACACACGTCATTATGTTTTCTTCAGGTTATCTTGAGATTATTTCGGGGCTTAGCGACCTGCGGCCCGGTCGTCGACCAGGCCTCCTTTGTGTCACACACCCCAGGAAGCATCCCGAACCAGCTGTCTAACTGCCAGGTATCTATTTACTGTTAGGTGAACAGTACATTAGGGTGAAAGAAACTCAGAGCAATTGTTTCCGCCTCCACCTTGGTTCCAAGCCGGAACCTCAGGACTACGAATCCGAAGCGCTGTCCACTCAGCTGTCAGGCACTATGTACCATTCCGACCAAGTCAGCCACCAGAAAGATACAGCCACCCGATACCACCCAGCTAACCACCTACAGAATACACATTAGTACGTGAACAAATCCAAAAGGGCCGTGACGAGGATTCGAAACTACGTCCAAGAGCATCCCAGACGCTGCCTTTATCGACTGAGCTACGACATGGTAAAGAGAATTGAAACCAGAAGTTCTTACTGAACTTACTTGATCCTGCAGCCACATTAGTATGTACTGAAGGTGCTGCCCTGACCGGCACTTGAGTGGTACCAGCCTGGCTCGACCGGGCCAAGCCGCGGTCGAGCCCACATCCTGCTGATATTATTGGACATGCATGACACACAGCCCACCGGCACCCCGAGCAGATGACACCATCCATCACCGCCCCCAGGAACACCGGGTGTCAGCAGCACCTCTCCACAATTCCCAGAGTACATGGTCTCAGGTACATATGTGCGTACTCACATGTGCTCGCGAATGTGCACCTCACTTCAACCACCTGAGATGAGTTGTATTAATTAACACACTCTAACTTGTATTGATTAACCTAAATTATTAGTGCATACGTAACCTCATATACAAACCCTAAATTCCCAGAGTATACATAACTTCCTTAATTCCGGAGCATACATAACCTAAATTCCCAGAGTATATATCACCAAATTTCCTTGAGTATACATATATGACCCACATACAGGAGACAGTTACATTATTAACGCATAATACATAGTCGACTGCGTTCTCTGAGCACTTCCCCCCCCCCCCTTGTGAGAATACATACAACGGTATAAAGAGCCAGGCCCATACACAAAGTTAATTATCAGTTAATTGACAGTTGAGAGGCGGGACCAAAGAGCCAAAGCTCAACCCCCGCAAGCACAACTAGGCGAATACAACTAGCTAAGTACAAACAACTTGTATAGTCAAGAGAAGCGGCGCTAAATAAAGGACAGACAACAAAAGATGAACAGGAATAGCAGGCAAAGTAATAGAGAGGGAGAGATAGGAATGACATATATATGAATAACAAAACAAGAAGGCAGACCAGGACAAACGAACAGGTAAACACACAAAACAATTACAAGAATTTCTGAAAAATTTGGCAGAAAAAAGGAAAATATGACAGAAAAAATAGAAATCTTAATATCATAGAGATATTAATATCTTAGAGAAATATATCCGAATATTTGGTCTAATGAAAAATACGGGACAGATCAGACAGACTAAATAAAGCTGACAAATAAGGCAGCTCAAAAAGGAAGATCACTAAGGCAGATCAATAGGGCAGATCAATAAGGAAGATCAATAAGGAAGATCAATAAGGAAGATCAATAAGGCAGATCAATAAGGCAGATCAATAAGAAGATCATAAGGCAGATCAATAAGAAGATCAATAAGGAGATCAATAAGGCAGATCAATAAGAAGATCAATAAGGCGATCAATAAGGAAGATCAATAGGACAGATCAATAAGGAAGATCAATAAGGCAGATCAATAAGGAAGATCAATAAGACAGATCAATAAGACAGATCAATAAGACAGATCAATAAGGAAGATCAATAAGGCAGATCAATAAGGCAGATCAATGCAGATCAATACGGCAGATCAATAAGGCAGATCAATAAGACAGATCAATAAGACAGATCAATAAGGCAGATCAATAAGACAGATCAATAAGACAGATCAATACGGCAGATCAATACGGCAGATCAATAAGGCAGATCAATAAGACAGATCAATAAGGCAGATTAATAAGGCAGATCAATAAGACAGACAATAAGACAGATCATAAGGAGATAATAAGACAGATCAATAAGACAGATCAATAAGGCAGATCAATAAGGAAGATCAATAAGATAGATCAATAAGACAGATCAATAAGACAGATCAATAAGACAGATCATAAGGAGATCAATAAGACAGATCAATAAGGAAGATCAATAAGACAGATCAATAAGAAGATCAATAAGACAGATCAATAAGACAGATCAATAAGGCAGATCAATAAGGAAGATCAATAAGACAGATCAATAAGGAAGATCAATAAGACAGATCAATAAGACAGATCAATAAGACAGATCAATAAGGCAGATCAATAAGGCAGATCAATAAGGAAGATCAATAAGACAGATCAAAAGACAGATCAATAAGGGAGATCAATAAGACAGATCATAAGGAAGATCAATACAATGGAAACCTGGAGAAGGTGACCTACTAACCACGTGGGGAGAAAAAGCAAAGGTGGAAAAAAGGCAAAGAACAAGACATTGGGAAGAGATTAAAAGAAAACAGAAACCTAATAGTAATAAATATGAGAACCAAAACACAGGCAGCTGACGGAATACCTGTGACCAGCAAGCAAAACTTGCGTTCGGACAAGCAAAATTGCGTTTCGGACAAGCAAAATTGCGTTTCGGACAGCAAAACTTGCGTTTCGGACAAGCAAAACTTGCGTCCCGGACAAGCAAAAATGCGTCCAGGGCAAGCAAACTGCGTTCAGAAAAGACACGTCATTTTCTCCACCGTTCGCCCCCAAGGCCACAATTCCCTCTCGCCCCCATCTCTACCAGGAGGGGGTCACGTGTACGTTCGAGGCCACTCACGTCAAAAGATGACGAGTACAATAACACACACTCTGGTGGCAGCCCCGATACTGCCGTCTTCTGCTGCTGCTTCCGGATACCTAAATACACAGGGGCGGGAGAGGGATGAGAGAGGGAGGGAGGGAGAGAGAGGAGGAGTGAGGGCTTTGGGAGGGAGGGAGGGAAAGAAAGAGAAGTTCAGAACAAAGGATGTTCCCACTTGTCTGGAAAAAGGAGGGACGGAGAGGAAAGCAGAGGAGTTACGGGAGTGAGAAAGGAGGGAAGGAAAGGAAGAGAGATGAGAGTGAGAGAAGTAGAAAATAGGAAAGACCAGATAGGAATTAAAAAAAAAAGAGGTAAATAGAGAAAGAGAGAGAGAGAGAGAGAGAGAGAGAGAGAGAGAGAGAGAGAGAGAGAGGAGAGAGAGAGAGAGAGAGAGAGAGAGAGAGAGAGAGAGAGAGAGAGAGAGAGAGAGAGAGAGAGAGATAAAGCAAGAGCCAGGGGTACAAGAAGAGAACGACAAGAGCTTCCCACGCCCCAAGATAACGTCTCCAAGATGTCATTGTACTCCT
>WNGS01169498.1:22169781-22181990 GCA_020271785.1 Procambarus virginalis
CTCTCCCATTGGAGTTGCCCTTCGCCTTGCCGCCCCCATCTTCACCGAACATTTGTGCATCGGCGGAATTGCGATGGCAGACCAATATGGTCGTCATGGTCTGGTATGTCGTAAATCACAGGGTAAGATTGCAAGACATGAAGAAGTCAACGACATCATCAAGGGAAGCCTCGCCACAGCCCATTACCCAGCACAAAGAGAACCACTCTAATTCAGTCCTAACGACCCTCAGAAGCGCCCAGATGGGGTCACCTTGCTTCCTTAGAAGGATGGTAAGCAAGTGGTGTGGGACTACACGTGCGCTGCCACACTGGCCAGTACCTACCTCCACTACAGCACACGTGAAGGGGGTGGCGCTGCTCCTTTCAGGGAATGGCAGAAAATTATTAAATACGACGTCTGGCACACTGCTACAGCTTTGTTCCGATCGGCTCGGAGACCCTCGGTTCGTGGGAAAAATGTGCATCGATGTTCCTTAAGTAATTGGGGGACAAAATGATCAGCACTACAAAAGATCAGAGAGCAAAAAGTTTCCTGTTCCAGCGCCCCTCCATGGTGTTGCGATTCAGGCACTCTCCGTGGTGCCTGTTGCGTCTTGGGCACTAGTCCAACTTCAGTGGAATTCGAAGAAGTGTTTGGCTTGCAACAATGATCGAACCCGTCTGTGACATTCATCAATGCTTCCCATTGTCGTGTTTTCTAGAGATCCATAACCTTTAAACACTTTTTGTATCAACCCATGTACAGCTTGTAACCATTAAATACAAAATAAAGCACAAAGAACACAAAAGGAAGGAGGGTGATACGAGAAAAGCACACAGAAACTGTATTAGAGGGTACCTAAACATTCCCCCTAATGCGTTATGTGTGGTTTCCTCCGAGGCTAAGGGTCCCCTTCTTCCAGTCAGAGGTGGTACTACCTTTCTATATGTTTGTATATATATATATAATATTATATATATATATATATATATATATATATATATAATATATATATATATATATATATTATATATATATATATATATATATAATATATATATATGTCTCAATGAATATGGTCGCATATTCTGTATTTACTATCTTCTGATTTAGGGCTTCTATCCGTCTAACTATTTTTCTAGCATCAGGGTTTAGCTGAAAGAGTTCTCCAAAGCTCATTTTTGTTATTTTAAGGTGAAGAAAAAAGTGAATTACTACAGAATGTATTACACTTATTTATACAAGTTACACACCGTTTCGAACCTCCATGGTTCATTCTTAAGTGAAAAGAAATTACAGAACTCTTTAATTTATACCAGTACGGGGTCAGGTGATAAGACAAGTACAATAAAGGAAAAGGCAAAGGGGATAAATGGGGGATGAAGCACATACAAAGATTAATCTGGTGTAATTGGCCTGTTATGTTGAGCAGTGTCTTCTGTGTTGGCATCGTTATGTTCCGGTCTTGTCCTTACTCTCATGGTGGGTAAATAGTTTCATGATTTGGGTGTTCATGGTAGGTTGTTCTATTCTTATGTGAATTGCTTCAAGAATTTGTAATCTTCTTGCATCTTGGGTTTTGTCTATTATATAGGTATTTTTGTTCAACATTTCTCTTGTTAGGGTGATGTCATGGGCTTGTCTCATGAGATTCCTGGGGGCACCGGATTGAAGATGACAGGTCAAGCGCCTCGTCAGATTGGTCGACGTCATACCTATGTTCTTAGATTGAAGGTTACATTCTTCGTGGGGGCAAGTGTACATGTATACAACGCTTGACTGCTGTAGAGGGTTCTCCGTCAGCTTGGGGCTGTTTTTAATAAGGAGGACGGTAGTCTTCTTTGTTTTACAGAATATGATCACGACTATGTTTTGGTCAGGAATAGTGCTTTTTACTCCTTTACGAATTATTTCCCTCATTATTCTCTCTTCTTTTTTTATGTTCACTATGCATAGTTGATTTGTAATATAATTTTATTGGAGGTGTTGTGGTTTCTGTACCAGGTTCAGGCTTGTGCCATCGGTCCAGGTGTCTTCTTATAGCGGTATTTATTTCCGTGTTGATATATCCGTTGTTCACCAGTACCTGAGTTATTCTTTCAAACTCTCTACTTACATTGCTCCATTCAGAGCAATGTGTAAGCGCTCGACGAATATAAGCATTGAGAACACTGGTTTTGTATCTTTGAGGGCACTCACTCTTACCGTTCAGGCATAATCCTATGTTGGTAGGTTTTGTATATACGCTGTTGCTTAAAGAGGTTCCTGTTTTTGTTATTAGTACATCTAAGAAAGGCAGGCTGTTATGTTCACTATTTTGATGTGTAAATCGGAGTACTGACTCTCTCTCTAGATGGCTTTTTAGATCAATTAGTTCATCTGAGTTTTTACTATGAAGAATATGTCGTCTACATAACTGCAGTATACAGTTGGTTTTTGTCTACTACTGAAGACTATCTTCGATGATTCCCATGTAAAAATTAGCGAATAACACTCCTAAGGGGGAGCCCATTGCTCCCCCTTAGAGACATTGTTGTCTTGCCTAAATACTGAGTTCTTTGGGGCTTGTAGTTTGTAGTTTGTCTGCACAGACAAAAATCAGAAAATACAATTGATAATTTATTATAAAACCAAAAAAACGGCCAATCTACTCATGAAAAACTCCCCAGACACCAAGCAGAACGCTTTGAAGGAGAGCAACGTCGTCTATGCCTTTAAATGCCCACTTGGGGACTGTAAGCCCCAAAGAACTCAGTATATAGGCAAGACAACAACGTCTCTTTCTAGGCGACTAACAATGCATAAGCAACAGGGAGCCATCAAGGAACACATAATCTCTTCTCACAAGCAGACCATCACCAGAGAAATCTTAACAAGCAACACAGAAATCATCGATAAATACAGCGATAGCAGGAGACTCGACATCAGCGAGGCCCTACACATCAAAAAGTCAACACCAGCAACCAACAGCCAATTAATGCATAACTTTTTTTTGAGATATATGCAAGAGTTGTTACATTCTTGTACAGCCACTAGTACGCGTAGCGTTTCGGGCAGGTCCCTGGAATACGATCCCCGCCGCGAAGAATCGTTTTTACAACGAAGTACTCATTTTACTGTTGAGTTAAACAGAGGCTACAGTTAAGGATTTGTGCCCAGTAAATCCTCCCCGGCCAGGATACGAACCCATGACAAAGCACTCGCGGAACGCCAGGCGAGTGTCTTAACACTACACCACGGAGACTGGTTCTATATTCTATCCACTTCAAGACCCCGAACCAACATAGAAGCTGCAAGAGAAAATATGAACCAATAGGCTTCTTTAGTTACTTATATGTTCATATCCAATTTATACCCATTGATTCGTGTTCTGTCACCTCACCAAAAACATTTGTGTCATATCACCTCACTCCAAAACGAACAAAGCATGATATATGATATGTGTAAACCTGTCTTCGAAAATGTAACAGCCCACGCGAATATAAAATGAGAAATAAACTTTGAGAGTTAATATTTCAATTACTCCCGACAGTGAGAAAAACGTAAGAAATATTGAGATATTCATGTTAGAATCATAATCATACCTTTTCGGTCATATTCAACAACATTTGTTTATAAGAAAGACTGTTCCCAAAATACACTAATATATTATTTTATATTATGCAATTGACGATCACAAAACACTGATAATTTTTATGCTGAAAATCCACAGAGAAATGTGAAAGGAAGATGAACGTTTCGGCTGATTAAAGCCGTTGTCAACACCAGAACTGACTAGAGGAAAGAGAGGGAGGGTACAGGCCAACACCTGGAACCTGACCAACCCATCTCTAGAGAAAGAATTAACCAGAAAAAGAATAGCTAAGCTTAGAATAGTCGAAAAGGAATAAGCGGTCAGAGAATAAGGATGAAAGAATAAAGAAAAACTCATGACACACAATATGAAAATATTATTTTAATGAGACATTGTAACCCTCCTATCAAAGTTTTTTCTTAAACTGTTGTGCAATATTATAACTAAAAAATGGATCACGTTTGTACATACCAGAACGTATATGGTACATACCATATGGTACATACCATACCATTAAGAAGATTTCGACATTGACTAATTAGAGCAGACTCAATCAAATTCCGTTCCACGAAACCACCACAATTGGTAATGCTTTNACCTAACTTTTTCGGCTACTAACGTAACCTAACCTATAAAGATAGGTTAGGTTAGGTTAGGTAGGGTTGGTTAGGTTCGGTCATATAACTACGTTAATTTTAACTCCAATAAAACAAATTGACCTCATACATAATGAATGATTACTTTATCATTTCATAAGAAAAAACTTAGAGAAAATATATTAATTCATAGAAACTTGGCTTATTAGGCAAATCGGGCCTTGCATAGTAGGCTGAGAAGTGCATTCTGGCTACTAGGTACGACATATATTATATATATATAATATATATAATATATATAATATATAATATATATAATATATATATATATATATATATATATGTATAATATATATATATATATATATATATATATATATATATATATATATATTAATATAATATTATAATATATATATATATATATAATATATAAATGTTGGTGGTGTTTTGTGTGTGTGTAGTCACCTATTTCCCATAATGTGCTTTCGGGGGTTGAGCTCTGGCTCTTTGGTCCCACCTCTAAACTGTCAATCAACTGATGTACAGGTTCCTGAGCCTACTGGGCTCTATCATATCTTCACTTGAAACTGTCTATGAAGTCAGCCTCCACCACATCACTTCCTAATCCATTCCACTTGTCAACCACTACACTAAAAAAGCTCTTTCTAATATCTCTGTGGCTCATTTGGGCACTCAGTTTCCACCTGTGTCCCCTAGTGCGTGTGCCCCTTGTGTTAATAGCCTGTCTTTATCTACCCTACCAATTCCTTTGAGAAACTGTATGTGGTGATTATGTTCCCTTAACTCTTCTGTCTTCCAGCGACGTGAGATTTAAACTCCCGTAGTCTCTCCTCATAGCTCATACCTCTCAGCTCGGGTACTAGTCTGGTGGTAAACCTTTGATCCTTCTCCAGTTTAGTCTTGTGCTTGACTAGATACGTACTCCATGCTGGAGCTGCATACTCCAGTATTGGTGTGACATATCTGGTATACAAAATTCTTAATGATTTCTTACACAAGTTTCTAAATGCCGTTCTTATGTTAGCCAACCTGGCATATGCTGCTGATGTTATCCTCTTGATATGGGCTGCAGGGGACAGGTGTAGCGTAATGTCAACCCTCAAGTATTTCACTCTCTCTGTCTCTTAAAGAATTTCATCTCCCAAATGATACCTTGTATCCGGTTTCTTGCTCCCAATACCTATGTTCATTACGCTACATCTGCTTGGGTTAAACTCTAACAATCATTTGTTCGACCATTCCTTCAGTTTGTCTAGGTCTTTTGGAAGCCTCAAGTAATCCTCCTCTGTCTTAATCCTTCTCATAATTTTGGCGTCGTCAGCAAACATTGAAAGGGATGAGTCTATACTCTCTGGGAAATCATTTACTTATATCCGAAACACGATAGGACCGAGTACAGAGCCCTGTGGGACTCTACTAGTAACTTCACGCCAATCTGAGGTCTCACCCCTCACTGTAACTCTCTGCTTCTTATTTCTTAGGTACTCCCTTATCCACTGGAGCACCTTACCAGTCACTCCTGCCTGTCTCTCCAGCTTATGCACCAGCCTCTTATGGGGTACTGTGTTAAAGGCTTTCTGACATGTCCAAGAAAATGCAGTCCACCCAGCCTTCTCTTTCTTCCTTAATCTTTGTCACCTGGTCGAAGTACTCAATTAAGCCTGTAAGGCAAGATTTACCCTCCCTGAACCAATGTTGGCGATTTGTCATGAAGTCCCTTCTCTCCAGATGTTTTACTAGGTTTTTTCTCGCGATCTTCTCCATCTCCTTGCATGATATACAAGTCAAGGACACTGGACTGTAGTTCAGTGCCTCTTGTCTGTCACCCATTTTGTATATTGGAACCACATTAGCCGTCTTCCATATTTCTGGTAGGTCTCCCGTCTCCAGTGACCTACTATACACTATGGAGAGTGGCAAGCAAATTGCCTCTGCATACACTTTCAATACCCATGGTGAAATCCCATCTGGACCAACATCCTTTCCCACATCCAGATCCAACAGGTGTCTCTTGATCTCTTCTCTCGTAATTTCGAACCCTTCCAAGGCCGCCTGGTTTACTGCCCCCTCTCCTAGCGTAGTGACCTCACCATGCTCTATTGTGAAGTCCCCCTGGAACCTCTTGTCGAGTTCTTCACACACCTCTTTGTCATTCTCTGTTTACCTGTTCTCGCCTGTTCTAAGTTTCATTGCCTGTTCTTTCACTGTTGTTTTCCTCCTGATGTGACTGTGGAGTAGCTTTGGTTCGGTCTTGTCTTTGCTTGCTATATCATTTTCATAATTTGGCTCTGCTTCTCTTCTCACACTAACATACTCATTCCTGGTTCTCTGGTATCTCTCCCTGCTTTCTGGTGTTTTTAGTGGTGTTATTTCTGAAGTTCCACAACGTCCTTTTGTTCAGTCCCTTTGCTTCCATACATGCCCTATTAAACCATGGATTCTTCTTTTGCTTTTCGGATATTTCTTTTTGGGCTGGGATGAACCTGTTTACTGCCTCCTGACACTTTTGGATGACATAGTCCATCATGTCTTGTACAGATATAGCTCTGAGGTCAGTTTCCCATGGTATAACCATTAGGAAACTTCTCATCTCATAATTTCCATTTCGGTATGCCAGCTTTTTGTTTCTTAGTTCTTTTCGGGGGGAGATAAATCCTAGCTCTACCAGGTACTCAAAGATCAATACACTGCGATCACTCATTCCCAAGGGTGCTTCCAACCTAACTTCACTTATATCCCACTCATTTAGGGTAAATGTCAGACCAAGCATGGCTGATTCATCATCCCCTCTCATTCTTGTTGGTCCCTTGACGTGTTGGCTTAGAAAGTTTCTTGTTTCCACGTCCAGCAGCTTAGCTTTCCATGTATCTGGTGGGGCTCTGTTCTCCCAATCTATCTTCCCGTGGTTGAAGTCTCTCATGATTAGTATTCCAGATCCATTCCTGCTAGCGGCAGAAGCTGGTATCTCTGTTATGTTAATGGTGGCCATGTTGTTTCTACCATATTCCTGTCTGGGTCTTCTGTCATTTGGAGGTGGGATATATATGACTACGACTATAATTTTTTGTCCTCCAGTTGTTATGGTACCTGTTATGTAGTCACTGACACCTTCACAGCCCTGAATATCCATCTCCTCAAAACCCGAGCCTTTTCTTACGAGCAAAGCTACACCACCAAGTCCTCTTCCTACTCTCTTTTTCCTCACAACTCAGTAGTTCTGTGGGATCACTGCATTTGTTATTGTTTTTATTAGCTTTGTTTCTGTGAGTGTTTTTATGTCTGGGTTTTCTTCTAGTACCCATTCTCCAAGTTCATTTGCTTTATTTGTAATCCCATCTATGTTAGTGTACATCGCCTTGAGGCTTACTTTCTTCTGTCCCTTCTCATATCGCCTCTTGGTGATCGTTCTGCTGGTGGGGGGAAGCTGTTCCATGTGTGTGAGGATTTGTGAGGTGGATAAATAACAGGTTCTCACCTCATAAATCCTCACACCCATGGAACAGCTATCCCCATCAGCAGAACGTTCACCACGGAGGTGATATGAGAAGGGACAGAAGAAAGTGAGCCTCAAGGTAATATACACTATATGTGTACATTGTGTGCGTGTGTGTGTGTGTGTGTTTGTTTGTACGTGTGTGTATTTAATATAAATTAATTTGTGTAATAATTTCTTATGAGTTATATGTATATTAATATAGAAGTAAGTATATTTATCATTATATACATTTGGTTATTATTACGAATGTATTGAATTCTCACGCAGTTATGTGGTGGCAATACATGGATCGTGAATTAAATTGCTTTTAGTATTTTATAGAAAAATTTGTTCAATTGAAAGAAGAGTTATTCTATGATTATTTGGAAAATACCTGGAAAGGTTATGGGTAAATGCTTTCATCCGGATGTATCTGTATAATTTATTTTGTGAAGCTCTCGGTAATCTGCAATTTATATCCGGGTACGGTGTTGAGAGCGACTAACCAATGTAAAGGAATAATTTTGGTTTCATGCGAGAATGAGCTGACAGGTTGCCGACCTGTCAACCAATACAATGTGGCTATAAATGTAAAAAATACATAATGGATTATGCCATGAGCTTGGCATATTCTCTTGCAACGTGCAAATAAAGGGTTCGGTTAAGTAATTACCGAAAGCCGTTTTTAGAACTAAAGGACCCCACCTCCCCAAGACGAGTAAGTAATTATCAAAATAAGGCACCAAACCGGGAAGGCTATGTAGCACCACCAAATGTGCAGAATAATCAGAGGGCGCTAAATATCACCAAGGATGCCAATTCGAGAACAGAAGCGCATAAGACGAACGATATCAAAAGTATCCGATTCACCAAGAATTCTTTCGAGGGACAATTGACAGCGAGGGACGGTCGGAAAGCAAGACACATGCTCGTTCTGGAAGTCAGGACATTCAATAAGAATGTGCACGACTGTAAGAGGAACAATGCAATTTGGACAATAAGGAGCAGGGAGGCGCTCCATTAAGTGACCATGAGTTAAACGCGTATGGCCAATACGTAAACTAGCCAGAGCCGTTTCCCAACGCCGGTTACGGTGGTAGGAGGAAGGGCTCTGGAACATACGGCCCTTAAGCGTAAGCAGTTTGTTACCAATAACAGAAGACAAGCAACCCTGCCAACGGGCAAGGATGGAGGAATGAATAACTGGGTAAAAGTTGAAATACGGAATACCTTTACGGGAGATGGGACAAGTGCGGATAGCTTCCTTAGGGGCAGCATCCACACGCTCAATTAAAGAGATGCCAACATGGCTGGGAACCCAGCAAAACTCTACCGACTTAAATTTACCAGAGATAAGAAACAGCCAATGTTGAATCTCAATGACCACCGGGTGGACCGGATTAAAGGACCCCAAAGCCATGAGGGCACTACGAGAGTCAACTACCACCACAAAGGAGGATTGACAACGAGAAAGCAGGAGACGAAGAGCATAAAGTTCTGCTGCGAAGATGCTAGCCTCCAGAGGGAGGCGACACACATAAGTATGGTCAGGAAAAAACAGAGTAGCCCACACCGTCAGCAGACTTAGACCAATCGGTGAGGATGGAAACGGAGTGGGAGTGTGAAGAAAAGTGGACAGGGAAAAGGCGTTTCAGGACCGTAGGAGGTGTAAAAAATTTAGTGATGCAGGTCAGGGAAGTACATAATTTGGGAAGGGGGACCCTCCACGGGGGCAAGGACGGAACAATACGAGGAGAAACATTGGCAAGACGAACCGAAAGAGATTCTTGTAAATGAGACAAACGAACAGAAAGAGGAAGGTGGTGAAGAGGAACAGGAATCACAGGAGGGGTCAAAGTCAAAGCACGACAGAGGCGAGAGTGAGGATGCTGTAAAGACCGCACAAGATAACGAAGACAGTAGCGATCACGGCGGTCCTGGAGAGAGAGTCAGCGTACAAGCTGAGGGTAGGAGTGGAACGAAAGGCACCAGAGCCGAGGCGCAACCCAGTATGGTGCAAAAGATCAAGACGGCGAAGAGTAGAAGGAGAAGCAGAAGAGTATGCAGGGCAACCATAATCGAGTTTAGACAGGACGAGAGAGGAGTGCAAATAGAGGAGCGTGCACCTATCCGCACCCCAAGAAGTATGGGACAAAACCTTAAGGAGGTTGAGGGCCTTAGAGCATTCAACTCGGTGGTAAGAGATATGGGGAGACCAGGACAAACGAGTGTCAAAGACTAACCCTAAAAGCTTCGCAGAATCTTTGTACACAAGGGGATGACCATAAAGCGACAAAGAGGGACGAAGAACGACCCGCTTCCGAGTAAAAGCATATCACAAGCTTTGGTTGTAGAGAACTTGAAGCCATGATTGGTAGCTCAAGATGATACAGCATCAATTGCAAGTTGAAGCCGCCGTTGAAGGAGAGGCAAATCATCACCTCGACAACAAAGAGTAAGATCTCAACATAAAGGGTTGAAAAGAAAAATGAGGGAGAAAAGAAGACCATTGAGGGCAACCAGAAAAAGAGTGGTGCTGAGAACACTACCTTGGGGCACACCTTCGTACTGCCGAAAAGAGGCAGAGAGAGTGGCACCAAGCCTGACTCTGAAGGAACGACGAGAGAGGAAGCTTTGGAGGAAGAGAGGGAGATTACCACGAAGGCCAAAAAAGCGAAGTTGGCACAGAATATGGTATCTCCAATCCGTGTTATAAGCCTTTTCCAGGTCAAAAACGACAGCAACAACGGTGGTCATCGTATCAAAAGCAGCTCGAACATAGACCTCCAAGTTCACTAGGACATCTGTCGTGCTGCAGCATTTTCGAAAACCAAATTGAGAAGGAGAGAGGTGGTGATGGTGTTCCAAGAACCACATCAGACGAACATTTACCATACGCTCAAAGAGTTTGCAGACACAATCCGTGAGGGCAATAGGGCAGAAGTCCGTAGGGGAAATACCGGAAGATCCTGGTTTCCGAATAGGGAGTACAACGGCATTGAGCAAATCATCAGGGACTGATGACGACTCCCAGACCTGGTTATACAGACTCCGTAAAGACTGAGACATGCGCGGAGGGAGATGGTGAAGCATCTCATTATGAACGTCATTCGAGCCCGCTGCCGTTGATCCGCAGAGGGCCAGGGCAGACTGAAGTTCAGAAAGAGAGAAAGGATCGTTATAGGGAAGACGGATATGAGTGTGGAAATCTAAGGTATGAGATTCAAGAACAGGCTTACGAAGAGGGAAGGACTGAGGAAGATGAGAACCAGATCTAACAGTAGAAAAGTGGGAACCCAGTTCGGTCGTGACCTGCATTGGGTCCGCCAAAAGATTACCACAGAGGTGGAGAACCGGCGAGACATCTGGAATGAACTTACCGGCAATAATGCGGATCTTCTTCCAGATCTGCGGCAAAGGAGTATCGAACGTAATGGTGGAAACATAAGATTTCCAACTCTTACGTTTAGCTGTATGGATGGTCCTACGGGCCACCGCACTAGCCTTCCGAAACAAAACAAAAGAATCAGCCGTCTGCCGGCGTCGGTGTTTCATCCAGGTTGCACGCTTACAGCAGACAGCCCGAGCACAGTCCACATTCCCACAGGGAACATACTTCCGCGTGCCTCGGAAGGTAGATCGAGGAATAGAGGGAGTGCAGCGTCGAAGACGATGTCATGAAAAAGGAGGAGGCGCGAGGAAGAGGTAGAGAAGAGACGTCAGAGAAAGTAGCATGGAGGGTGAATAGGTTCCAGTCAGCCTTGGCAAACTGCCACCTAGGGAAGGAGAGGGGAGGGTGGAAAGAGAAAAAGGAAATAATGATGGGGAAATGATCACTGTTATGGAGGTCATCAAGAACTCGCCACCTGAAATCCAAGTAAAGGGACGACGAGCAGAGAGAAAGATCAAGACAGGAAAGGGTGCGAGTCCGAGAGTCCACATGAGTGAGCTCACCAGAATTCAGAAGAGATAGAGAAGAAGCGTGGACGAACGGTTCGATAAGGCGGCCTTGGGTGTTTGTCAGAACATCACCCCAGAGGGAATGTCGACAGTTGAAATCCCCCAAACAGAGCACCGGCTCTGGCAAGGAGTCTAGGAGGTGCTTAAGATCAGGAAGGGAAAGCAGGACATTTGGGGGAAGATAAATGGAACAGACTATACCATTTACCCACAAAAACACGGGCAGCAGAACAATGGATAGGGGACGGAAGAAGTAGGGGGACGAAGAGAATATCAGAACGAATTAAGAGAGTAGTAGAGTTATGGGCCTCAGCAAGAGCTGGGTGGGGGGGAGAAAGAAAGGAATAACCACGAAAGTGACCAGGACGAGGACCAAGCATTGGTTCCTGGAGACAAACACAGAGTGGTGAAAATTGTGTAATTAGAAGTTGGCATAAAATCCCGAATATTCCACTGAAGAATAGACATTATCAAAGAGAAAGGACAGTAACAGAGAACAATAAGAAACAAAAAAGGTAAAGAAGAACACAGTTTATTAAAGCTTCTCAGGATCAGAAGCAGGGTCAGCAAAATCAGGGTTAGGGGTCATGGGTAAACT
>WNGS01169498.1:22191238-22221204 GCA_020271785.1 Procambarus virginalis
CGCGAACTTCAGTTATATCAATAGCGAAATATAAGGGGTAGTTCACTAGCCTGCTCCGCAGTATGCGAGGAACAGTATTCCACAATGTGTCTCGTGTCGCCAATACATGTAACTATCTGACAGAGCAGAAGCGATAGTTGAACGACTCAGTATGGCCGTTCTGGTAAGGGTGGTGTGTGTGTCAACAGGAATTCAGACCGCCACATACAGTATTGCGGTCTTTCTTACTCCTTGGAAATAAAGTTCAGCAGAGAGACGAAAATATGCAACACCGAGGATTCTATTGCAGGAATATGCGTGCAACTGCAACTCTCCAAGACCGCGAGTGTCCGAACGAGACGACGACGGCGTAGCGTGACTCGTTCCCTCATCCAGTTGACAACGGTTGTGTTCCTCTTCTCACTTCGCTGTCTACATCACGTTCTGTTCTTCAGTTCCAATGTGGTTAGTTCTTCTCCAGCAACCGGGAGTCAGAGCTCTGAACCGTCCTCTATCTACAGCACAACGCTACAAGCACTTGAAAACTCTTATCATCCTCAAAATAAACGCGTCACCCAACATCTGTACTGGTGCAGTCATCAGGAGACTAACCTTCATGCAAACTGCACCTACTATCAAGAAGAAGAAGAAGAAGAAGAAGAAGTGAGAACGACACGTAGACAATTGCTTAAGAGATGTTTTGGCCATCTTGGGCGCCATTAAACATTACCACACGTGTCCGGTTACTGAAAAAGCAGCTTTGCAAATTTACTGTGAATTATACTCTTACCACATAATCCCAGACTAAACGATGTTTTTTTTCTCCACAACACTTGTAATACTCAATAATATTATATCTCCTCCTGTGTAATGCACTGCCTGCTGACCTTGGCTTATATGAAGCTGTTAGTAATTAAAATGTTTCAACAACGGTGACTGGGCTTAATACAGTGTACCAGTAAATATATAATAAAGAACGGAGAATCTAAACATAAAGGAATTGACGAAGGAACTGGAATTCAACTACACGACTTGATAAGGGTCCAAGAGGGACCGATACGTCATCAATTCCTTTAGTTTCAGACGTGTGGGCTGAGTGTCAACATTTTCAGCCACGTTATTGTGTCGTAGTGTCAGCCCAAGAATTTTGAAGGCGGGAACATGGCACATATACTGGAGTAAATTACCCCAACAAAATACCAAAAGTCCGGACTACCGCCAGACAGGTCACGACTATGGTGATGGACGTTCTTGACCTCGTATATAAAAGTTACCTAATAGTTGATCAATGTATTCAGTAATAGAGAATTCATAATTATACAGAACATATGATATATATCCAGCTGCTTTTTGTTGCCAGCTTGGACAGATGAGACAGCTTCCACAGTCAGGTGACCATTGTGTCCCTGTCAGTGTAAGACTACCACGGTCAGCAGACCATTGTGTCCCTGTCAGTATAAGACTATCACGGTCAATAGCCAGTCAGTCTGCCCAAACAGCTTCTATGCTCGGGCGATCGTTGTTCTGAATGCCTCTCTGGGAAATCTCTGCGTCTCAAAATTCTATTTTGATCAAACAAATACTCGCATACTAAGCCTTCAGTTTCCATATCCCCCCCCCCCCGCTACCCTATTACTCTCCCCCATTCTCCCTTTCCCCTCTCCCAATTTCCACTGGATGCTGCCCTCTCTCCAACCTCGGGCATCCAGTGTCCTCCACCACCTTCCCTACCCCCTCAGTACCTCCTCTTTTCGTAATTCCCCCTTACCCTCGCTGCCAACCACTTAGACTGGTCTGTACGGAGACGGCCTCGCTTATTGCATGGCGGCGTTCGATACCTGATGGTCCAAATGAATTGGCGGCACCATTCCTTCCCACCTTCCTATCCCAGATCCTTGCTCTCATACCCTTTCAAAGTGCTATGACGTCATACTGGTACCTTTACCTTGTAACACTGTTCAATACCTTACCTTGTAACAATGATCAATACCTTACATTGTAACAATGATCAATACCTTACCTTGTAACAATGATCAATACCTTACCTTGTAACAATGATCAATACCTTACCTTGTAACAATGATCAATACCTTACCTTGTAACAATGATCAATACCTTACCTTGTAACAATGATCAATACCTTACCTTGTAACAATGATCAATACCTTACCTTGTAACAATGATCAATACCTTACCTTGTAACAATGATCAATACCTTACCTTGTAACAATGATCAATACCTTACCTTGTAACAATGATCAATACCTTACCTTGTAACAATGATCAATACCTTACCTTGTAACAATGATCAATACCTTACCTTGTAACAATGATCAACACCTTACCTTGTAACAATGATCAATACCTTACCTTGTAACAATGATCAATACCTTACCTTGTAACAATGATCAATACCTTACCTTGTAACAATGATCAATACCTTACCTTGTAACAATGATCAATACCTTACCTTGTAACAATGATCAATACCTTACCTTGTAACAATGATCAATACCTTACCTTGTAACAATGATCAATACCATGACATGTTTAAAAGAAAACCTGCTGCCAATATACACCAATATATATATATATACATATATATGTATATATATATATATATATATATATATATATATATATATATATATATATATACACATACATATATTTGGTATTGTGTGCTTGGCAGTGAGTATATAAGGGAAGCCTCTAGCCTAGTACAAGCGCACGTGAGTATGGAACAACATTTGAGTTAAACATACTGTGGCATATAACACCTGCGTGTATATTTTGCCTATATCATTGCCAAATATATACATTTTTTGTATTCTGGCGAATTTTTCTTTTCCCTCTCAAAACCCGTAGCCACATTTACTCGTAACATATGTTTCAATACAATATTTTATTTTGACTGATAGGGGCCTGATGAACAATGCAGAAATACATTATACAACACCGATAAATTCATTTGTGTATCCATTAAACTATTTGGAAACAGATACATTACGCGAGGTAGTTACATTATGGAGGAATTATATCTAGAATATTGGTTTGCCATATTTTAACACTGACGGGGAGTTAATGACTGCACAACTGCTCCAAATATTGTATACATACATGGATGGAATATTTGTAACGTACCATGGATTTTATTATTGAGAGATTTATTTTTATTCCGGTATTTAAACAGACGCAAACACACACACCAAAAACGTCAAAAAAATAACACTAAGCAACACAAATACAAACGTGTCGAAAACAATTGGAGTTATTTAAATATAGAGCTATTTATTGTAGTGCCTTTGCACTTGGGTTACTGTTAACAGTAACTCCTTCCTATTTAATAAATTTGTTTATATAAAGAATTAGTATCATAACGTCAACTCATTAATGAAGAATTTAAGTCGCAACCTAAAATAATATACGGACATCTTCTGATATGCTCAAAACAAGATTAATTGGTATACCTCGCACGGCATCAACAGTCATTCCATATTGTCCCTAACCTCGTCTTTCCTCAATTTGGATCTATAAGATTGAAGGAGCATGAAAAACGATGAGGATGAAAACAAGCGTATCAGGGAAGAACAGGGCGTAACGAAGGTATATTTTGGAGTCGACTAGTGTGTATTTTGGAGATGTTATGATACGGGAAAGTTCTTGCTTCTTGAAGAAATTACATGATATTATCTCGAGATATTCTTGGTAAGAGGTAATGCATGGCAGAACAAGCCAGGGTATGATGGGCTTGACAGTAATGTATAGTTGCTAAACATCCTTGTCAAACATTCGCCCTTCATAGCTTAAACTATCCCCCTTTATTCTAGTTCATTTGCGATATAAATTGGTTATTTATACTTAAATCTAAATTAATTAGTTCTGTTCGAGTTTGGTCGCGAAACGCTTGGGGTTAGCCTCACCCAACTTTGCACCGTGATTTCTGTGGAGTACATGCCCAACAAGGTCGGGTCGGAGTTGGCCTACGTGAAATGACTGCCACTTGATATGGTGCCAGTTGGACCCACACGACGATTCTTGGATTATAATAACTCGGTCCATCCTCCTGTTAGGTAGTACTTATTGTAACGGTGATGATCATCGTTCATACATTGACATACAAAGCAATTAGAAAGTAGACGTCGGTACCACTGAATTTGGTAAACCGGATTTTTTTTGTACTGATATTGCAAAGAAAGTTTAAACTAATCTAACCTTCCTAGGCCTAATATACACTGAGTCCTATTATAGTACATATATGTGCTATACTAGGCCTAGGAATATTTAAGATTGGTTTTTATCTTTTTTCGGGCTATAAAGTGAATAGTACCAAATTCTTCAATCTAATTGTCCATTACGTCTATGTACGGTGGTTCACATAGTAACAAAAACTACTATCAAAACAGGAGGATGAGTTGTAATAACTGGACTCGTGATTATGTGTATCCCTTTTAGTTTATTAAACATTACAAGCATTCAAATTGATTGAGGGAAAATTATATTTACAAATAGGCTAAAATATAATGACTATTTTATTTAACATCATTCAGATTTTATCTGCTCATGCCCCCAGCAGCACGTAATTAAAGTCTTCAATATACTTGTAGGCTTTTAAGCAGTCTTTGTTGATCACGGCTGGGCTGTTTATTAGGCAGGTCAACTCGTGACACGTGCAACCTAGAAATAGGAATGGTAGATTGTAAGAATTTACTAGATATGTTAATTACGTTACCATTATTATCAAGTGTGAGTTTACATGTCATCGAGGGACGATAACACTTCATCTATCAGGTAACTAATTAATTGTTTAACATTTCTCCACAATAGAAACAAATAATTATCCAAAAACCATATATTTAAATAAATAGAAGGGATTTAGATTTAAGACAAGTTACTGGAAAAAGTTAAGTTTTCGGTACAATATAATGTGTACTTGTTGCCTCCGATGTTTGTATTGCCCAAACGTTGAACTGTTAGGTAAACAAGCCCAATTAGGCATTATGGCGTAGTCAAACCAGTCTTTCGTTATGACAATTTGGTATATTTTTCATTAACTTGTGGGTTATACAGAAAAATGATTCTGTCGGGGATAGCATGGAAGCTTCCCTTACCTAGTTATTACACGCATAAGTCCTCCCTCGTTGCTCAGATGAAAGATGGAAGGTTTTCATCCCCTGGTCATGGAATATATTGAAGATATTAGATTAGGTATGGGATACCAGCAATAAAACTTCTCTTGATCACAGGATACTGAAAACCTCCCTGTCCTTACCCTAAGCTCTTTTTCCTGATCATCCGAGGCACGCAAATCATCATTTGCTTTTGATACTTCTATTGATTATCAAGTTTGGGAAATGCCGTTGTTGTTGTTTTTTATTCAGATACTCCGAACAAAAAGTATCAAGTAGCACTGTCTATGGTGAGCCCGTAGTGGACTTGGGGAAATACTTTTTCTGTTAGTTTCCTTCCGGCCAACAAAACGGAAAGAAATCAGGAGGTTCAAAAGAATACACAAGTAGGGAGAAAGTTTAGCCTTGCCACTCGTGGTGTTGAGTGTGCGGGAAAGCTGAAGTTGTCCTCAGGCGTTTCCAGTTAATTACAAACTTCTCGTGATTTTTGAAGTTGCTAAACATTTATACATGCTCATAATTCAGTGTGTTTACGCAAGTGTATTGCATGCTTTTGAACATTTCGCAACTTGATTCAACTTTGACTCAAAAGTTAGTTAATTGACTTGAGGTGGAGGGGAGTTTTTAGAAGAACTTTTATGTAAATTTTGAATCAACAATGATTAAGTTTATTCGTAGTAATATTGGGTGCAATTATTTTCTCTTAATTTTTAGTATTTTCATCAGTAATAAAATCAATTATATTTTATTTATTTATTCGGATATTTTTCTATTAATACATTAGGTTCATCTGCATTTGTGCAGCTACCCTAGACTATATGAAGGGAAGTATAGTGTGTCAAAAAGCTACCTACGTGATGCTAAAAAATCGACATTACACAGGATGGTTAGTCATACAGAGGCATGTGATAAGTAGTCTGCACTGGCAGACTATGGATTCGTTATGATGATATTATGAGCAAGAGATAAGGTAGCAATGATAATAAAAGTCCCCATCTCGCAGGATGGTTAGTCATACAGGGTCATATGTATAGTAGCCTGCACCGGCAAATTTTGGGTACACTGTGAGGATATCTTCAAGAATACGAGAGTGAATAAAGTAATTGCAAAGCTCCAGGTACCTCATGCCAAGTGGTCTGAAAGGTCTAATAACTGGGCATTCGATGATGTAGTGTGGGAGATCGTGCCGTAGTTCCTGCTCACAGAGTTTGCACCTGGAGTGCTCAACATTGGGAGATCCGTCACCTGTAGCCACCTGCCTCAGGTAACGGTAAAACAACCTGATCCTGGCAACCACTGTGTACTAGTATAAAAAACTATGATTTGTTCAGATCTAAAACCTATATCTAAGGGCAGCACAAAACGTCCACCAGACTATTTATTCGGATAGGCTATATACATTTACTAATAATGTAGTAATATAGCATACATTTGGTTTAGTAGGGAAATACGATCCCTACTAAATGTTTATCATGAAAATGCTGAAAAGTATCAGACGTACTAGGATGTGCAAATTAATTTTCCACAAAAAGATTAGTCGTTTTTTTTAAGATTATGCCGTCACGGGTAACAGCCTAGCACTTTGCAAAATAAATAAAAAATAAATATTTATTTATTTATTTATAAGATGGCATAAAAAGAAAGGTGAAACGCCATGCAACCTCCGAAGTTTCAACTAACAAAACACTTATACCTCCTATTAGACTGTTTTACAGGAACTTCTTTTCAACGGCTCATAAACCGGAGGAAATGGTCCTGAAAGACATTATTGATATAAACGTTATCCCTACAGACAAAAATTAGAAAATACAATTGACAATTTACTACAAAAACCAAAAAAAAAAACGGCCAACCTACACATGCAAAACTCCTCAGATACCAAGCAGAACGCCTCGAAGAAAACCAACGTCGTCTATGCCTTCAAATGCCCACTTGGGGACTGTAAGCCCCAAAGAACTCAGTGTACTGGCAAGACAACAACGTCTCTTTCCAGCCGATTAAAAATGTATAAACATCAGGGCTCCATCAAGGAACATATAATCTCTTCTCACAACCAGACCATCGCCAGAGAAGTCTTAACAAACAACACAGAAATCATCGATAGGTACAGCGATAGCAGGCGGCTCGACATCAGCGAGGCACTACACATCAAAAAGTCAACACCAGCAATCAACAGTCAATTAATGCACAACTATATTCTACCCACTTCAAGGCCCCGAACCAATATGGAAGCAGCAAGAGCAAGTATGGGCTAATAGGCCTTCTGCAGTTACTTCCATTCTTAAGTTCTCATATCCGAGTTATATCCATTGTTTCGTGTTCTGTCTTGTGTTTGTCACAAGTTTGTTCACCTCACCCAAAACTTGTGTACCATATCACCTCACCCAATAGAGCAAAAGTATGATGAATTTGTATGTAAATCAAGTCTTTGAAAATGTAATAAACCAGTACAAAACTCGTTCAGGCGTCAGACCATATATAAAAATGAATTTTGGAAAATTGATATTTCCATTACCACCGACAGAAACAAAAATATAAGAAATATTGAGAAAATTCATGTTAGAATTATTAATCTTACCTTTTCGGTCATATTCAACAACATATGTTTATAAGAAAGACAGCTACCAATATATATATATATATATATATATATATATATATATATATATATATATATATATATATATANCTCTCTCTCTCTCTTCTCTTTCTCACTAGCTACTCACCTATGCACTCTACTGTCCCTTAGGTGTTCTTCCAATTCACTTCTTTCCCCTTCACCTGCCTTCCCAGGTATTAAGTTTTAGTTTTCCCCCGAGGGGCGAGTTTATTGCGCAGCGTCACTCATCTTCTGAATGGACACCCGCCATAGTGAAAGTATTGGGCGCGCCACTCATCCTGTGAGTCAACACACCACCATAGTGACAGTATTGGGCAGCGCCAATCATCCTGTGAGTGGACACACCGCCATAGTGACAGTATTGGGCAGCGCCATCATCCTGTGAGTGGACACACCACCATAGTGACAGTATTGGGTAGCGCCAATCATCCTGTGAATCAACACACACCACCATGACAGTATTGGCAGCGCCATCATCCTGTGAGTCACACACACCACCATAGTGACAGTATTGGGCAGCGCCAATCATCCTGTGAGTCAACACACCACCATAGTGACAGTATTGGGCAGCGCCAATCATCCTGTGAGTCAACACATCACCATAGTGACAGTATTGGGCAGCGCCAATCATCCTGTGAGTGGACACACCGCCATAGTGACAGTATTGGGCAGCGCCAATCTTCCTGTGAGTAGACACACCGCCATAGTGACAGTATTGGGCAGCGCCAATCTTCCTGTGAGTGGACACGGCGCCATAGCAGCATGTACAACAATTCCAAATAGGAAGAAAACCCGCTAGGTTGTTCATCCTGCCATTTGTACCCAGACACAGCTGGGACTTGCTTAGCTATTATGCCTATTCCCTTCCAAAGGTCCTCGTTTCCTTGCGTGTCACTCTCACTATTAGACTCCACTACTCCCCGTTCTACCTTTCACTTATACCCACCCACTCCGGGCTCCCTGCTTCACCATCCCCATTCATTATTCCCCCCTCGTGTGTCCCCTTGCCAGCCACAAGTCAGCGGTTATGGCGGTCATTGGCGGTAAGCTCGGCTCGGGGCTCTTTGCGTAACGACCCGACAAGAGCAACATCCTGGCACTCATAGTAAGCGAGTGCCTGTGGACAGGGATACCCTCGTAAACCAATTTTTACCCAGCGCCCTCACAGCCAGTGAGGCTGTGAGCTTTCTACACTGTGGCTTGGTAGATTGCCAACATTTGTGGGATTGCGTCTACCAGCCACTGCCTTCAAGATTGCATGTCCTAGCCACCGTCTACTAGAATGTCTCATAGCCAGCGTCTACTAGAATGTCTCATTCCCAGCGTCTACTAGAATGTCTCATAGCCAGCGTCTACTAGAATGTCTCATAGCCAACGTCTACTAGAATGTCTCATAGCCAACGTCTACTAGAATGTCTCATAGCCAGCGTCTACTAGAATGTCTTATAGCCAGCGTCTACTAGAATGTCTCATAGCCAACGTCTACTAGAATGTCATATAGCCAACGTCTACTAGAACGTCACATAGTTAGCGTCTACTAGAATGTCACATAGCCAGCGTCTACTAGAATGTCTCATAGCCAGCGTCTGCTAGAATGTCTCATAGCCAGCGTCTGCTAGAATGTCTCATAGCCAGCGTCTACTAGAATGTCTCATAGCCAGCGTCTACTAGAATGTCTCATAGCCAACGTCTACCAGAATGTCACATAGCCATCGTCAATTCATGTTTACGTTTTCTCTCTGGTGCCAACAATGGATCACGTGTGTGTGTGTACTTACTATGTGCGGCTGCAGGATCAAGCTGTTAGCGCTTGGACCCCGCCTTTCTGACCGTCGGCAGTCTAATGATTCCCAACCTCTTTTCTTCCACCATAGTAGCAGCTACTTAACTTCCAGGTACAGGTGCATCATGTCAATGAAACTCCTCCCTTTTGTTTTTGCCTCGGCCGGGAATAGAACCCGAGTCATTAGGACTACGACCTGTATGTGTGCGTACTCACCTATTTCTGCCTACAGGATCGAGCACTGGCTCTTGGATACATCCTCTCTACTCGTCGATTGCTTAAAGCAATGCAAAGCAATGACTCCTGTACTTTTTCCCTATCATATCTGCTTTTAAAATTATGAATGGAAATTGTGCTTCCACAACCTTCTCCTTTAGCTCATTCCCTTTTCCCACTACTCTTACTCTAAATGAAAACTTTCTAACATCTTTATGACTCATCTGAATTTCAAGTTTCTACCCATGTCCCCTTGTTCAGTTGTTATTAAATGTGAACATTTCCTCTGTTTCCACCCTGTCAATCCCCTTAAGTATTTTTTGACGTCTTTATCATGTCTCCTCTCTCTCTTTCCTTTTTTTACAAACCCAGGTACAGTCCTTAGCCCCACCTAAAAACCCGGGCAGCAGTCTACACAGCCTGGCAGGACGACATCTCAATCCCAGACTCAGGTAGCTCAACCCCAACTACAGACAAAGGTTACTCAACCCCAAGCACAAACCCAGGTGGCAGCCCAGGCAGCAGAAATGCTCCCCCAGCAGCCTCCACCTTGGCCTTATGCTCAACCCCCAGCAGGGTTCCTACCCTATGCCCACAACCCTTACTTTCAACCCTATGCCCTACAACCCGGGCCATACTCTAAGCAGAATTTTCAAGGTCCGCCCAGACCCCCCGCAGGGGCAGACCTGGGAGGGGCAAACCTGGGAGGGGCAGGGGCAGGAACAAAGGGTCCACACAGGGCGCCGGAAACGGCACCGGGTGGAACTATGGAGGAGGGCAAAACGAGACCTCAAACGGGCTAATATCAAACGGGCAAAATCCCTAAAAAAATCGGTGGTATCCGAGGTCCCTCTGAGCACCATAGAGAGGGACCTCTTGAGTAGGGGCCTGTCCTTTGTGATTGGGCCCCCTACAGAACCCAAACGAGTACAGGCAGTAGAGGAAACCCTCTCACACCTAGAGACACAGATTAACAGGGCATGGAGCAGACTCAGGTCAGGGCCACAACCCCACCAAGAAAGGAAACAACAACCCGAGAGATCGCTTTCAATGAAATACCTGAATCCTGCCTCAGTTCAAGTAAACACCACTTTCAATTTAAATGGACTTCACCCACAAATCCAGGCAACCCTGGAAAGCCTTAAAACACAGGTAAAGCAGAGAACCCGTGGTAACCTTACAAAAGCACACAGGGAGGCGCTACGCGCCCTTAAGGCTCGCCCAGACATTATAATTAAACCCGCGGATAAAGGCGGTACTGTAGTAGTCTGGAGAAAAACGAATTACACAAAGGAAATGACAAGGCACCTCTCAGACGAGACGACTTACCAAAAAATACAGCAAGGCCACACAGCCCTGGAGAACGCCAGGACAAGGAGTAGAAACTTGGTCCTGAAATTCTTTAACAATAAACAAGCAAACTCAACAGGAGGTATACTTAGCGCAGCAGCAAGAGACTATTACCTTGCCTTTAAAGCAGAGCTTCCGAACCTATACCTCCTTCCTAAAATTCATAAAGATTTACACCCTCTTACAGGTACATGGCAGGGCAGACCAGTCCTTAGCGGTTGCAAAGCACCAACTCGCCCAATTGACTTGATCTGCACAGCATTACTAAACCCCCTTCTCTCTCTTTTAGATGAACGTCTGAAAGACACAACTGATCTTTTGCTGAAACTGAGGGATTTGAATGCAAGCAGAGGACCCGTCCCAGAGAACACGACCCTGTTCTCCCTCGACATAGTCTCCCTCTACCCAAGCATCCCCCAACGGGAGGCAGCGAGATTGGTCTCGACGTACTTCGACGACCATAAACACCTCATACGCCAGCCCCTCAGAGACGCAGGAGTTTGGAGGCCCCCATCAAGAGCCCTCCTGGAGGAAGCGATTCTGCATGTCATGAGGGATACAATTCTATCCTTCGATTCAGCAGCCTACAGACAAATAAAGGGAACGGCAATTGGAGCATCAAGTAGTGTGGCCATAGCGGAAATCTTTGTTCACGTGGCCTTTGAGCACCAGAGAGCACTCCGCCCAGATAAACCAGACGTGTACTTCCGTTATATTGATGATATTTTCGGTATAATGACTGGACAAGACACACTCCTCCAGTCTTTCTACGCCTGGACAAATACAGCCCACGAAAATCTGAAGTTCACCTTGGAGCAGAGTAAAACAGAGATAAACTTCCTGGATACGACAGTGTTCATTGGCAGTGAGGACAGGCTCCTTCACACGAGGGTCTACTACAAGCCCACGAACCTGCACACGTATCTACGATACGACTCCAGTCACCCCTCCTCCTTGAAGAACTCCCTACCCTACTCCTTAGGTCTACGTTTGAAGAGGATAAACAGCCTTGAAGACACACTTGCTACTCAACTTCTAGACCTCTGGGACATGTTCTCAGCCAGAGGATACCCAGAACGAGTAATAGCAACGGCTAAAAACAAACTAGACCTGAAGACGAGGTCAGAGCTCCTCATACAGGCCCCCACTCCAGACCCTCAGTCGAGATGGATCCTCCCATCGCTGTATTTTAACGGCCTAGCAAGCCCTCTCCATAATGCCCTGACTGACATCTGGAACTGGTTGAGAAACACCTATGGGGACCACCCTGCTTGGCCTAGGTTTGCCCAAACACCTCCAATGCTGGCCTGGAGACGATGAAAGTCACTTAAGGATCATCTAGTACATTCCTGCCTCCATAGGACACACTGCCTTTAACCGAACCAGACACAGACCAATGGTGCAAGAGAATACCCCCTGGTTCCCTGGGTTGGGGCCACGAGGTTGAGAGGGCCCCACAACATAATACCTGATAGCCAGCGTCTACTAGAATGTCTCATTCCCAGCGTCTACTAGAATGTCTCATAGCCAGCGTCTACTAGAATGTCTCATAGCCAGCGTCTACTAGAATGTCTCATAGCCAACGTCTACTAGAATGTCTCATAGCCAGCATCTACTAGAATGTCTTATAGCCAGCGTCTACTAGAATGTCTCATAGCCAACGTCTACTAGAATGTCACATAGCCAACGTCTACTAGAATGTCACATAGCCAGCGTCTACTAGAATGTCACATAGCCAGCGTCTACTAGAATGTCTCATAGCCAGCGTCTGCTAGAATGTCTCATAGCCAGCGTCTGCTAGAATGTCTCATAGCCAGCGTCTGCTAGAATGTCTCATAGCCAGCGTCTACTAGAATGTCTCATAGCCAACGTCTACCAGAATGTCACATAGCCATCGTCAATTCATGTTTACGTTTTCTCTCTGGTGCCAACAATGGATCACGTGTGTGTGTGTACTTACTATCTGCGCCTGCAGGATCAAGCTGTTAACGCTTGGACCCCGCCTTTCTGACCGTCGGCTGTCTAATGTACTGATTCCCAACCTCTTTTCTTCCACCATAGTAGCAGCTACTTAATTCCAGGTACAGGTGCATCATGTCAATGAAACTCCTCCCATTTGTTTTTGCCTCGGCCGGGAATAGAACCCGAGTCATTAGGACTACGACCTGTATGTGTGCGTACTCACCTATTTCTGCCTACAGGATCGAGCACTGGCTCTTGGATACATCCTCTCTACTCGTCGATTGTTTAAAGCAATGCAAAGCAATGACTCCTGTACTTTTTCCATGTCATATCTACTTTTAAAATTATGAATGGAAATTATGCTTCCACAACCTTCTCCTTTAGCTCATTCCATTTTCCCACTACTCTTACTCTAAATGAAAACTTTCTAACATCTTTATGACTCATCTGAGTCTCAAGCTTCTACCCATGTCCCTTTGTTCAGTTGTTATAAATGTGAACATTTCCTCTGTTTCCACCCTGTCAATCCCCCTAAGTATTTTTAGACGTCTCTATCATGTCTCCTCTCTCTCTTTCTTTTTTTCTGGCTTCGTCAGGTTCAATTCTTTCAGTCGCTCTTCATATACCATTCCTGGCGACTCTGGGTTGAACCTCGGCTCATACTTCTGAACCTTTTCCAGTTTTCTTATGTGTTTCTTTAGGTATACTAGTTGTAAACACATACTCTAAAACTGGTGTGTGTGTGTGTGTGTGTGTGTGTGTGTGTGTGTGTGTGTGTGTGTGTGTGTGTGTGTGTGTGTGTGTGTGTGTCTGTGTGTGTGTGTGTGTGTGTGTGTGTGTGTGTGTGAGTGTGTGTGTGTGTGTGTGTGGTGTGTGTTGTGTGTGTGTGTGTGTGTGTGAGTGTGTGTGTGTGTGTGTGTGTGTGTGTGTACTTACCTATTTGTACTTACCTATTTGTGCTTGCAGAATCGAGCATTGACTCTTGGATCCCGCCTTTCCAGCTATCGGTTGTTTACAGCAATGACTCCTGTCCCATTTCCCTATCATGCCTAGTCTTAAAGTATGAATATTATTTGCTTCCACGACCTGTTCACCAAGTGCATTCCACTTTTCCACTACTCTCACGCTAAAAGAAAACTTCCTAACATCTCTGTGACTCATCTGAGTTTCCAGTTTCCACCCATGTCCCCTCGTTCTGTTATTATTACGTGTGAACATTTCATCTATTTCCACTTTGTCAATTCCCCTGAGTATTTTATATGTCCCTATCATATCTCTTCTCTCCCTTCTTTTCTCTAGTGTCGTAAGGTTCAGTTCCTCCAGTCGCTCTTCATATCCCTTCCCTCGTAACTCTGGGACAAGCCTCGTCGCAAACCTCTGAACCTTCTCCAGTTTCCTTATGTGTTTCTTCAGGTGGGGGCTCCATGATGGCGCGGCATACTCTAAGACGGGTCTCACGTATGCAGTGTAAAGCGCCCTGAAAGCCTCCTCATTTAGGTTTCTGAATGAAGTTCTAATTTTCGCCAGTGTAGAGTACACTGCTGTCGTTATCCTATTTATATGTGCCTCAGGAGTTAGATTAGGTGTCACATCCACTCCCAGATCTCTTTCTCGAATCGTTACAGGTAGGCTGTTCCCCTTCTTTGTGTACTGTCCCTTTGGTCTCCTATCACCTGATCCCATATCCATAACTTTACATTTACTGGTGTTAAACTCCAGTAGCCATTTCCCTGTGTGTGTGTGTGTGTGTGTGTGTGTGTGGTGTGTGTGTGTGTGTGTGTGTGTGTGTGGTGTGTGTGTGTGTGTGTGTGTGAGTACTTACTATTTGTATTTATTGTTTGTATCTGCGGAATCGGGCTATTAATTCTTGGACCCCCGTCTTTCTAACCAATTTATTTGTCCTCTAGTATGTCTACTACATATATTTATTTTACACACACATACACACATATCCCCCAGGAAGCAGCCCGTAGCAGCTGTCTAAGTCCCCGGTCTATTTACTGCTAGGTGAACAGGCGCACCAGGGTGAAACAAACTCTGCCCATTTGTTATCAACCCGGGCCCTTGGGATTACGACTCAGAGCGCTGTCCACTCAGACGCGAGGCCCCTGTATTTACTCACCAGCGGGGGTTGAGCTCTGGCTCTTTGGTCCCGCCTCTCAACTGTCAATCAACTGATGTACAGATTCCTGAGCCTACTGGGCTCTATCATATCTACATTTGAAACTGTGTATGGAGTCAGCCTCCACCACATCACTGCCTAATGCATTCCATCTGTTAACCACCCTGACACTAAAAAAGTTCTTTCTAATATCTCTGTGGCTCATTTGGGCACTCAGTTTCAACCTGTGTCCCCTAGTGCGTGTGCCCCTTGTGTTAAATAGCCTGTCTTTATCAACCCTGTCGATTCCCTTGGGAATCTTGAATGAGGTGATCATGTCCCTCTAACTCTTCTGTCTTCCAACGAAGTGAGGTTTAATTCCCGTAGTCTCTCCTCGTAGCACATACCTCTCAGCTCGGGTACTAGTCTGGTGGCAAATCTTTGAACCTTTTCCAGTTTAGTCTTATGCTTGACTAGATATGGACTCCATGCTGGAGCCGCATACTCCAGGATTGGTCTGACATATGTGGTATACAATGTTCTGAAAGATTCTTTACACAAGTTTCTAAAAGCCGTTCTTATGTTAGCCAACCTGGCATATGCCGCTGGTGTTATCTTCTTGATATGAGCTTCATATCATTTGGGTACTCAGTCGTGTGTGTGTGTGTGTGTGTGTATTCACCTAGTTGTACTCACCTAGTTGTGTCTGCAGGATCGAGCACTGACTCTTGGATCCCGCTTTTCGAGCATCAGTTGTTTACAGCAATGACTCCTGTCCCATTTCTCTATCATACCTGGTTTTAAAATTATGAATAGTATTTGCTTCCACAACCTGTTCCTTAAGTGCAATCCATTTTCCCACTACTCTCACGCTAAAAGAAAACTTCCTAACATCTCTGTGACTCATCTGAGTTTCCAACTTCCATACATGTCCCCTCGTTCTGTTACTATTCCGTGTGAACATTTCGTCTATGTCCACTCTGTCAATCCCTCTGAGTATTTTATACGTTCCTATCATGTCCCCCCTCTCCCTTCTTCATTCTAGTGTCGTAAGGCACAGTTCCCTCAGGCGCTCCTCATACCCCATCCCTCGTAGCTCTGGGACGAGTCTCGTTGCAAACCTCTGAACCTTTTCCAGTTTCATTATATGCTTCTTCAGATGAGGACTCCATGATGAGGTGGCATACTCTAGGACTGGCCTCACATAGGCAGTGTAAAGCGCCCTAAATGCCTCCTTACTTAGGTTTCTGATTGATGTTCTAACTTTTGCCAGTGTAGAGTACGCTGCTGTCGTTATCCTATTTATATGTGCCTCAGGAGATAGATTAGGTGTTACGTCCACACCCAGGTCTCTTTCGCGCGTCGTCACAGGTAGGCTGTTCCCCTTCATTGTGTACTGTCCCTTTGGTCTCCTATCTCCTAGTCCTATTTCCATAACTTTACATTTGCTCGTGTTGAATTCCAGTAGCCATTTCCCTGACCATCTCTGCAACCTGTTCAGGTCTTCTTGGAGGATCCTGCAATTCTCATCTGTCACAACTCTTCTCATCAACTTTGCGTCATCCGCAAACATCGACATGTAGGACTCTACACCTGTAAACATGTCGTTAACATATACAAGAAGTAGAATCGGTCCCAGCACCGATGCTTGTGGTACTCCACTTGTTACTGTTCGCCAGTCCGACTTCTCGCCCCTTACCGTAACTCTTTGGCTCCTTCCTGATAAGGTAGCTCGTTATCCATGCTAGGACCTTTCCCCCCACCCCCGCCTGCCTCTCGAGCTTGAACAGCAGTCTCATGTGCGGTACTGTATCAAAGGCTTTTTGGCAGTCCAGAAATATGCAGTCTGCCCAACCATCTCTGTCCTGTCTTATCCTCGTTATTTTATCATAGAATTCCAGGTTTGTTAGGCACGATTTCCCTGTTCAGAACCCATGTTAATGTTTGTTCACCAACCTAATGTTCTCCAGGTGTGCAACCAGTCGTAGCCTAATTATTCTTTCCATTTTTTTACAGGGGATGCTTGTCAGTGATACAGGTCTATAGTAAATTAAGTGCCTCCTCCCTATCGCCTTTCTTGAAGATCTGCACGACATTTGCCTTCTTCCAGCAACTGGGCAATTCTCCCGACATAAGTGACTCATTAAAGTTCATTGCCAGAGGCACGCTGAGGGCCTGCGCTGCTTCTTTTAGTATCCACAGTGATACTTTGTCTGGTCCAACTGCTTTAGTTGCATCTAGTGTTGTCAACTGTTTCATTACCTCCTCTGCTGTCACCTCTATATCTGATAGTCTTTCATCTTGTGTGTCGTGTGTGTGTGTGTGTGTGTGTGTGTGTGTGTGTGTGTGTGTGTGGTGTGTGTGTGTGTGTGTGTGTGTGTGTGTGTGTGTGTGTGTGTGTGTGTACTCACCTAGTTGTACTCACCTAGTTGTGATTGCGGGGGTTGAGCTCTGGCTCTTTGGTCCCGCCTCTCAACCGTCAATCAACAGGTGTACAGTTNGGAAGGAATATAATAACCATGGTTTAATAGACAGTGTCAGGAAGCAAAAATGGCCAGCAGGCGGGAGTGGAGGAAATACAGAAGACAAAGGACAGAGGACAACAGGATCAGATGCAACAGAGCTAGGAACGATTACATTAACATCAGACGGACATCGGAAAGGGACTATGAGAACGATATTGCAATCAAAGCGAAAAAACAACCTAAGCTACTACACAGTCATATAAGAAGAAAAATGTCGGTGAACGACCAAGTGACAAGACTAAGGAAGGCAGAGGGGACATATACTGAAAGTGACAAGGAAATCTGTGAGGCACTGAATGCCAGTTTCCATGGAGTGTTCACTACCGAGCCCGAGCAGCTCCCATTGTTGGAAGGGGTTACCCTAGATGAAAGACTATCAGATATAGAGGTGACAGTAGAGGAGGTAATGAAACAGTTGACAACTCTAGATGCATCTAAAGCAGTAGGACCAGACAAAGTATCACCGTGGATACTAAAAGAAGCAGCGCAGGCCCTCAGCGTGCCTCTGGCAATGATCTTTAATGAGTCACTTATGTCGGGAGAATTGCCCAGTTGCTGGAAGAAGGCAAATGTCGTGCCGATCTTCAAGAAAGGCGATAGGGAGGAGGCACTTAACTATAGACCTGTATCACTGACAAGCATCCCCTGTAAAATACTGGAAAGAATAATTAGGCTACGACTGGTTGCACACCTGGAGAACATTAGGTTTGTGAACAAGCATCAACATGGGTTCTGGACAGGGAAATCGTGCCTAACAAACCTTCTGGAATTCTATGATAAAATAACGAGGATAAGACAGGACAGAGATGGTTGGGCAGACTGCATATTTCTGGACTGCCAAAAAGCCTTTGATACAGTACCGCACATGAGACTGCTATTCAAACTCGAGAGGCAGGCGGGGGTAGGGGGAAAGGTCCTAGCATGGATAAGGAACTACCTAACAGGAAGGAGCCAAAGAGTTACGGTAAGGGGCGAGAAGTCGGACTGGCGAACAGTAACAAGTGGAGTACCACAAGGATCGGTGCTGGGACCAATTCTATTTCTTGTATATGTTAACGACATGTTTACGGGTGTAGAGTCCTACATGTCGATGTTTGCGGATGACGCAAAGTTGATGAGAAGAGTTGTGACAGATGAGGATTGCAGGATCCTCCAAGAGGACCTGAACAGGTTGCAGAGATGGTCAGAGAAATGGCTACTGGAATTCAACACGAGCAAATGTAAAGTTATGGAAATGGGACTAGGAGATAGGAGACCAAAGGGACAGTACACAATGAAGGGAACAGCCTACCTGTGACGACGCGCGAAAGAGACCTGGGTGTGGACGTAACACCTAATCTATCTCCTGAGGCACATATAAATAGGATAACGACAGCAGCGTACTCTACACTGGCAAAAGTTAGAACATCATTCAGAAACCTAAGTAAGGAGGCATTTAGGGCTCTTTACACTGCCTACGTGAGGCCAGTCTTAGAGTATGCCGCCTCATCATGGAGTCCCCATCTAAAGAAACACATAATGAAACTGGAAAAGGTTCAGAGGTTTGCAACGAGACTCGTCCCAGAGCTACGAGGGATGGGGTATGAGGAGCGCCTGGGGGAACTATGCCTTACGACACTAGAAAGAAGAAGGGAGAGGGGGGACATGATAGGAACGTATAAAATACTCAGAGGGATTGACAGAGTGGACATAGACGAAATGTTCACACGGAATAGTAACAGAACGAGGGGACATGGATGGAAGTTAGAAACTCAGATGAGTCACAGAGATGTAAGGAAGTTTTCTTTTAGCGTGAGAGTAGTGGGAAAATGGAATGCACTTAAGGAACAGGTTGTGGAAGCCAATACTATTCATAATTTTAAAACCAGGTATGATAGGGAAATGGGATAGGAGTCATTGCTGTAAACAACTGATGCTCGAAAGGCGGGATCCAAGAGTCAATGCTCGATCCTGCAGACACATATAGGTGAGTACATATAGGTGAGTACACTCTAGCTCACAGCGAGAACTCCTCAGTATTATCTGAAGCAATAAACCGTCTCACTCCAACGTAACATCGTTGAACATTTTTAATTTGACTTTGCAGAAACTAATTAAAACGAAATTAGATTTACAGCCAATTGAAAAAATGCCTTACCTCTACAGAAACACATTTTCAGATAAACTAATTGATTCGAACCCTAATGGTTAGTCCATTCCATCATGAAATTAGAAATTAGGAAATTGGCAAACGAACCTTACACAAACTAGGTGGCATTAAATTGCCGCCACTGTCCAGTGCTGTGCGCGCAGCCTCGGTGTCCAACGCAGGCTTCCTGTCACGGTATCAGTGGATACCCTTGAATTGTGCTCAGGCAGCAGGCCCCCCAAGGGGGCGTCCTGAAGGAGGCACAGGCAGCAAGCACCCAGGGGTGGGGCGTTCTGAAGGAGGCACGTGTAGCAGGACCCCGTGGGAGGGCGTCCTGAAGGAGGTACAGGTAGCAGGGGGCCCCAGGGGGGGCGTCCTGAAGGAGGCACAGGTAGCAGGGGCCCCAGGGGGGGATGCGTCCTGAAGGAGGCACAGGCAGCAGGCCCCCAGGGGGGGAGCGTCTTGAAGGAGGCACAGGCAGCAGACTCCCAGGGGGGGGACGTCCTGAAGGGTGCACAGGCAGCAGGCCCACAGGGGGGGGGGGGAGCGTCTTGAAGGAGGCACAGGCAGCAGACTCCCAGGGGGGGGGGACGTCCTGAAGGGTGCACAGGCAGCAGGCCCACAGGGGGGGGGCGTCCTGAAGGGTGCACAGGCAGCAGGCCCCCAGGGAGCGTCCTGAAGGAGGCACATGGACCAGATCCACAGCTGGCGTCATGGAGGATGCACAAACAACAATCTCCACAAACTGTTTCATGACAGAAAGTCTGCAAGTAGTGTGGCAAGAGATACGCGGGAGACAGGAGTGATGGCGATGGTTTAGGGAGACACAGGGGGGGGGGGAGAGCCCCACCAGGTGGCGTTTAGAGGGAAGGTGCAGGCAGGTGCGGGCTTTTTTTAAAAGATGAGGACAGGTTTTGGTCTTAGGATGTACGCAGATGATGATTTAATATATACAAAAAACGTGCAGAAAGTGCAGTTGGGGTTCCTGCTGCTGCTGTTACTGCTGCCGCTGCTGTGGGTCTTGCTACTGCTTCTGGTGCAATGGAGGCTGCTTATATAATCAATTGTATGGTGGAAGTAGTTTTCAGTTATCCGGCTTCTATCACAATAATGCCACAACAATGTCTACCGCTTATCATCCGGCTAATTGCATTGTGTTCTTATGCTAATCCCTCACTCACGGAAATAATGCCCAACACTCACATATTATTCCTTAATACACTCAGTTGCACAATTATTTCACAATAACCTGATGTATCTGCTGAAAAATATCGAGGTAATGCGATGAGCCTGAACCTGCGTTCCTGGACTCATTAGACACACACACACACACACACACACACACACACACACACACACACACACAGGCTGACTCTATACTCAGTTTTAAATATAGATATGATAGAGCCCAGTAGGCTCAGGCACCTGTACACCAGTTGATTGACAGTTGAGAGGCGGGACAAAAGAGCCAAACACACACGAATTTTGGACGTTTGTTCACCGTTCATGGACATTATAGACTAACACGAGCCACTCATTACACAAGAAAATATGCAGACGAGGAGTCACAATAACGTGGCTGAAATATGTTGACCAAACCACACACTAAAAAGTGAAGAGACGACGACATTCCGGTCCGCCCTGGACCATTCTCAAGTCGCTTGTGACTTAAGAATGGTCCAGGACGGACCGAAACGTCGTCGTCTCTTCACTTTCTAGTATGTGGTTCGGTAAACACAAGAAAATATCTTCTATTTAATATTGTAATTCAGCGGTAACTTATAACCGCTAAACATATTAAGATTATTTGATCGAAATGACGAAGATTATGGAGAAAAACTCAAGGAGAAACGCAGGAGACTGACGTAACATCAAAAATAGAGTAGCCATAAAATTTAATGCTATACTCAGCAATATGGAGCGTCCCTCACAAGAGGTGAACAGCGGATTGTGGTAAATGCCTTATTATGTCAAGCGTAATAACATTAACCCCCTCTTAAAATTTGGGGGCACGAATGATGGGTAATGGTACACGAATATCTCCACGTATAGCACCTTATTAAGCTGAATAGGAAAAAAAATTGCGTATATATATTAAACTGAATTCAGCAAAATTAACTGGACACATATATTAATTATTAATGGGTATGCGGCTGTGAGTCACCTTTGGATGAACTCTCATCATATCTCCCGCTCTGCTGGATGCTGCGAGCAGTGGTATATCTCCCGCCCTGCTGGATGCTGCGAGCAGTGGTATATCTCCCGCTCTGCTGGATGCTGCGAGCAGTGGTATATCTCCCGCTCTGCTGGATGCTGCGAGCAGTGGCATATCTCCCGCTCTGCTGGATGCTGCCAGCAGTGGTATATCTCCCGCTCTGCTGGATGCTGCGAGGAATGGTATATCTCCCGCTCTGCTGGATGCTGCCAGCCGTGGCATATTCCCCGCTCTGCTGGATGCTGCCAGCAGTGGTGTATCTCCCGCTCTGCTGGATGCTGCGAGCAATGGTATATCTCCCGCTCTGCTGGATGCTGCCAGCAGTGGTATATCTCCCGCTCTGCTGGATGCTGCGAGCAGTGGTATATCTCCCGCTCTGCCGGTGACAGAGGGGAAAATAATATCCCGGTGAGAAGCGTGGAAAGTTTTGAGCCTCTACGTGACTCTTCTCGACTGGGAGATAATCCGCTCCAGTTGTCTGGAACTGTGGCCATAACTGAGCCAGGCTAACGAGACGCCATCACCATATGTCCCACAGTAGTCATCCTCCCTCACCTTCTCCAGTTTGACCCGATCCCTCGCGGTTAGTACTCTTTCTTCCCCTCACTCACAACCCTTCAAACCTTCCAGTGCCGCCTCAGTGCCCTTCACTGCTGAGTGCACAGTGCCCTTCACCGCTGAGTGCACAGTGCCCATCACTGCTCTCGGCTCCGTCGTTGTCTGACTCTATTATCAAGTCGCCCCGGACACTTTGCTCGCTCTCTCGCCACACTTCTATTTGCATTTATTGCAGTCACTCCCCTCCAGTTACTTTAACCGTTCACTCTGCTCCATTTCCCTTATTTTGCCCCTGCCCACCGCATCCGTCTCCCCCCCCTCCTTAACCTCTCACCTTCAGTCGTTCTTTATCAATGTCGCAGCTTGACAAATTTCCGTTCCCAGACTTTCACTCCCTATTTTCTCCTCAGTGCATTTAGGCTTCTTAGGTCTAACATTTCTATTTTCACTATTGAGCTCTCTCTCTCTCTCTCTCTCTCTCTCTCTCTCTCTGTCTCTGTCTCTGTCTCTGTCTCTCTCTCTCTCTCTCTCTCTCTCTCTCTCTCTCTCTCTCTCTCTCTCTCTTTCTCACTAGCTACTCACCTATGCACTCTACTGTCCCTTAGGTGTTCTTCCAATTCACTTCTTTCCCCTTCACCTGCCTTCCCAGGTATTAAGTTTTAAGTTTTCCCCCGAGGGCGAGTTTATTGCGCAGCGTCACTCATCTTCTGAATGGACACACCGCCATAGTGAAAGTATTGGGCAGCGCCACTCATCCTGTGAGTCAACACACCACCATAGTGACAGTATTGGGCAGCGCCAATCATCCTGTGAGTGGACACACCGCCATAGTGACAGTATTGAGCAGCGCCAATCATCCTGTGAGTGGACACACCACCATAGTGACAGTATTGGGTAGCGCCAATCATCCTGTGAATCAACACACCACCATAGTGACAGTATTGGGCAGCGCCAATCATTCTGTGAGTCAACACACCACCATAGTGACAGTATTGGGCAGCGCCAATCATCCTGTGAGTCAACACACCACCATAGTGACAGTATTGGGCAGCGCCAATCATCCTGTGAGTCAACACATCACCATAGTGACAGTATTGGGCAGCGCCAATCATCCTGTGAGTGGACACACCGCCATAGTGACAGTATTGGGCAGCGCCAATCTTCCTGTGAGTAGACACACCGCCATAGTGACAGTATTGGGCAGCGCCAATCTTCCTGTGAGTGGACACGGCGCCATAGCAGCATGTACAACAATTCCAAATAGGAAGAAAACCCGCTAGGTTGTTCATCCTGCCATTTGTACCCAGACACAACTGGGACTTGCTTAGCTATTATGCCTATTCCCTTCCAAAGGTCCTCGTTTCCTTGCGTGTCACTCTCACTATTAGACTCCACTACTCCCCGTTCTACCTTTCACTTATACCCACCCACTCCGGGCTCCCTGCTTCACCATCCCCATTCATTATTCCCCCCTCGTGTGTCCCCTTGCCAGCCACAAGTCAGCGGTTATGGCGGTCATTGGCGGTAAGCTCGGCTCGGGGCTCTTTGCGTAACGACCCGACAAGAGCAACATCCTGGCACTCATAGTAAGCGAGTGCCTGTGGACAGGGATACCCTCGTAAACCAATTTTTACCCAGCGCCCTCACAGCCAGTGAGGCTGTGAGCTTTCTACACTGTGGCTTGGTAGATTGCCAACATTTGTGGGATTGCGTCTACCAGCCACTGCCTTCAAGATTGCATGTCCTAGCCACCGTCTACTAGAATGTCTCATAGCCAGCGTCTACTAGAATGTCTCATTCCCAGCGTCTACTAGAATGTCTCATAGCCAGCGTCTACTAGAATGTCTCATAGCCAACGTCTACTAGAATGTCTCATAGCCAACGTCTACTAGAATGTCTCATAGCCAGCGTCTACTAGAATGTCTTATAGCCAGCGTCTACTAGAATGTCTCATAGCCAACGTCTACTAGAATGTCATATAGCCAACGTCTACTAGAACGTCACATAGTTAGCGTCTACTAGAATGTCACATAGCCAGCGTCTACTAGAATGTCTCATAGCCAGCGTCTGCTAGAATGTCTCATAGCCAGCGTCTGCTAGAATGTCTCATAGCCAGCGTCTACTAGAATGTCTCATAGCCAGCGTCTACTAGAATGTCTCATAGCCAGCGTCTGCTAGAATGTCTCATAGCCAGCGTCTACTAGAATGTCACATAGCCAACGTCTACTAGAATGTCTCATAACCAGCGTCTGCTAGAATGTCTCATAGCCAGCGTCTGCTAGAATGTCTCATAGCCAGCGTCTACTAGAATGTCTCATAGCCAACGTCTACCAGAATGTCACATAGCCATCGTCAATTCATGTTTACGTTTTCTCTCTGGTGCCAACAATGGATCACGTGTGTGTGTGTACTTACTATCTGCGCCTGCAGGATCAAGCTGTTAGCGCTTGGACCCCGCCTTTCTGACCGTCGGCAGTCTAATGTACTGATTCCCAACCTCTTTTCTTCCACCATAGTAGCAGCTACTTAACTTCCAGGTACAGGTGCATCATGTCAATGAAACTCCTCCCTTTTGTTTTTGCCTCGGCCGGGAATAGAACCCGAGTCATTAGGACTACGACCTGTATGTGTGCGTACTCACCTATTTCTGCCTACAGGATCGAGCACTGGCTCTTGGATACATCCTCTCTACTCGTCGATTGCTTAAAGCAATGCAAAGCAATGACTCCTGTACTTTTTCCCTATCATATCTGCTTTTAAAATTATGAATGGAAATTGTGCTTCCACAACCTTCTCCTTTAGCTCATTCCCTTTTCCCACTACTCTTACTCTAAATGAAAACTTTCTAACATCTTTATGACTCATCTGAATTTCAAGTTTCTACCCATGTCCCCTTGTTCAGTTGTTATTAAATGTGAACATTTCCTCTGTTTCCACCCTGTCAATCCCCTTAAGTATTTTTTGACGTCTTTATCATGTCTCCTCTCTCTCTTTCCTTTTTTTACAAACCCAGGTACAGTCCTTAGCCCCACCTAAAAACCCGGGCAGCAGTCTACACAGCCTGGCAGGACGACATCTCAATCCCAGACTCAGGTAGCTCAACCCCAACTACAGACAAAGGTTACTCAACCCCAAGCACAAACCCAGGTGGCAGCCCAGGCAGCAGAAATGCTCCCCCAGCAGCCTCCACCTTGGCCTTATGCTCAACCCCCAGCAGGGTTCCTACCCTATGCCCACAACCCTTACTTTCAACCCTATGCCCTACAACCCGGGCCATACTCTAAGCAGAATTTTCAAGGTCCGCCCAGACCCCCCCCCCGCAGGGGCAGACCTGGGAGGGGCAAACCTGGGAGGGGCAGGGGCAGGAACAAAGGGTCCACACAGGGCGCCGGAAACGGCACCGGGTGGAACTATGGAGGAGGGCAAAACGAGACCTCAAACGGGCTAATATCAAACGGGCAAAATCCCTAAAAAAATCGGTGGTATCCGAGGTCCCTCTGAGCACCATAGAGAGGGACCTCTTGAGTAGGGGCCTGTCCTTTGTGATTGGGCCCCCTACAGAACCCAAACGAGTACAGGCAGTAGAGGAAACCCTCTCACACCTAGAGACACAGATTAACAGGGCATGGAGCAGACTCAGGTCAGGGCCACAACCCCACCAAGAAAGGAAACAACAACCCGAGAGATCGCTTTCAATGAAATACCTGAATCCTGCCTCAGTTCAAGGAAACACCACTTTCAATTTAAATGGACTTCACCCACAAATCCAGGCAACCCTGGAAAGCCTTAAAACACAGGTAAAGCAGAGAACCCGTGGTAACCTTACAAAAGCACACAGGGAGGCGCTACGCGCCCTTAAGGCTCGCCCAGACATTATAATTAAACCCGCGGACAAAGGCGGTACTGTAGTAGTCTGGAGAAAAACGAATTACACAAAGGAAATGGCAAGGCACCTCTCAGACGAGACGACTTACCAAAAAATACAGCAAGGCCACACAGCCCTGGAGAACGCCAGGACAAGGAGTAGAAACTTGGTCCTGAAATTCTTTAACAATAAACAAGCAAACTCAACAGGAGGTATACTTAGCGCAGCAGCAAGAGACTATTACCTTGCCTTTAAAGCAGAGCTTCCGAACCTATACCTCCTTCCTAAAATTCATAAAGATTTACACCCTCTTACAGGTACATGGCAGGGCAGACCAGTCCTTAGCGGTTGCAAAGCACCAACTCGCCCAATTGACTTGATCTGCACAGCATTACTAAACCCCCTTCTCTCTCTTTTAGATGAACGTCTGAAAGACACAACTGATCTTTTACTGAAACTGAGGGATTTGAATGCAAGCAGAGGACCCGTCCCAGAGAACACGACCCTGTTCTCCCTCGACATAGTCTCCCTCTACCCAAGCATCCCCCAACGGGAGGCAGCGAGATTGGTCTCGACGTACTTCGACGACCATAAACACATCATACGCCAGCCTCTCAGAGACGCAGGAGTTTGGAGGCCCCCATCAAGAGCCCTCCTGGAGGAAGCGATTCTGCATGTCATGAGGGATACAATTCTATCCTTCGATTTAGCAGCCTACAGACAAATAAAGGGAAAGGCAATTGGAGCATCAAGTAGTGTGGCCATAGCGGAAATCTTTGTTCACGTGGCCTTTGAGCACCAGAGAGCACTCCGCCCAGATAAACCAGACGTGTACTTCCGTTATATTGATGATATTTTCGGTATAATGACTGGACAAGACACACTCCTCCAGTCTTTCTACGCCTGGACAAATACAGCCCACGAAAATCTGAAGTTCACCTTGGAGCAGAGTAAAACAGAGATAAACTTCCTGGATACGACAGTGTTCATTGGCAGTGAGGACAGGCTCCTTCACACGAGGGTCTACTACAAGCCCACGAACCTGCACACGTATCTACGATACGACTCCAGTCACCCCTCCTCCTTGAAGAACTCCCTACCCTACTCCTTAGGTCTACGTTTGAAGAGGATAAACAGCCTTGAAGACACACTTGCTACTCAACTTCTAGACCTCTGGGACATGTTCTCAGCCAGAGGATACCCAGAACGAGTAATAGCAACGGCTAAAAACAAACTAGACCTGAAGACGAGGTCAGAGCTCCTCATACAGGCCCCCACTCCAGACCCTCAGTCGAGATGGATCCTCCCATCGCTGTATTTTAACGGCCTAGCAAGCCCTCTCCATAATGCCCTGACTGACATCTGGAACTGGTTGAGAAACACCTATGGGGACCACCCTGCTTGGCCTAGGTTTGCCCAAACACCTCCAATGCTGGCCTGGAGACGATGAAAGTCACTTAAGGATCATCTAGTACATTCCTGCCTCCATAGGACACACTGCCTTTAACCGAACCTGACACAGACCAATGGTGCAAGAGAATACCCCCTGGTTCCCTGGGTTGGGGCCACGAGGTTGAGAGGGCCCCACAACATAATACCTGATAGCCAGCGTCTACTAGAATGTCTCATTCCCAGCGTCTACTAGAATGTCTCATAGCCAGCGTCTACTAGAATGTCTCATAGCCAGCGTCTACTAGAATGTCTCATAGCCAACGTCTACTAGAATGTCTCATAGCCAGCATCTACTAGAATGTCTTATAGCCAGCGTCTACTAGAATGTCTCATAGCCAACGTCTACTAGAATGTCACATAGCCAACGTCTACTAGAATGTCTCATAGCCAGCGTCTGCTAGAATGTCTCATAGCCAGCGTCTGCTAGAATGTCTCATAGCCAGCGTCTACTAGAATGTCTCATAGCCAACGTCTACCAGAATGTCACATAGCCATCGTCAATTCATGTTTACGTTTTCTCTCTGGTGCCAACAATGGATCACGTGTGTGTGTGTACTTACTATCTGCGCCTGCAGGATCAAGCTGTTAGCGCTTGGACCCCGCCTTTCTGACCGTCGGCTGTCTAATGTACTGATTCCCAACCTCTTTTCTTCCACCATAGTAGCAGCTACTTAACTCCAGGTACAGGTGCATCATGTCAATGAAACTCCTCCCTTTTTTTTTGCCTCGGCCGGGAATAGAACCCGAGTCATTAGGACTACGACCTGTATGTGTGCGTACTCACCTATTTCTGCCTACAGGATCGAGCACTGGCTCTTGGATACATCCTCTCTACTCGTCGATTGCTTAAAGCAATGCAAAGCAATGACTCCTGTACTTTTCCCTATCATATCTGCTTTTAAAATTATGAATGGAAATTGTGCTTCCACAACCTTCTCCTTTAGCTCATTCCCTTTTCCACTACTCTTACTCTAAATGAAAACTTTCTAACATCTTTATGACTCATCTGAATCTCAAGTTTCTACCCATGTCCCCATGTTCAGTTGTTATTAAATGTGAACATTTCCTCTGTTTCCACCCTGTCAATCCCCTTAAGTATTTTTTGACGTCTTTATCATGTCTCCTCTCTCTCTTTCCTTTTTTTCTGGCGTCGTCAGGTTCAATTCTTTCAGTCGCTCTTCATATACCATTCCTGACGACTCTGGGATGAGCCTCGGCTCATACTTCTGAACCTTTTCCAGTTTTCTTATGTGTGTCTTTAGGTATACTAGTTGTAAACACATACTCTAAAACTGGTGTGTGTGTGTGTGTGTGTGTGTGTGTGTGTGTGTGTGTGTGTGTGTGTGTGTGTGTGTGTGTGTGTGTGTGTGTGTGTGTGTATGTACTTACCTATTGTACTTACCTATTTGTGCTTGCAGGATCGAGCATTGACTCTTGGATCCCGCCTTTCCAGCTATCGGTTGTTTACAGCAATGACTCCTGTCCCATTTCCCTATCATATCTAGTCTTAAAAGTATGAATAGTATTTGCTTCCACAACCTGTTCCCCAGTGCATTCCATTTTTCCACTACTCTCACGCTAAAAGAAAACTTCCTAACATCTCTGTGACTCATCTGAGTTTCCAGTTTCCACCCATGTCCCTAGTTCTGTTATTATTACGTGTGAACATTTCATCTATTTCCACTTGTCAATTCCCCTGAGTATTTTATATGTCCCTATCATATTTCCTCTCTCCCTTCTTTTCTCTAGTGTCGTAAGGTTCAGTTCCTTCAGTCGCTCTTCATATCCCTCCCTCGTAACTCTGGGACAAGCCTCGTCGCAAACCTCTGAACCTTCTCCAGTTTCCTTATGTGTTTCTTCAGGTGGGGCTCCATGATGGCGCGGCATACTCTAAGACGGGTCTCACGTATGCAGTGTAAAGCGCCCTAAAAGCCTCCTCATTTAGGTTTCTGAATGAAGTTCTAATTTCGCCAGTGTAGAGTACGCTGCTGTCGTTATCCTATTATATGTGCCTCAGGAGTTAGATAGGTGTCACATCCACTCCCAGATCTCTTTCTCGAATCGTTACAGGTAGGCTGTTCCC
>WNGS01169498.1:22247058-22263191 GCA_020271785.1 Procambarus virginalis
GGGTCACAGCTCTGTGTCTGGTGTCTCTTTCTCTCGTCTCCCGTAAACCCAGCATGAAGTATCGCATGTACATTCACCTTATTTTCCTACCATTCTCCTCCTGTTCAGTAAAGTGTCCTCGTCTCTCTTTTCCTTCGCGCTCTACGCATCAGCGAACGTCAGTTTCTTGATTCTGAAATAGACTTTATCTACAAATCATTCTCTCGTCTTGGTTACCTTTTACATTTCATCAACTCTGCCTACTCTCAAACTAAACAAAATTTATTTCATCCCAAACCTGATTCCAACAATAGTAACACTGTGTTGTGCCTTTCCTTAATATCTGAACTCAAAACATTTACCAATACCTTTCGTCATCTTGACATAAAGCTCACCTTACGACAAACTAACACACTTCGAAGCAATCTAGTTCACACTTCACCTCCTGCTTCTAATGCTTCAAAACAGGTGTATACTCTATTTCCTGTTCATCATGTCCTCTCCAATACTTTGAAACTGGCCGTACACTCAATGACAAACTTAAAGAACAAAAGAGAAGTGTTAATTAATGGATGCAGACACTAACCAATTTTGCTCTATTATTGCATGTGATGGGATCGAATTCTGTTCCCATGGATGGGTTTCATCAAAAAAATTTTCTGCTCCTACTATGCACAGGAGCCATCTTGTCGGGAATAGAACCTCTCTTAAAACACAAGTACACAATCAATGAGTAACTGGAGTCTCTGGCTTGGTTGCTGTGGAATGCCTTGCACAGTAAGTAATAATCAATTGCTCGAAATCTGGTAACAAACGTGATATTAAATTAAGCTTACACCCTTTCCATTTAATGTCCTTCCTTTCATTTCTTTTTTATAGATAACCTTTTTTTCTGTTCGATGGTTTCTAATGAAAATATACTTTTGCTATACTAATGCGTATTCGAGGGAACTTTAATTTGCCTCGGTGGTTTATAATGGGTGAAGCTGGTAGTAATGTGGCACTAACTAGGACCTCTGACAGATTATTGTTGTGATAATTATGTACTAGAGCGCTAAACTTTACTTTCTCATCAACATTATCTTTACAACGGTATTTATTAAAGTTGAGCTACAATACTATCACCAATGCGACGCTTTCGTTGAGAATATTAATGGTTAAAAAATGTAAATATTTGCATTTTTAGGCATTAGGTTGGGTACGTGTGTTTTTTAGCGATTTTTTATGAGAAGAGTATGTTATGTGCAGTAGTGCGTGTTTGAAGCATTTACAGCGTTGGGCTTTGACTAGATGTAGTGGCGACCGTGGAGTGTGACGATGCTGCTCGGTAGGTTTGGTTTATTGATTGTTGCAAATTTTGTCGTTTGGTACATTGTCTCCTGCTCGACTTTGCTGACGTGGACTTCACGATGGGGTCCCCATCCCACCAATACTGATGGGCTCAGTCTGTGGAATTGGAATTTTTCAAGAAGTGTGGGTTACCCGGGAGATTGCTGCTGGGTTTTTTGTGTGAGCTGCTTGATATTAACTTGTGATGGATATTACTGGTGTCGAGATGGCTGCGCCAAGGTAGTGATACTTAAAATTCACCAGAGGAGTTCGGTCGTTCGTTACCGCGAATTTCTCCGTCTGATAGAGGGTCGGGACAAACTCTGAGGATGGTGCTGGGCACTGTTCAATATCGATCGACGAGTGGGCAAGAACATTACGTAGATGTAGCATTGGGCTCCGTTGGATGGTCTCAGGATCAAGGGTCTGCTCGAGATAGGGTAAGTCGGCAGTTGGCGCAGTGGTTAGTGTGCGGTTGAACATGGTATCTTCGAGCACTGAAGGGGAGTTGACTGAGACATTGACACTGGGGCATGAGATGGCCTCCGGGGAGGTCATATTCCGTCTTTTGTTCGCTTGAGGGGGTACCACAGTTCGTGTGTTTTCGCCACCAAGCCTCGGATCCGGTACGTTGTGCGCTCGTTGGGCTCAGGCGGAATGACGTGCTGAGCCGGATGGGTGTGAACCTCTTCCATAGGTGAGGATTTATTTTCACAGCTTCTCGTGGAGGAGGAGTTCTGTGGCTTATGGACGATTCATGGAAGCGGAATATGCCCCTGTGTCGAGATGGAACACACTTTGGTGTGTTGAATTCTCCTACGGGGTTGTGCTATAGCCTCAGGTGATATGCTAAGCCCAGTGTCTCTGGGATTCTTCTGCCGACACTCTGCTCGAATCCGCCGTACCTCTGCTTGCATCTGTCCTGTTCAATGCACCACGACGTTTCTGTTAGGATGTGGGGTGCTGGGGTGGTTTAGGCCCGCTCCCCTAGTGTGCAGGGTGCACCATGTAGTTGAGGATATGCTGCAGTACTTGCGGCGTGCGTCGGTTTCGCCCGGTTGGTGAGAGTGTGGCTTGATGTCGGGCCGCCGGGGCTGTGATGCTGCGGACCCAGGCATAAGCGTTCCCCGAGTTAGTCGCTGCATGGCCGAGGACGTTGGCGAATTCGACGTTTGTGAGTCTGCAGGCGACGCGCGGGGTGGCTATGGCTGCATTGCGTACTACGGGGGCGGTGGAGGTGCATTTGCCAAAGGATGCCTGTGACGGTCTTCCGGCCTCCACTTCCGATCTCGTTAGGATGCATCGGTTCATGCTTCGGTGTGCATCGCCCTCCTCGGATTGGCTACGGTTATTCCGTGGGGGCTTGTAAGGTGTGCCCCCCATGCTGATTGGTCCCCGTGGGGAGTCGGTGTGTGGGTTATTCGGCGTGGGCTTTGAAGGGAAGTCTTCCCTTGCGGTTAAAGGAAGTTTTAAAACTTCCTTTAACCGCAAAATAAGACAGCTCTCTAGTCTTAGCCCTCCTGACTTTGATCTCAAAAAGCGTTTCCGTGTAATCTCCCCTTCTCTTCCTTATTTACTATTGGCTCTTCATATTTTGATTTGTTACGCAGAAGGCGGCATTGTTATTGTTGAACCCCATTACTCACCTGTGAGCGGGGTAGCGCAAAAAGATTACAGAAAGGGCACACATTTTGAAGTCTTTATCAGACCTCATTTTGGATTATTACATAAACAATTGCATCTATCCTTCACACTTATAGCTTACAAGTCAGCTGTTACCGAGAAAGTTGCTATTTCAAGCGCTACATATTACAGTAATTCATCATACATTAATGGTTGTTCTTGTCGCTAATACATAATACTTTGACCAATGGAGACATTACAGAATCATAGGGGAGCTGCTGTTTTTGTTAGCTCTTCAAAAATACACGATTGTTTATGACTCTAGTATGTCGTCATCTACGGAAGCGAATGTGGAATACGGTGCAGTATCAGGTGTCATTTTCCCAGGGTAATAAGATAGGTGTTGCCATATCCTACAGTATTGAGTTTAGGATTATCTCTAAATGGCTCAATTCTACTACAATCCAAGTATAGGTTTAAGTGGTGTACCTGTATTGTCCACACACTTTACCACTTACTCATGCAAGATATTCTAACTGGTGTTCATCTGGTCCTATCATTCTTCACGTGTGCTCTTTGTATAGACATATTCTTGACTCTGGTCGCTAAAATTACTGAACCTAAACTTGGCACGTGTTTCACACATGCCACCTCGTACAATCTCAGGACTTAATAGATCCAAGGACTGCGACTTTGCACACCCTGTGTAAGTCTGCTATGTCTTGTGTAGATCGATTGTTTCACTAATGTTCCGAGCGAGACGTTCTCGCCTTTACTTAGACGGAAGGCGCACAACCTGTAAGAGGGACTCTTCTTCCTCCTCTCCGTTTCCTACCTGAGTTTTCCTCGATCTTCATTAGACTCTGTGTTGAATTTAATTCTTTCTCTTTTAACGGGAAATATGTACACTCAAATTTCGGTGTCGTTTCCTACTGGTTTCACTCATATCCATGTTAATTCGCTATTCTAACATGGATATACTTACGAAAATTGTTTTCTTCTTTTATGTATACTTCTCCTCTATCTGGCTTCAGATTATATGGTGTGATGACCATTTTTGCGTTATGGCCTGACCTAATAGTTTCCAGGCATTTCTAGCCTCTCCTTAAACAATTAGGCTCCTTCATCATTTCCAATTTTATTTGACTCCATGTTTGGGAATCCTACATTTTCCCTCCCTTCTTTTTTTGATTCATCTTTAAAGATCTGTGTCTGGGTCTAATTTCATCTAGTATACCGCTAAACCCATTGCATAAGTGGAATGTACATTCCATATTCTTTTCCTACCCATCTCCGTCTGTTAAGAAAGTGTATCGTCTCCTTTGTCTCTCAGCTGCTCTAAGCTAATAGGAACAATCAGTTTCTTGATTTGAATTCCTTTACTCTACAAACTTTCTCTCGCCTTCTTCCTTTCCCTTTCACTCTCAGATTTGTTTATCCTTTGCATTTCATTAACTCTGCCTACTCTCAAGCAAAATGAATTTTCTTTCATCCCAAACCTGTCTCCAACACTAGTAGCACTGTACTTTGCCTTCCTTATATATGAAATCAAATACTCTTTACCATACCTTTGTTCCTATGGACATTAAAATCCGCCTTTTCGATCAAAGTAACAGAGAAACACATTCGTAGCAATCTAGTTCAAACTGCACCTCCTGCTTCTATTGCTGATGCGTGTATTATCTATTTATGTTTTCGGTCCTCTTCCAATACTTTGGCGAAACTGGCCGTACAACCTGAATGACAATCTTAAAGAACACAAGAGAAGTGTTAAGTCTGCAGACAACAACAATGCTCTCTTCTGCCATCTTATAGATTCTAATCATCCTATTGAATGGCCTTCCTCCAAAATAATCTTTCATGCTTCTACAGACGCCCCCTTTAACGTCTTGTAGAATAGGTCTATATTGCAAATATAAATAAACATACCACATACCGTAAATACTCAGGAACAAAAGGCTCTCCTACTTAAGCTTTAGAACTCCAACCTACTCGCTGACTGATACAGTCTTGCAATACGCTCGTAACTTCTTATATATTTCAGAATACTTGCAGATAACTCCGTCTCGGAGGGAAGATAGTGTAACATCCTTGGCCAGCTGGTACATTAAAACTGCTTGCATACAAACGTAATCATTGATTATAGGACGAGCGGTATGTTTATGTTCAAAGGCTCCTGTATGATAATGTGTGATTAGATCTGAGTTACCCAAGCTCTCGGGTCTGTATATATTACTAATATGGTGATTGAAGCCATTTTGTGAATATTAAACACTACATATTAAGCACTATTCCACGCTGGGGGCGTTTAAATGTCGCAAAAATGTTACAGTTAAACGTTGAAATGTAATTTCTGAAACGTGACATCAAATAAAATCACATATATACGTTTTTGTTAATTGGAGCAAATAAAAGGCTTCAATACCTTATTTAATGGAATAATTAGGCATACAAGGAACATTTCCCTACAGTATTTCCGCTGTAAATCACATTATTTTTGTTGTTTTGCCTCACAAGCTAATATGCTTGTAAATTGCAACCTCTAATGTTGACATCATGCTTTACTGCTCATGAAAGTGCGATTTATATATATATATATATATATATTATATATATATATATATAATATATATATATATATGTATATATATATATATATATATTATATTATATATATATATATATATATAATATATATATATATATATATATATATAACACAAATAATATAAAATGTGTTGCATGCGCCTGTGTTTGTGTTTGTTTTAACAATTATTAACCTGCACAATATAAAGTTAATAAAGTCGAGAAATTATTAATTAATTCCACTCTCACTGACGTATCTAAACATATGATGATGAGTGTATGCTACCAGGAGCACTTCATCACAGGATGAGCACTTCATCACAGGATGAGCACTTCTTCACAGGAGGAGCACTTCATCACAGGATGAGCACTTCATCACATGAGCACTTCATCACAGGATGAGCACTTCATCACAGGATGAGCACTTCATCACAGTATGAGCACTTCATCACAGGATGAGCACTTCATCACAGGATGCACACTTCATAATACCAGGAACACTTCATCACAGGATGAGCACTTCATCACAAATGAGCACTTCATCACAAGATGAGCACTTCATCACAGAATGATCACTTCATCACAGAATGATCACTTCATCACAGGAGGAGCACTTCATCACAGGATTAGCACTTCATCACAGAATGATCACTTCATCACAAGATGAGCACTTCATCACAGGATGAGCACTTCATCACAGAATGATCACTTCATCACAGAATGATCACTTCATCACAGGAGGAGCACTTCATCACAGGATGAGCACTTCATCACAGATGGAGCACTTCATCACAGGATGAGCACTTCATCACAAAATGAGCACTTCATCACAAGATGAGCACTTCATCACAAGATGAGCACTTCATCACAGAAGGAGCACTTCATCACAGGATGAGCACTTCATCACAGGATGACCACTTCATCACAGGATGAGCACTTCTTCACAGGAGGAGCACTTCAGCACAGGAGGAGCACTTCATCACAGGATGAGCACTTCATCACAGGATGAGCACTTCTTCACAGGAGGAGCACTTCATCACAGGATGAGCACTTCATCACAGGAGGAGCACTTCATCACAGGATGAGCACTTCATCACAGGATGAGCACTTCATCACAGGATGACCACTTCATCACAGAAGGAACACTTCATCACAGGATGAGCACTTCATCACAGGATGAGCACTTCATCACAGGATGAGCACTTCATCACAGGATGACCACTTCATCACAGGATGAACACTTCATCACAGGAGGACCGCTTCATCACAGGAGGACCGCTTCATCACAGGATGAGCACTTCATCACAGGAGGAGAGCCTATAGTAACCATGCGCTGGTGGGCAAGTATGAGCCAATACAGTATTGCCACTTTGTTTCTTACAACTAAATGCGCAATAGAATGCCAGTCAACCTAGTTTTCTATGTTGTGTATAACGCGTGCAGGGAACAATGTAAAGCGCCACTTTATACACTGATAAGTCATGAATACACTTAATAAAAGTTTAAGTGCCTTAATTAATCATTAACCTCGTGGATTGATGTAACTCTTGATGACGTTACAAAGATGAGAGAGTTGTGATGTAGTTAAAAAACATAAAATCTGATTTTATTGGTGGTTGCGGGATGATGGGTTTTCAGGGGTGTTGGTTGTGCTGACCTCACGTGACCTGATCTCACCTTTCCTGACCTCACCTGTCCTGACCTCACCTGCCCTGACCTCACCTGCCCTGACCTCACCTGTCCGGACCTCACCTGTCCTGACCTCACCTGTCCTGACCTCACCTGTCCGGACCTCACCTGTCCTGACCTCACCTGTCCTGACTTCACCTGTCTTGACCTCACCTGTCCGGACCTCACCTGTCCTGACCTCACCTGTCCTGACCTCACCTGCCCTGACCTCACCTGTCCTGATCTCACCTGTCCTGACCTCACCTGTCCTGACCTCACCTGCCCTGACCTCACCTGTCCGGACCTCACCTGTCCTGACCTCACCTGCCCTGACCTCACCTGTCCTGACCTCACCTGCCCTGACCTCACCTGTCCTGACCTCACCTGTCCTGACCTCACCTGCCCTGATCTCACCTGCCTTGCCCTGCGCTGCCCCAGTCTGCTACCTGCCCTGTGTGCTTTCAATGTCTCGTCTTACGAACCTATACTGCGCCTCTCTCATATGCTTTGCATCGTAACCCAATTTCTACTTTGCCAATTATGAGAATTATTTTAACCCATATCGCCCTATTTTCGCAAGGTGCTGTTGTTTAAACTACGGAACTGTTTCGCTATCTTTCGTATTTTTGATGTGGCTTTTCCATCGAGTTTTATCTTTACTATTTGTGACTTTCCTTGTTTTGTTAACTTCATATTTTGCCCAATCTATTTTTGCCACGTAATTTTTAGCCACGTCAATTTTTGCCATTTCAATTCATTGCCACTTGTATTTTTTGGCACATTAATTTTTTTGCCACGGTTGTTTTTCCAACCGTCCCATTTAGGCCTCTCCGGGTTTTTAATTTGGCCCAATTTTATAACTTCCTATTTTTGCCTTATAAATATTTTTACATTAGTATTTCTGCCATGAGTGTCGACACCTATGAATATTAGTCTCCTTCAAGGATACATACCTCTAGCTCTCTGGGGGGATATACATACCTATGCATATCGATCTCCTTCCAGCAAACAGACATGCCTGTAGCTGTGAAGAAAACGTCACTGCAACTGAAGCTTGGATACAGGTGTAGTATGGGCACGTGTACAGTGATGGGGCATGCTAGTAGTAACTAGGAGCGCATATGCTAGTAGTAACTAGGAGCGCATATGCTAGTAGTAACTAGGAGCGCATATGCTAGTAGTAACTAGGAGCGCATATGCTAGTAGTAACTAGGAGCCCATATGCTAGTAGTAACTAGGAGCGCATATGCTAGTAGTAACTAGGAGCGCATATGCTAGTAGTAACTAGGAGCGCATATGCTAGTAGTAACTAGGAGCGCATATGCTAGTAGTAACTAGGAGCCCATATGCTAGTAGTAACTAGGAGCGCATATGCTAGTAGTAACTAGGAGCGCATATGCTAGTAGTAACTAGGAGCGCATATGCTAGTAGTAACTAGGAGCGCATATGCTAGTAACTGTATCTAGCAAAAGAATCTGTCGTTATCATTGATTATTTGTCCTTGTATCTAAGCCAGTGGACACAGCCTCCAAGAGTGGTGTGATTTCGATGTCGAATCAACGTTTATGACTTTGATTCGGCTTTGAATTGGCGTTGTTCTTGGATATCGTGTCCACTGGTTAGCAAATATTTGTTAATGTAAGGCTACGGACTGTGCCCCCCCCCCTCGCCTCAATGGGCAAGCAACGTTGATGTAACATTAAGTTAATGTCAATTACGTCGATTAAACTTTGATCCAACGTCAATTAAACGTTAATCCGACGTTGATTAAACGTTAATCATACATTGATTAATCGTTAAACGTTAATCCGACGTTGATTAAACGTTTGGTAAACGTTAATCCGATGTTGATTAAACGTTTGTTAAACATTAATCCGACGTTGATTAAACTTCGATTAGATGTTAATCTGTCGTTGATTAAATTAATCCAACCGTTGATATCCAAACCACACATCAGAACATTTAAAAACGCTGACGTTATTGTGACTCATAATCCGACGTAGACTGAACGTTAATCCAGCGTTTATACAACGCTGATTAGACGTTACTTGAGCATATGTTTAGCCGCTGCCGGATGTAGCAAGTAAAGATATATACTGGTGTAATTGGCCAGGCTCCAAACCCACGACTAGCACGCATACCAACCATTACCAGGAACACATGTACTCGTATAACCACGCATACCAACCATTACCAGGAGCACATGTACTCGTATAACCACGCATACCAACCATTACCAGGAGCACATGTACTCGTATAACCACGCATACCAACCATTACCAGGAGCACATGTACCTGTATAACCACGCATACCAACCATTACCAGGAACACATGTACTCGTATAACCACGCATACCAACCATTACCAGGAACACATGTACCCGTATAACCACGCATACCAACCATTACCAGGAGCACATGTACAGGTATAACCACGCATACCAACCATTACCAGGAGCACATGTACCCGTATAACCACGCATACCAACCATTACCAGGAGAACATGTACTCGTATAACCACGCATACCAACCATTACCAGGAGCACATGTACCCATATAACCACGCATACCAACCATTACCAGGAGCACATGTACTCGTATAACCACGCATACCAACCATTACCAGGAACACATGTACCCATATAAACCAGAAGATTACTCCATTGTGGACCACAGGAACTCATACCTTGAGATAATCACCGCTTGGTAATCCTCTGTAACTAGTGAAGGTACGCGCGTGCTTTCATGTAATTACCCAAGAAAGGTATCTGCGTTGAATCCAGGCCAGAGGGGCCTGTATCCAAGAGTACCGTTGATTGATTCAGCGTTTCTCTTCGATTTGGTGCCGACTCTGAAATTCTGGCTTCCACTGTGTAGGAAGTATACATACATACATATGTATCGTGGGGCGAATGCAGAGTGTTAACGGACTAGCTAACTGCTTACCTCTGACCAACATGAATATGTTTCTTTTACCAACGTGATCACTTGCCCTGTTAACAAGGATATGTGTTAGAATGTGACAATGAACATGTGACAATGTACCTGTAACTGTAAACACACACACACACACACACACACACACACACACACACACACACACACACACACACACACACACACACACACACACACACACACACACACCTTTACGAACCTATGCTGCGCCTCTCTCACATGCTTTGCATCGTAACCCAATTTCTACTTTGCCAATTATAAGATTTTTTTTAGCCCATATCGCCCTATTTTTGCAAGGTGCTGTTGTTTAAACTACGCAACTGTTTCCCCTATCTATTGTATTTTTGATGTGGCTTTTCAAAAGTCGGAGCCGGCCGGCCGAGCGAACAGCACGCTGGCACGTGATCGTGTGGTTCCGGTTTCGATCCCGGACGCCGGTGAGAAACGATAGGCAGAATTTCTTTCACCCTATGCCCCTGTTACCTAGCAGTAAATAGGCACCTGGGAGTTAGTCAGCTGTCACGGGCTGCTTCCTGGGGTATGTGTGTGTGTGTGTAGTGTGAAAAAAGTAGTAGTAGAAACAGTTGATTGACAGTTGAGAGGCGGGCTGAGAGAGCAGAGCTCAACCCCCGCAAGCACAACTAGGTAAATACACACACACACACACACTCATTCTCTTTCTCGTTTGTTTTTGCATTGTTAGGCCTAGGATTGTTTACGTTAATTGTGTTTTGGTCCTTTTGGCAATTATTTGTGTTTGTGGTGTGTCCGTCCTCACAGTAGGCTGTTTAAAGCAACAGCCGTCCTCCCCAGACAAACCGTCTTCACACTAGGCTGGTTAAAGCAGCCACCGTCCTACCCAGACAAACCGTCCACACATTAGGCTGGTTAAAGCAGCCACCGTCCTCCCCAGACGCAGTCATCAATGTTAAGAGACTGTGTATTAAAAATTGGTTTGTTCTCATATATAAATTAATATTATTATACATAAAACCTCTATGTATAGTTAGGCGTAGGTTAGGTTAGGTGTTTAGGTTATGTTGGCGATTATTTGAATTTGAAGAACGTGGGTGAAACATTTATAGAATTGTGGTTCGAACAGAGGACGTGAGCGAAGCACTTGTTCCAGAAGTGTTCGGCCGTCTCATCAGTTGTGAGTCGTGTGTAAACCGCTTTCCATTCACATTCAGGCGATGAGTCACAATAACGTGGCTAAAGTATGTTGACCAGACCACACACTAGAAGGTGAAGGGACGACAACGTTTCGGTCCGTCCTGGACCATTCACAACCGACTTGAGAATTGTCCAGGACGGACCGAAACGTCGTCGTCCCTTTACCTTCTAGTGTGTGGTCTGGTCAACAAAACACTTTTCATTCATAAACTTGGGGGGGGGGAGGAGTTGACTGCTAGACTAAAGAGCATTTGGCGTTTGTTGATAAGGACGCGATGCAACACAGGCCAAAGCTTCGTTAATCCAGCCGCCAAACTCGACATGTTTATGAACGAATAAGTGTTGACATACGACTCACAACTGACGGCGTATGTAATTGTCTCGAGCAATGCCTCGTTCATGTCTTCTGCTCGAATCGGATCTCTCTAAATGGTTCATCCTCGTTCTGTAAATACCAATAATTGCCAACAGAACCTAACCACCTAAGTTAAATTAAGCTTAAATATTCAACATTTTCTAGTATATAATAATATTAACTTATATATGAGAAAGACCAGATTTTGAATGTAAGTTATAATTTATGACTGCGTCTTTGGGGAGGATCACAGGTTGGCCGAGCCTAATAACACGACACGTTGCATGCATCGTCTTGAAATAATTTGTCATTTATAAACAGGCGGTTTAACGCCTGGTATAACGTGCATTTTGCCATTGTTTATGAGGGTTGATGCGTGTTAATCCCACCACCAAACCCCTGTTTATGAGGCCGGGCTGATGTTTGTTAATCCCCCCACCAAACCCCTGTTTATGAGGCCGGGCTGATGCTTGTTAACCCCGCCACCAAACCCCTGTTTATGAGGCCGGGCTGATGCTTGTTAATCCCGCCACCAAACCCCTGTTTATGAGGCCGGGCTGATGCTTGTTAATCCCGCCACCAAACCCCTGTTTATGAGGCCGGGCTGATGCTTGTTAATCCCGCCACCAAACCCCTGTTTATGAGGCCGGGCTGATGCTTGTTAATCCCGCCACCAAACCCTTGTTTATAAAGTAAAATGTCTGAATACGCGCTTCACAGCTGATGACGTTGTTGTTGTTCTCGGACCTTGTTCCGCCAGCCCGTCCTCAGACCAAGTCCAGTCTAGCCCAGCCCGTCCTCAGACCAAGTCCAGTCTAGCCCAGCCCGTCCTCAGACCAAGTCCAGTCTAGCCCAGCCCGTCCTCAGACCAAGTCCAGTCTAGCCCAGCCCGTCCTGACACCAAGTCCAGTCTAGCCCAGCCCGTCCTCAGACCAAGTCAAGTCTAGCCCAGCCCGTCCTCAGACCAAGTCCAGTCTAGCCCAGCCCGTCCTCAGACCAAGTTCAGTCTAGCCCAGCCCGTCCTCAGACCAAGTCCAGTCCATCCAGCGGTTGACCCCAAAGACACATTCATAATTTTTTAACATTCTGTTCATTCAAAAATGGAATTTTCTCAAATATATAATTCATATTATTATATATCAACATATTGTGCATTTTTAGGCATTGGTTAGGTTAGATATTTAGGTTCTTTTGGCGATTATTTTTGTGTGTAGTACGTGGGTGAAGCATTTACAGCGTTGTGGTTCGAACAAAAGTCGTCAGCAGGGAACTTGTTCCGGAAGTGTTCGGATATCAACAGTTGCGAGTCGTGTGTAAACTGTTTTTCATTCATAAACAGTGGGTTTGGCGGATGCATGGAATGGACTTTGGGTCTTTGTTTATGAGGACGAGCTGTCTCCGCTCACGCCCTCTGTTGGAACTCTACTTCTCTACATGCTTCACCCACGTCCAGCCCGTCCTAAACAACGAAGGTCAAACGCTCGTTAATCATGCCGTTAAAACCCACTGTTTATGAATGAAAAATGGTTTACACACGACTCACAACTGATGACGTTAAAACATTTCTCGAACAGTGCTGAGCCGAACACCTCTGTTCGAACCACAACGCTGTAAATGCTCAGCCCGTCCTCCAAACAAAGATCCAAAAGTGATTCCATGCACCCGCCAAACCCCCTGTTTATGAATGAAAAACGGTTTACACACGACTCACAACTGCTGGCGTTCGAACATATCCGGAACAAGTGCTTCACTGACGAATTTTGTTCGAATCACATCGCTATAAATGCTTCACCCACGTACTACAAATACAAATAATCGCCAACAGAACCTAAACACCTGACCTAACCTATCCTATGCCTATATATACACAATATGCCAATATAATATAATATTAATTTATACTTGAGAAAATTCCCGTTTTGAATGAACAGCATGTTAAAATTTATGAATGCGTCTGTGAGGTCGACCGCTGAATGTAATGGACTTGAGTCGAGGACGGGTTGAAATGCTTCACCCACGTACTACAAACACAAATGATCGCCAACAAGAACCTAAACACCTAAGTTAACCTACGTCTAACTATACATAGAACTTTAATGAATAGTAACATTAATTTATATATGAAAACAAGCCTATTTTAATACACAGTAGTTTAAAATTTATCGATGGGTCGTGGCATGCGGCCGCGGTTTTAACGAGCCTGACCTGAGGACAGGTTAGTCAGTCAAGGCTGTTTGCTTGATCGAGGTGAAGTGAAGTGGGCTCTCAGTGAGCTGTGTGTGTGTTATAAACTCCCGTATTAATACCCAGTGGAAAGTAAGAGCTTCCCTACGGGCTATTCATGCCCGTGCCACCTCTTGACTTAATCATCATCAATCAACAAGAGATGCTGTCCGAGAGACTACAGTAGATCAGTGAGTGTTGTTACACTGTTTGCGTATATATTTCGTCATTACTAACAAACCGTTAACGGGGGCGTTGTGTGCGTGTCACGTTTTAAGGAAATCACCGCACATGTGCGTGTTAGGTCAGGGGCCAGATTCACGAAGCAGTTACGCAAGCACTTACGAACCTGTACATCTTTTCTCAATCTTTGGCGGATTTCTTTACAGTTATTAAACAGTAATGAGCTCCGAAGCACCAGGAGGCTGTTTATAACAGTAACAACAGTTGACTGGCAAGTTTTCATGCTTGTAAACTGTTTAATAAATGTAACCAAAGCTGTTCAAGATTGAGGAAAGATATACACGTTCGTAAGTACTTGCGTAACTGCTTCGTGAATCTGGCCCCAGGGGCCTAGACTGACGTACGCTCGCTGGAAGCATTCTAACAAAGGTACTCCGTAACTGCTTGATGGAACCGTTGTTTGGACATCTCCGGAGTGAAAGGTTGGTGCTAAAGGTCATCTGGAAACACAAACCGAAACTGTCTCTATTTTCCGCTTGATACAACTTGTAATAAAGTTGTTACATTTTGGCTTAACGTGTTTATGACGTATTAGAACGTTGTTACAACTTGCTGTATTGGTTGTTATAACTGGTTAGGTGTTAAAATTTGTTCGACCGTTGTACCAACGTCGTAGTTTCGGTGTGTGTTTGGCGGGATATAATGTGTATTTGATGGTTCAGCCTCATGGTCGATGTATGCGTTCAGTTTTGAGGCTCGGGCACTAGTTTGCTTTTATAGTAAGTCGTGGATACCTGATCAACCAGGCTGTGATTCATACGTTAGGCTGCGAGCAGCCGCGTCTAACAGCCTGGTTGACCAGTTCAGCAACGAGGAGGCCTGGTCGAGGACCGGGCCGCGGGGACGTTGAGCACTGAAATCATCGCAAGGTAACGGCAAGGTAACGGCAAGGTAACTATAAGGTAACTACAAGGTAACCACAAGGTAACACAAGGTAACCACAAGGTAACACAAGGTAACCTCAAGGTAACCACAAGGTAACACAAGGTAACCACAAGGTAACCACAAGGTAACCTCAAGGTAACCACAAGGTAACACAAGGTAACCACAAGGTAACCACAAGGTAACCTCAAGGTAACCACAAGGTAACCACAAGGTAACCTCAAGGTAACCACAAGGTAACACAAGGTAACCACAAGGTAACACAAGGTAACACAAGGTAACCACAAGGTAACCTCAAGGGAACCACAAGGTAACCACAAGGTAACCACAAGGTAACCTCAAGGTAACCACAAGGTAACCTCAAGGTAACCTCAAGGTAACCACAAGGTAACCACAAGGTAAGGTGGAATCTCCGCCACATTGCTTCCTTCACAAAGTTCTACATCGTTTAAGTCGAATATTTTTTCTTCGGTGACAGAAACTGTCCTAATATTCGTACTGATGTTTTTATTTGTGTTTGTATATTCATACATTGTTTTTACTTAATACGATTTTGTCATTGTTAGCGTCATACAATTATGGGGTCAGATTCACGAAGTTGTTACGCAAGCACTTACGACTGTACATCTTTTTTCAAATTTTTGCAGCTTTGATTACAATTATTAAACAGTTAATGAGCTCCGAAGCACCAGGAGGCTGTTTATAACAATAACAACAGTTGATTGGGACGTTTTCATGCTTGTAAATTGTTTAATATATGTAACCAAAGGCGTCAAAGATTGAGGAGAGATGTACACGTTCGTAAGTACTTGCGTAAGTGCTTCGTGAATCTGACCTCTGGCTCTTAACTTCAATTTTATTTTTCCGGAAGTGAATAGCAGGTGCAGGCAGGTGCGTCACAACGGTGTTTTTGCCGCCACATTTTGTATTTTGCACGTGTTGCGCACAACCACTAGCAGGGCCACGCGGGGGTGTGATCAGATGGGAGGTGAACACACAACCCGTCCTGAGACCAAGTCTATTCCATCCAGCGGTCGACCCCAGAAACGCATTCGTCAATTTTAACATGCTGTTCATTCAAAATAGGAATTTTCTCAAACGTAAATTAATATT
>WNGS01169498.1:22285759-22297552 GCA_020271785.1 Procambarus virginalis
TTATTAATATTAATAGTGGTAAGGATTGTGATGTTGTATACCTTGACTTTAGCAAAGCTTTTGATACAATTCCACATGAAAGACTGATTAAAAAGAAAAAGATAGAGGCTCATGGTATTGGGGGTGCTATATTAAGCTGGATTAGGGCATGGCTATACCAAAGGAAACAGAGAGTTAGTATAAATGGAGTCACGTCAGCGTGGGTAAAATGTTGTAAGTAGAGTGCCTCAACGCTCTGTCCTGGGACCTCTGTTGTTATAATATAGATATAATGATTTAGATTCAGGTTTGAGTAGCAACATTGCAAATTTGCCGATGATACGAAATCGGTAGGGAAAAATACTTCGGAGGAGGACTCACGATCAACTTCAAGTTGATCTAGATTAGGTTTTGAAATGGTCAACGGACTGGCAGATGCAGTTAATGCTGATAAATGTAAAGTTCTGAGGCTAGGTAATGATGATCGAGATACAAGATACGAGCTATATGGTGTTGAGATTGCGAAGTCGGATTGCGAAAGGGATCTGGGAGTTCTAATTAGTAAGAATTTACAACAAAGGATCAATGCATGAATGGTCGTAATAAGGCAAATTCGACACTCGGATTTATTAATCGCAGCGGAAGTAACAAGACACCTGGTGTGGTTCTCAAGCTATATCTGCTCTTGTTTAGGCCCATTTAGATTATGCAGTTCAGTTTTGGTCGCCTATATTATAGAATGGATATAAATTCACATTGAACGTGTCCAGACGTAGGAATGACTAATGTTAATGTTATGTTTTTATGTTCTTATGTTTATGCCATGAAGACTTATTAATGAGAAAAGCAGTGTCTTAGAGATGATTTTAAGAACACATAAGAACATAAGAACACAAGGCAACTGCAGAAGGGCCTATTGGCCCATACGAGGCAGCTCCCTATTTATAACCACCCAATCAATCCCACTCATATACATGTCCAACCCCGCGCTGAAACAATCGGGGACCCCACCTCCACAATGTTACGCGGGTAGTTGGTCCCACAAATCAACAACCCTTTACTGAACCAGTATTTTACCCAAGTCTCTTCCTAAATCTAAACTTACCAATTTATACCCATTGTTTCGCGTTCTGTCCTGTGTGATACTTTTAATACCCTATTAATATCCCCTTTGTTATGTCCATTCATCCACCTTATAAACCTCTATCATGTCACCCCTAACTCCTTCACCTTTCCAGTGAATGCAAACTTAAGCTTTGTTAATCTTTCTTCATATGAAAGATTTTTAATTTGGGGAATTAACTTGATTTCCTACGCTGGACACAGTTCAAGTGAATGTATATCCATTCTATAATATGGTCGACCAAAAAAACACTGAACTGCATAATCTAAATGGGCCTACACGAGCGAAGATTCAGCTGAGAACCACACCTAGGTGTCTTGTTACTAATGCTGCAGATTATAATCCGAGTGTCCGATTTGCCTTATTACGAAACTTCATGCATTGATCCTTTTGTTTAAATTCTTACTAATTATCAACCCCAGTTCCCTTGTCGCAATCCGACTTCGCAATCTCAATCCATCTAGCTCGTATCTTGTACTCTCTATCATCATTACCTAGCCTCAGAAGGTTTACATTTATCATCATTAAACTGCATCTGCCAGTCCTTTGACCATTGCAAAACCCTATCTAGATCAACTTGAAGTGATAGTGATCCTCCTCTCCGAATTATTTCCCCACCGATTTTCCGCATCATCGGCAAATTTGCAAATGTTGCTTACTAAACCTGAATCTAAACATTGTATATAGTATTATAAAAAACAGAGTTCCCAAGGACAGACCTTGAGGCCACTCCACTTACAACATTTTCCCACTCTGACTTGACTCCATTTATACTAACTCTCTGTTTCCTTTGGTATAGCCATGCCCTAATCCAGCTTAATATAGCACCCCCAATACCATGAGCCTCTATCTTTTTTTAATCAGTCTTTCATGTGGCACTGTATCGAAGCTTTGCTAAAGTCAAGGTACACAACATCACAATCCTTACCACTATCACTGCCTCAACTATGCTAGAATAAAAAGATAACAAATTTGTTAAACATGAACGCCATTTATAAAACCATGTTGCGACTCAATTATTAATTTATGTTTTTCAAGATGAATAACGAATTTTATTTGCTATTATAGATTCGAGTACCTTTCCCACAATAGACGTTAGGCTAATTGGTCGATAGTTAGACGCAAGTATTCTATCTCCTTTCTTAAAAACTGGTATCACATTAGCAACTTTCCAAAACTCTGGCACTCTGCCTGACTCTATTGATTTATTAAATATGATTGACAGTGGGTCACAAAGCTCCTCTTTGCATTCTTCAGCACTCTGGCAAACACTTCATCCGGCCCTGGGGATTTGTTTGGTTGAGTTTTACTATTTGTTTAAGAACATCCTCCCTGGTAACTGCTAAACTCGTCAACCTGTCCTCGTCCCCCCCCCCCCACATAGACTTGTTGGACTGTAGGCATGTTGTAAGTTCCTCTTTAGTAAATACAGATACACAAATATTTATTAAAAATACTACTCATCTCTTCATCACTATCTGTTATTTGACCTGTCTCAGTTTTTAATGGACCTATCCTTTCCCTAGTCTTAGTTCGATATAACTGAAAAAAACCCTTTAGGATTTGTCTTTGCTTGCCCTGCTATCGAACTTCATAGTTTCTTTTGCTTTCCTTATCTCTTTTTTAACATTTCTAAACCAGTTGTACGAGTTCCTGTTCTAAAGTGACCTCCCCATTTTTAATCCTCTTGTACCAGCTCTCTTTTTACCTATAAGGATTCTTCAAATTCTTTTGTTATCCACTTTGGGTCATTAGTAATCATCTATTCAATTTGTGTGGTATACTACGTTCCTGTGCTTTGTTTAGAATATTCTTAAATACGTTATAAATTGAATCTACATCGAAATCCCCTTTTGAACATCACCTATCGCTGGGTTCATGTCTCGCTCCATGACCGGCCCACACCCACACCCAAGACTTTCCAATCCAATTTGACCCAAAAAAATTTCTTAGGCTATTAAAATCAGCTTTTTCGAAAATCTGGCACTTTAACAGAATTTTCTCCTACAGGTCTATTCCATTCTATGCCAAATCTGATTTCTTTGTGATCACTGTTCCCTAGCTCACTCCCTATTTCGATGTCATTAATTTGTGTTTCCCTGTTAGTTAACACTAAATCTAAATATTATTTTCCCGTGTTGGTTCCTTAATGTGTTGCGTAAGAAAGCAATCGTCAATTAATTCTAGAAAATCTTCTGCTTCACTATTCCCTGTTTTGTTCAACCAGTTATTCCACTCAAATTAAAGTCACCACTGACATAAATACTGTTAGATCTAGATGCCCAGATATTTCATCCCATAGATGCTTTGCTTCCATTCTGTCTAAATTTGGTGGCCTATATATAACTCCTATTATAATATTATTTGCTTTTTCGTTTAATTCTATCCAAATAGTTTCTGTGTGTAGCTCAGTTTTGATTCCCTCTTTGAGACTACATTTCAAATTGTCCCTAACGTATATGGTTACTCCACCACCTCGTCTAATATATCTATCTGTGTGAAATAGTTAAATCCATTTATTTTATATTCGGCTAATAGTTCTCTATTATCAACATTCATCCACGTTTCGGTAAGTGCAATAATATCTATTTTTCTGTGCAGACAAGAGCATTTAATTCTGTTAATTTTATTTCTTAGACTTCTACTGTTTGTGTAATACCCTAAGTGAATTGTTATTTTGAGGCCCCTCTTTCCCTGATCATTTTGCCAATTCCTTTCTCCCGCAAACACATACTTTATTACATCCTTCCTCCAAATCAATTCCCAAACCTCTATCTACTAACAGTTTTAAACCAAACAACACCTCTAACCACTTCTTCCAACGAGTTTGCAACAGCAACACCCCAGCTCTCGATAGATGCACCCCATCCCGAGCATACATTTCATTTCTTCCATAGAAGTGTTCCCAGTTGTCTATATAAGATATTGCATTAGATTTGCAATATCTTTCCAGCCTGCAATTGACACCAAGTGCCTCGACATCCATTCATTTCCCACTCCCTTTCTTGGAAGAATGCCACATATGATCGGGATTCCTCCCTTGCTCCTAACTAATTCTATTGCTGTCTTGAATTCAGTATTAGTTCCTCACTTCTAACTCTCCCAACATCATTACCTCCTACACTAATACAAATAATGGGTTTGCTCCCATTTCCCGTCATAATATCTTTCATGTTTCCAACAATATCACCATTCCAGCTCCCGGATAGCAAACTCTTAATCTGTTCCCCCTATCTCTGGCACAAACGTTCTGTCTAAATACCTCACCTGGGAATCTCCCACAACCAAAACTCGCCTCGGTACCTCCTTAACTTTCTGAGCACCCTGAGGGGCCCGCGCTTCGCCGCTCCTTGCTGATTTCTTTTCGGAGTGAACCGCTGGCTCACCACAGCACTCGTCCTCCAACACGGCAAATGAATTTGCCGTCTTTAGGGCGTCTGTTAAATTATATAATTCTTATGTTCACTTACAACATTTTCCCACTCTGACTTGACTCCATTTATACTAACTCTCTGTTTCCTTTGATATAGCCATGCCCTAATCCAGCTTAATATAGCACCCCCAATACCATGAGCCTCTATCTTTTTAATCAGTCTTTCATGTGGCACTGTATCAAAAGCTTTGCTAAAGTCAAGGTACACAACATCACAGTCCTTACCACTATCAACTCCTCAACTATGCTAGAATAAAAAGATAACAAATTTGTTAAACATGAACGGCCATTTATAAAACCATGTTGCGACTCAATTATTAATTTATGTTTTTCAAGATGAAGACGAATTTTATTTGCTATTATAGATTCGAGTAACTTTCCCGCAATAGACGTTAGGCTAATTGGTCGATAGTTAGACGCAAGTGATCTATCTCCTTTCTTAAAAACTGGTATCACATTAGCAACTTTCCAAAACTCTGGCACTCTGCCTGACTCTAATGATTTATTAAATATGATTGACAGTGGGTCACAAAGCTCCCCTTTTCATTCTTTAAGCACCCTGGCAAACACTTCATCCGGCCCTGGGGATTTGTTTGGTTTGAGTTTTACTATTTGTTTAAGAACATCCTCCCTGGTAACTGCTAAACTCGTCAACCTGTCCTCGTTCCCACACACATAGACTTGTTCGGCTGAAGGCATATTGTTAAGTTTCTCTTTAGTAAATACAGATACTATAATGTTCACTTTAGTTAAGTCGCAATACTACTCATCTCTTCATCACTATCTGTTATTTGACCTGTCTCAGTTTTTAATGGACCTATCCTTTCCCTAGTCTTAGTTCGATATAACTGAAAAAACCCTTTAGGATTTGTCTTTGCTTGCCCTGCTATACGAACTTCATAGTTTCTTTTTGCTTTCCTATCTCTTTGTTAACATTTTTAACCAGTTCAACGAATTCCTGTTCTAAAGTGACCTCCCCATTTTTAATCCTTTTGTACCAAGCTCTCTTTTTACCTATAAGGTATTTCAAATTCTTTGTTATCCACTTTGGGTCATTAGTATTCGATCTATTCAATTTGTGTGGTATACTACGTTCCTGTGCTTTGTTTAGAATATTCTTAAATAAGTTATATATTGAATCCACATCGAAATCCCCATATGTATGGGGATTATGTATGAATAAATTCTATTAGGCAATGACTGTAAATTATATAATTCTAGAGCCAGCCTCCCTTGACACATTTTTTTTTGGGGGGGGGGTATTCTATAAAATTAGTCTATGTGTAAAATATATTATGCAATAATAATAATAAGTATAATATGCACACACATAGATAATGAGAAAAATATGTAATGCAAGAAATAATTCTGCAAATCAAAAGATTAATAATTAATAAAGGCAATGTCAGATATATATGGACTCTGAATAATAAAGTACTATCTACAATGAAAACTGATTAAATCTCAGCTGTGACATAGAGACGTAGATGCAGTCCACTGTACGACAGTCTGGAAACAGTTTGAGATAGCGATACTTGGGACACGTGAGGGTATGGCGACCACACGCTTCCTCAGGGCTGTTGCACCATGCTGCAATAATTATATTTCCATAATTTCCACTCCAAACTAGTATTCACACACATAAAAGTAATATCTAGATATCTGGAGCGGAAAGAGCTGCACTTACATGGGATTATTTTTACGCCTGCAGTGTCACGACATGGCTACCTATGTTAGTTATGTATTTATGAGCTCAATAAATAAACTAAAAGGTAAAAATGCCTGCCAATCTGGTGTCCGTGAGTATTGTAAGCTGTGTCCTCAATCTAGCGTCCAGGGATGTAAGGATGCCTTCTGGATTGTAAGATTTGTTGGGATCGCTTTGGAGCACCGTGCTGCTCGTTGGTTGAGAGTCCACTCCCTCCTTCCCGAAAGTTGCGCATGCACATTAGCTCCCAGTAGAGGCTCGAGCATAAATTATATTTAATTATTAAAGCTAAATAGGGAAGGAAGTGTTTATGAATACTATTGATAGTTCATTTAAATACTTTATGTGGTGATGTTTGATTCTCACAGTGCAAGTCAGTTAATGCAGACTGCACAAATAAAACAGACTCGTTTGGTGGTGGAAATAATTTTAGATTATGATATTATTTACTGGAACAGCGATAAAGCTGGGTACAGGAATTCCAGTAAACTGTTGTATACTAAAAGTAAACCTATTACTAAATAATTATTCCTAATAAAGGAAAGTAAATAAATGAAAGTATTTCATAGTCTCCATGGTGTAGTGGTAAGACACTCGCCTGGCGTTCCGCGAGCGTTTTGTCATGGGTTCGTATCCTGGCCGTGGAGGATTTACTGGGTGCAAATCCTTAACTGTAGCCTCTGTTTAACACAACAGTAAAATGTGTAATTGGTTGTAACAACGATTCTTCGCAGCGGGGATCATATTCCAGGGACCTGCCCGAAACGCTACGCGTACTAGTGGCTGTACAAGAATGTAACAACTCTTGTATATATTTAAAAAAAAAAGTATGTGGAAATTTTATTCTCCGTGAGTGGCTGATGCAACACTTCACAATTCTAGGAGAAATTACATGATGTTCCACAGCCTAACACCGTAAATTCTATGATACTAAACTATGTATTAGTAGTGTTAGTTAATTATTACGCTTAGTACAGGAAATATATCCCATTGCACTAAGGATTAGTAAATAAGTATCAAATGAGTATGAAGCCAAATACAGGAAATACATCCTATTGTATTAGGGATGAGAATAACTGTTGGAAATTTCCAACATTAGCCACTGAGGTCCATTGAACCACATCTCTGCCTTTGTTAATTGCCGTAAAGTCAGGCCTCGGGAGAGATAGTCAACCGGATTCTCTTTGGTGGGTGCATATCTCAATTTATACCCTGCCGACAACTCTCGTATTTCCTTTCGTGGTTACTCACGTAAGGATTTTTACTATTATTGTTTTTAACCCACTGTAGCACTGCCTCATTATCTGACCATACTACTGTTTCTTCAAAGTGGATGCTGCTTAAGGCCTTGATCAGATAATGAGCCAATCTTACACCTTGCAGTAACGCTGTTAATTCCTGTTGTGGCAATAATCGTTTCTTTAACGATGACGCTCTGGCCTTTAATGTGAGTAAATTGGCTTGCCCATTTGAGATCAGGTTAGCTACCCACTGTAGCACTTTCCATAAGCCTTTCCTGAGGCATCACAGAATACATGTAGCTTAATTGGTTCCTTTTCATTTACTGTGTTCTGAGGGAACATGACAGACTCTAGGATACTTAAATCTTTCACTAGCCCTTGCCATTTTTCTTGTAAGGTAGGTGAAGATCATCCCAGCCTATCTTTTGTTGCCAACATTCCTGCATTATCAACTTTCCATTAATTAAGATTTGACTTAATAGTCCCAATGGGTCGAAGGGCTTGCTGACTTGTGAGAGTAATTTTCTCATTGTTAGGTTGGTGGTATTTGGCTCCACCGACTTGATTGTCAATTGATCTGCTGTCGTATCCCATTTGACGCCTAGGATCTTTGTCTTCTCGAGTATTTGGTAATCGGGAAAATCAGTTTCGATCAGTTGATTTAATTTGGCATTGTTGGAGACCCACGACTGGAGAGGCATATTTGCTCCTATTAATTCTCAATTGGCCTCGTGGTATATGTTCAGCAGTTTACTTTCACTGCTCGTTGTTCCTTGGAAATTGTCCATAATACAAGTTATTGCTAATTTCTGTTTTATTTGGGCTATTGGACTTCTTCAAGTGCGTGTCTAACCCTTAAGCTGCGCATCGCATCATATGATGCTTTGACCGACTTGCAGCAAATTGTGCATCGCATCATATGGTGCTTTGGAGTAATACGCAAGATTTAAACTGCCTACGGATACACTGGGTTCACCACACCTTCATCAGGGCTCTTGTAAACAGATGCCATTTTTAAAAAAATCGTGGGACAAATTCCCGGGTGTTAGGGGCCTCAGTATTGAGTGAGCTACCAAGCCTGATGCACGCAGCATGAGCTCACAGCACTGCTGTTCAGCTTGTGACCACAGCATCGCCTATAAATGCCATAATATACTTGTTCATGCTATTATGTAGCGATGATATTATTACAGAAGACCCTGACTGTGATAAAACTGACCAGGGTTCTGATAATAGCAGGATTGTGGTGATATTTAGCACTGTGCTCCATGGAGGGAGGAGTAATGCTGTGGGAGGGAAGGGATGTGGCATCATCTTCTGACTGTGTGTGGCCACCTTTTATTGACTGCACTCACCATACCAGCTTAGTGGTTCGTTATGGTGAACACAAATGTAGATACTTATATATAGCGTCTGTTTATAGTGAATAAAAGCAAAAACAGTATTGTGGGTGAGTCAGGTGACTTGAGGGAGTGAGGAAGTAGCAGCCAGTGGCGGGCTGCAACTGGCACTGCCACTCAAAATGCCAACTTAGTGGTTCGTTAGGGTGAACATGAATGTAGATACTTATATATAACGTCTGTAGATAGTGAATAAAAGCAAAAACAGTATTGTGGGAGGAGAATGTGGGTGAGTCAGTTGACTTGAGGGAGTGAGAGGCTGGCTGGTCACTCCTCATTACTTTTTGACTCACAATAGCAACTGGGTGTTTCGTTATGGTGAACAAAACATGCAGATACTTATATATAACCTGTGTATATAGTGTAATGACCGACAAAGTATTTGTTCACTGCTTGATGAACATAATAATTGAATCAACAATATGCGCACCATATTTTTGAGTACAGCGATGATTCACTCATTTTATTATAAAAATATATCACACTACACCCTATTGAATAATATTACAGCAAAAAAACTACGAAAAATCAATCAGAGACAGTGAAATAATTAGGTAATTATCTCTTTGTGGCCACTCCGGCCTGACAGGTGGGAGCAACAGACCACCTGGGATGCATGCTGAGTCAGCGCCTGTTTTTTTTGCCAAACTTCCCTGCCCTATAGCAGGCAATATATGCCACTTACGTTTTTTTATTATTTTTCCCATGATCAGTGAACACAAATTAACAGGTTAGGAAGAAAAAATAATTTTTTTTTTGTATGCGCCTGTAGGTATCAAATGGTATATAGCCATGCGACATTTAAGGGCTAAGGTAGCTTCAAGCAGAAACGGGGAAGACGTGGTACCAAACAAAAGAGACGCAAACCTGTAAGTGATTAATTCACTGTTTGGATCGTTAGGATCCTTGATTCATAGGAACTTTGTGTAGTTACGGTCTTCTTCTTGGAGACCTACCCTAAGGAAAGCCTTGCTGATGTCGGCCGTATATACATAAGTCCCGATGCGGAACTTTAACAGCACGTCGTATAGTCTTTGTGTCAGGCTATGGCCAGTTTGAAGGCAGTCATTTAAGGAAACACTACTCAGCTTTGATTTAGCACTGTAATTAAATACTATCTGTAGTGGGGTCGTAGCTGAATTTTTCAGTACAGGGTGATGTGGCAGGCAGTGCCCTTCCTTTGGGTTATCATTTGTGACAACTTCGGTAAATGTATCATCGAGTTGCTTTTGTATTATTTTATGGTACAATTTCAAGTTCTCAGGATGTCTTTGTAAGTGCAACACCTGTGATCTTAATTGGTTTTGTGCCATAAAATGGTTGATGGGTAGCTGAGGGGAAATCAACTTCCATGATAACCTGACCCAGTATTGATTATCTCTGTAGATAACTGAGTCCAGGTATTGTTTGTAAGTCCAGTCGTCATCTGGACTAGGTTGATCAGGGACAATGCCGAGTGTTGCCAGGTCCCATAATGTATGTACAGGAGGGTCAAGCTCATCCTCGGACATGTCTCTGAATTATAGTGGAGACTGTTCTCCTAGTCATGCAACCATTACTGGGTTGGCATGTTGATGGTCTACAGGTGCGGGTTGCTTCAGTCGTAATACTGGGCCTGTTAGCAAGTAGCCACTTGCAGATGGTAACAGGTTCATTCCTTGTTTTTCATCCTTTCCTTTGATAAACTTATGGTAGACATCTGATCCTATAAGGATTCCAATATTGGCGAGGTTGTCTGGCGTGATTTTGTCAGCCAATTTGATTCCCTTTTCTTCCAGGAATTTGGCTGTTGTCCCTAGACAATATACGTACAGGTCTGATGGGAATTTATCTACTACAAGAGCTTGTATCATTTGGACACAACCGCCTAAACGCACTTTAGGTTGTACTACCTTGAAGACTTAGGCTCCTGAGTTAGTCAGGAATCCTCCTATGTCTGTTCATGTCTCTCGTACAGGTTTGAGTTTCAAGGCATCTACCAACTCCTTTGAGATAAAAATCATTTGGGATCCTTGGTCAAATAATCCACTTATTGTGACCTTGGACTTTCCCTTTTTAATGATCAATTGAGCAGTGGGTAGAGCTGATTTATGATCAGACCTTGTAGATAAGACACTTATGTCAGGTGGTACGGTACAAAGCTGTACTGAAGTGGAAGTTCCTTCCTCCACCTGTGGTTTGGGAGAATTTGTACTTGAGTCCCTACAAAGTGCTGTATGGTGCTGACCCTCATGGCATCTATTACAGGTGCGCATTTGAATTGCACAGGTGTCGGGATTATGTGACCTTATACACCTGGTGCATTTACGTAACTCTTTGAGTCGTTTTATACGTGTAGCACGATCAGGGTAAGCTTTGCAGCTGTACATGGTATGTTGTTCTTCTCGGAACACACAGGACCTCCAGACGTTAACAGCATCTTGGGGAGTCACCGGTTTGGGTGACACATTAACTGTAGGTTTGGAGGGACCAACTGCATATGTGCCCACACTGCTTTGTTTCCACTTTTGGGAGGGGGAAGTTGTTTTAGATTTATTTTGAGTACTGTTTGTACTCTGTTGTTTACTGTTAGTGGTAGAAGAAGGTTTAGATGTCGCTTTTCCATCTGTGTTATCTCTTTGTCTTTCTATGATGGAACGCAAACCTTTTGTTATCTCCTTTACTGTCAGAGAAGATTTGTTATATAAGACAAACAACTTATCCAATACGTCACTGGGTAATTTGCATTTCATATGGACTTGGATTATCCAGTCCAATTCATCCAGATTCACTTTATTTTTAAGTGCCTTGAGCAAGGACTCAAGCTCCAATCTAAAGGTTTGGAGTGAGTCAGCTGATCCATCTGGAGGGGTAATATCCAACAGCTTCTGGGTTAGAAGTCTGATAGTCTTTTCTGGTTAAGCATAATT
>WNGS01169498.1:22309660-22325032 GCA_020271785.1 Procambarus virginalis
CTGAAACAGAGAATGATAGTAGGAGGCTACAGGATGACCTAGACAGACTGAATGAATGATCCAACAAATGGCTGTTAAAGTTTAACCCGAGTAAATGCAAAGTAATGAAACTCGGCGGTGGGAACAGGAGGCCAGACACAAGATATAGAATAGGAGACGAAGTACTTAATGAAACGGAAAGAGAGAAAGATCTAGGAATTGATATCACACCAAACCTGTCTCCTGAAGCCCACATAAAGAGAATTATGTCTGCGGTATATGCGAGGCTGGCTAACATCAGAACAGCCTTCAGGAACCAGTGTAAAGAATCGTTTAGAATCTTTTACACCACATACGTAAGACCAATTCTGGAGTATGCGGCCCCAGCATGGAGCCCGTACCTTGTCAAGAACAAGACGAAGCTGGAAAAAGTTCAGAGGTATGCCACTAGACTAGTCCCAGAACTAAAAGGCATGAGTTATGAGGAAAGGCTGCGGGAAATGCACCTTACGACACTGGAAGACAGAAGAGTGAGGGGAGACATGATTACTACCTACAAAATCCTCAGAGGAATTGACAAGGTAGACAAGGACAAACTATTCAACACTGGCGGTACGCGAACAAGGGGATACAGGTGGAAACTGAGTACCCAAATGAGCACAGGGACGTTAGAAAGAACTTTTCAGTGTCAGAGTAATTAACAGTGGAATGCATTAGGCAGAGATGTGGTGGAGGCTGACTCCATACACAGTTTTAAATGTAGATATGATAGAGCCAGTAGGCTCAGGAATCTGTACACCAGTGATTGACAGTTGAGAGGCGGGACCAAAGAGCCAGAGCTCAACCCCCGCAAACACAACTAGGTGAGTACACACACACACTTATGGTTACTCAAGACTCGCCATACAGGAGGTGATGATAATAAATTACGCATTCATCATATATACAATAATGTCTTTAACAACAAAGATGCATACAAGTATCACACAGAAATCACAATAGAGTGATGCATCAAATGAACAAATCCACAAGAGGCGTGACGAGGGTTCGAACCTACGTTGATATGTAGGTTACATCGGTTGCAATTCTTTTAACCCTGTCGTAGCTCAGTCGATTAAGGCGCGTCTGGGATCCTCTCGGACGTAGGTTCGAACCTTTGTCACGGCCCTTGTGGATTTGTCCATGCATACAAGTCTTTACGTAAACAATGAACAAGGAACAACGCAAAAATATTCACGTCCGATTAGATTATATTCAAGCTAAAATATTTTACAGAACATAAGAACATATGAACAAAGGTAAATGCAGAAGGCCTATTGGCCCATACGAGGCCGCTCCAATCGATAACCACCCAATCCCACTCATATACATGTCCAACCCACGCTTGAAACAATCGAGGGACCCCACCTCCACCACGTTACGCGGTAATTGGTTCCACAAATCAACAACCCTGTTACCGAACCAATATTTACCTAAGTCTTTCCTAAATCTAAACTAATTCAATTTATACCCATTGTTTCGTGTTCTGTCTTGCGTTGATACTTTTAATACCTTATTAATATCCCCTTTGTTATGTCCATTCATCCACCTGTAAAGCTGTATCATGTCACCCCTAACTCTTCGCTTTTCCAGTGAATGCAAATTAAGCTTTGTTAATCTTTCTTCATATGAAAGATTTCTAATTTGTGGAATTAACTTAGACATCCTATGCTGGACACGATCAAGTGAATTTATATCCATTCTATAGTACGGCGATCAAAACTGAACTGCCTAATCTAAATGGGGCCTAACCAGAGCAAGATATAGCTGAAGAACAACGCCAGGTGCCTTCTTACTAACACTTCAATTAATAAATCCCAGTGTTCTATTTGCCTTATTACGAACATTCATGCATTGATCCTTTTGTTTTAAATTCTTACTAATCATAACACCCAGATCCCTTTCACAATCTCAACACCATCTAGCTTGGATTTTGTAACTCTATCATCATTACCTAGCCTCAGAACTTTACATTTATCAGCATTAAACTGCATCTGCCAATCTTTTGACCATTTCAAAGATTTTCCATTTGTGTTCAAAGGGCCATCAAATAATGTTGTTTTTGTCGTTGAGTATAAAATTTTGTTCGAGGTTCAATCACACTTATTTCAACCATTACATAAAGTATTACGGTGCAGCTAATGGTCGCGATAAACAGTATTTGAAGAACTTTACTGTTCCTCCCTCCCCCTCCCAACTGTACCCCCTTCCACGTGGGGCCCCCTGCCCCAACTCCCTTCCCTGCCCTATAGGTCGGCCTCTAACTCCCTTGACAAATGAGTGGACAGCACTCGGGATTCGAGGTCCTGAGGTTCCGGGTTCGATCCCCGGTGGAGGCGGAAACAAATTGGCAGTTTCTTTCACCCTGATGCGCCTGTTCATCTAGCAGTAAATAGGTACCTGGGAGTTAGACAGCTGGAACGGGCTGCTTACTGAAGGTGTGTAACCAAAAGGAGGCCTGGTCGAGGACCGGACGCTAAGCCCCGAAATCATCTCAAGATAACCTCAAGATTAACCTCCACTGGGGCCCCCCTACCCCTCCAACTCCCTGCCATACAGTTGGGCCCCTAACACCCCCCCCCCCGCCGTTGGACGTGCTCCCCATCTTCCCCTCTCTGTCTTACTCAGCCGGGGCCCCCCACCACATCTTCCCTCCCTGGTGGTCTGAATGATTATTATTTTGCTAACCTCAGCCCTGGGGCCCTGAACGCGTTCACCGCCTCCGCGTCATGTACGACTAGCACCTGTGAGCACTATCATCATCTGGCCGGCTGTAGATCGTGTTTGGCGATGTGCAGCTGCATCTTTGATCGTCAGGGGCCGCTGGGGACAAGTTGGTCGGGAGTGGCAGAGAACACCACCCCCGGTCACCACCGTCTTGGCAATGTATTGTGTGATATAACAATATATTCGTGGTGGGAGAGGCCCCGCCCCACTCTCCCAGGTGAGGTGAGGTGTAGGGGGAGCCGCGGGGCAGAGGGAGGGAGAGCTGAGAGGCGAGGTGAAGCAGGAGGTTAGGGTTCATTACCGCCACCATACATATATATGCAAAATCTTCCCAGACCCAAAGTAAAACAGGATTATGTATATAATTATATATATATATATATATATATATATATATATATATATATATATATATATATATATATATATATATATATATATATGTATATATATATATATATATATATATATATATATATATATATACTTCAGTAATATATATATATATATATATATATATATATATATTTATATATATATATATATATATATATATATATATATATATATATATATATATATATATATATATATATATATATATATATATGTGTATATATATATATATATATATATATATATATATATATATATATATATATATATATATATATATATATATATATATATATATTGGTAGCAGTCTTTCCTGTAGACATATATTATTAAATATGACCGAAAAAGTAAGATTAATAATTCTAACGCGAATTTTCTCTATATTTCTTATGTTTCTTTTCACTGTCGATGGTAATTGAAAAATCAGTTCTCCAAAATTCATTTTTATTTCTAGTCTGACGCGACGCTAGAACGCGTTTCGTAAAAATCAGTTCTCCAAAATTCATTTTTATTTCTAGTCTGACGCGACGCTAGAACGCGTTTCGTAATAACTTATTACATTTTCAAAGACTAGGTTACAAACACACAACTAACACTAAACAGAGTTTTAACAGCTTTCATTTTATACCTGCATTTCGATGAGGTGATATGTTACAATAGTTTTGGATGAGGTGAAAACACACGTTCAACACAAGCCAGAATATGAAACAATGGGTATAAGTTAAAGGGAAGAATAGATCTGTAACTGCAGAGGACCTATTGGCCCATATTTCTTGATGCTTCTATCTTGGAGCGGAGTCTTGATGTGGGTAGAATATAATTGTGCATTAACTGGCTGTTGATTGCTGGTGTTGACTTCTTAATGTGTAGTGCCTCACAGATATCAAGCCGCCTGCTATCGCGGTATCTATCGATGATTTCCGTGTTTTTTGTTAAGACTTCTCTGGTGATGGTCTGGTTGTGGGAAGAGATTATATGTTCCTTAATGGAGCCCTGTTGCTTATGCATCGTTAATCGCCTGGAAAGAGATGTTGTTGTCTTGCCTATATACTGCGTTCTTTGAGGCTTACAGTCCCCAAGTGGGCATTTGAAGGCATAGACGACATTGGTCTCTTTCAAAGCGTTCTGCTTTGTGTCTGGAGAGTTTCTCATGAGTAGGTTGGCAGTTTTCTTGGTTTTATAGTAAATCGTCAATTGTATCTTCTGATTTTGTCTGTAGGGATAACGTTTCTATTAACAATATCTTTCAGGACCCTTTCCTCCGTTTTATGAGCTATGGAAAAGAAGTTCCTGTAAAATAGTTTAATAGGGGGTACAGGTGTTGTGTTAATTGTCTCTTCAGAGGTTGCATGGCGTTTCACCTTCCTTCTTATGATGTCTTCAACGAAACCATTGGAGAAGCCGTTGTTGACTAGGACCTGCCTTATCCTATAGAGTTCTTCATCGACTTGCTTCCATCCTGAGCTGTGGCTGAGAGCACAGTCGACATAAGCGTTAACAACACTCCTCTTGTACCTGTCTGGGCAGTCACTGTTGGCATTGAGGCACATTCCTATGTTTGTTTCCTTAGTGTAGACTGCAGTGTGGAAAACTCCGCTCCTTTCCATGACTGTTACATCTAGAAAGGGTAGTTTCCCATCTTTCTTCATCTCGTAAGTGAAACACAACACGGAATTCTGCTCAAATGCCTCCTTCAGCTCCTGCAGATGTCTGACATCAGGTACCTGTGTAAAAATGTAGTCAACATACCTGCAGTATATGGCCGTTTTCAAGTTCATATCGACTAAGACCTTTTGTTCGATGGTACCCATGTAGAATTTCGCAAACAGGACACCTAGGGGAGAACCCATGGCGACCCCATCTACTTGCTTATACATGTGCCCATCCGGGCCCCTAGGTGTCCTGTTTGCGAACTTCTACATGGGTACCATCGAACTAAAGGTCTTAGTCGATATGAACTTGAAACTGGCCATATACTGCTGGTATGTTGACGACATTTTTACACAGGTACCTGATGTCAGACATCTGCAGGAGCTGAAGGAGGCATTTAACCAGAATTCCGTGTTGCGTTTCACTTACGAGATGGAGAAGGATGGGAAACTACCCTTTCTAGATGTAACAGTCATGGAAAGGAGCGGAGGTTTCCACACTGCAGTCTACACTAAGGAAACAAACATAGGAATGTTCCTCAATGCCAACAGTGACTGCCCAGACAGTTACAAGAGGAGTGTTTTTAACGCTTATATCGACCGTACTCTCAGCCACAGCTCAGGATGGAAGCAAGTTGATGAAGAACTCTATAGGATAAGGCAGGTCCTAGTCAATAACGGCTTCTCCAATGGTTCCGTTGAAGACATCATAAGAAGGAAGGTGAAACGCCATGCAACCTCTGAAGAGACAACTAACACAACACCCTATTAGACTATTTTACAGGAACTTCTTTCCCACAGCTCATAAAACGGAGGAAAGGTCCTGAAAGATATTGTTAATAGAAACGTTATCCCAACAGACAAAGATCAGAAGATACAATTGACGATTTACTATAAAACCAAGAAAACGGCCAATCTACTAATGAGAAACTCTCCAGACACAAAGCAGAACGCTTTGAAAGAGACCAATGTTGTCTATGCCTTCAAATGCCCACTTGGGGACTGTAAGCCTCAAAGAACTCAGTATATTGGCAAGACAACAACATCTCTTTCCAGGCGATTAACGATGCATAAGCAATAGGGCTCTATCAAGGAACATATAATCTCTTCCCACAACTAGACCATCACCAGAGAAGTCTTAACAAAAAACACGGAAATCATCGATAGATACAGCGATAGCAGGCGGCTTGATATCTGCGAGGCACTACACATTAAGAAATCAACACCAGCAATCAACAGCCAATTAATGCACAATTATATTCTACCCACTTCAAGACTCCGCTCCAAGATAGAAGCATCAAGAAATATGGGCCAATAGGCCCTCTGCAGTTACTTCCATTCTTCCCTTTAACTTATACCCATTGTTTCGTGTTCTGGCTTGTGTTGAAAGTTTGTTTTCACCTCATCCAAAACTATTGTAACGTATCACCTCACCGAAATGCAGGTATAAAATGAAAGCTGTTTAAACTCTGTTTAGTGTTAGTTGTGTGTGTGTGTAACCTAAAGTCTTTGAAAATGTAATAAGTTATTGTGAAACGCGTTCTAGCGTCATGTCAGACTAGAAATAAAAATGAATTTTGGAGAACTGATTTTTCAATTACCATCGACAGTGAAAAGAAACATAAGAAATATAGAGAAAATTCGTGTTAGAATTATTAATCTTACTTTTTCGGTCATATTTAATATATATATAATATATATATGAAAACAAGCTTGAATGGTCCCCAAGCATGTATGCGAATGAAAACTCCACACCCGAGAAGTGACTCGAACCCACACCACCAGGAGCACATTTGCAACTGGTGTTCACGGTGCCTTAAACTAATCGACCATCAGTGACCGTAAAAAAGGCGGTGATAGCCGAGGCCATTTGAACGACCACCTCGACGGCACTTTGATAGTAATCTTGGGCATAGCTGTTTCATCAAATCACCTCATTTTTGTGTGGCCACGTGAGCAACACAAATGCGAACATGCTTGAATGGTCCCCATGCATATATGCGAATAAAAACTCTACACCCCAAAAGGGACTCGAACCCGGACTGCCAGGAACACATTACAGTGCGTGTACATGGTGTCTTTAACCACTCGACCATCAGTGACCGTACTCTTTGACCAAACTAAATTCCAAAGGGTAACGAAGGACACTACAGCCGAATTGAAGACGAAGGTACACAGATTGATCGAAACTGTGAACGCCAAGAAATCTGGACTCCATCTGCCAAAGGTTATTGGGGAATACAAATCTGATTATGAGTATGGGAATGTCAAGACCCACAAGCCTGGAAACCCACTTCGGCCAATCATCAGCCAGATACCCACACCCACATACAGACTGGCTAAGCGCCTTAACTGCTTGCTGACTCCTTATGTACCTTGTGCTTTCAGCCTGAAGTCTGCAAAGGAATTCGTTGACTTACTGCGGGAGCATGGGTTACAAGGATAAGAGCCTCGTTGGATGTAGAGTCGCGGTATTATCTACAGAGTATGTAGATAGTATTATACTACAACAGACACATAATATCTACAGAGTATGTAGATATTATTAGTAGGAACGTTATCCCTACAGACAAAAATCAGAAAATACAANCGGGAATTAAACCTCACTTCGTTGGAAGACAGACAGTTTAGGGGGGACATGATCACCCATTCAGATTCTCAAGGAATCGACAGGTTTAAAACATAAGACATAAGAACAAAGGTAACTGCAGAAGGCCTATTGGCCCATACGAGGCAGCTCCTATTTATAACCACCCAATCCCACTCATATACATGTCCAACCCTCGCTTGAAACAATCGAGGGACCCCACCTCCACCACGTTACGCGGTAATTGGTTCCACAAATCAACAACCCTGTTACCGAACCAGTATTTACCCAAGTCTTTCCTAAATCTAAACTTATCCAATTTATACCCATTGTTTCGTGTTCTGTCTTGTGTTGATACTTTTAATACCCTATTAATATCCCCTTTGTTATGTCCATTCATCCACTTGTAAACTTCTATCATGTCACCCCTAACTCTTCGCCTTCCAGTGAATGCAATTTAAGCTTATTAATCTTTCTTCATATGAAAGATTTCTAATTTGGGGAATTAACTTAGTCATCCTACGCTGGACACGTTCAAGTGAATTTATATCCATTCTATAATATGGCGACCAAAACTGAACTGCATAATCTAAATGGGGCCTAACCAGAGCAAGATATAGCTTGAGAACCACACCAGGTGTCTTGTTACTAACGCTGCGATTAATAAATCCGAGTGTCCTATTTGCCTTATTACGAACATTCATGCATTGATCCTTTTGTTTTAAATTCTTACTAATCATAACTCCCAGATCCCTTTCGCAATCCGACTTCGCAATCTCAACACCATCTAGCTCGTATCTTGTAACTCTATCATCATTACCTAGCCTCAGAACTTTACATTTATCAGCATTAAACTGCATCTGCCAGTCTTTGACCATTTCAAACCCTATCTAGATCAACTTGAAGTGATAGTGAGTCCTCCTCCGAATTAATTTCCCTACCGATTTCGTATCATCGGCAAATTTGCAAATGTTGCTACTCAAACCTGAATCTAAATCATTTATATATATTATAAACAACAGAGGTCCCAAGACAGAGCCTTGAGGCACTCCACTTACAACATTTTCCCACTCTGACTTGACTCCATTTATACTAACTCTCTGTTTCCTTTGGTATAGCCATGCCCTAATCCAGCTTAATATAGCACCCCCAATACCATGAGCCTCTATCTTTTTAATCAGTCTTTCATGTGGCACTGTATCAAAGCTTTGCTAAAGTCAAGGTACACAACATCACAATCCTTACCACTATCAACTGCCTCAACTATGCTAGAATAAAAAGATAACAAATTTGTTAAACATGAACGGCCATTTATAAAACCATGTTGCGACTCAATTATTAATTAATGTTTTTCAAGATGAAGACGAATTTTATTTGCTATTATAGATTCGAGTAACTTTCCCACAATAGACGTTAGGCTAATTGGTCGATAGTTAGACGCAAGTGATCTATCTCCTTTCTTAAAAACTGGTATCACATTAGCAACTTTCCAAACTCTGGCACTCTGCCTGACTCTATTGATTTATTAAATATGATTGACAGTGGGTCACAAAGCTCCTCTTTGCATTCTTTCAGCACCCTGGCAAACACTTCATCCGGCCCTGGGGATTTGTTTGGTTTGAGTTTTACTATTTGTTTAAGAACATCCTCCCTGGTAACTGCTAAACTCGTCAACCTGTCCTCGTCCCCACCCACATAGACTTGTTCGGCTGAAGGCATATTGTTAAGTTCCTCTTTAGTAAATACAGATACAAAAATTTTTAAAAATACTACTCATCTCTTCATCACTATCTGTTATTTGACCTGTCTCAGTTTTTAATGGACCTATCCTTTCCCTAGTCTTAGTTCGATATAACTGAAAAAACCCTTTAGGATTTGTCTTTGCTTGCCCTGCTATACGAACTTCATAGTTTCTTTTTGCTTTCCTTATCTCTTTTTTAACATTTCTAACCAGTTGTACGAATTCCTGTTCTAAAGTGACCTCCCCATTTTTAATCCTTTTGTACCAAGCTCTCTTTTTACCTATAAGGTTCTTCAAATTCTTTGTTATCCACTTTGGGTCATTAGTAATCGATCTATTCAATTTGTGTGGTATACTACGTTCCTGTGCTTTGTTTAGAATATTCTTAAATAAGTTATATATTGAATCCACATCGAAATCCCCATTTACATCACCTATCGCTGGGTTCATGTCTCGCTCCAAGACCGGCCCACACCCCATACCCAAGACTTTCCAATCAATTTGACCCAAAAAATTTCTTAGGCTATTAAAATCAGCTTTTCGAAAATCTGGCACTTTAACAGAATTTTCTCCTACAGGTCTATTCCATTCTATGCTAAATCTGATTTCTTTGTGATCACTGTTCCCTAGCTCACTCCCTATTTCGATGTCATTAATTTGTGTTTCCCTGTTAGTTAACACTAAATCTAAAATATTATTTTCCCGTGTTGGTTCCTTAATGTGTTGCGTAAGAAAGCAATCGTCAATTAATTCTAGAAAATCTTCTGCTTCACTATTCCCTGTTTTGTTCAACCAGTTTATTCCACTAAAATTAAAGTCACCCATGACATAAATACTGTTAGATCTAGATGCCCTAGATATTTCATCCCATAGATGCTTTGCTTCCATTCTGTCTAAATTTGGTGGCCTATATATAACTCCTATTATAATATTATTTGCTTTTTCGTTTAATTCTATCCAAATAGTTTCTGTGTGTGGCTCAGTTTTGATTCCCTCTTTGAGACTACATTTCAAATTGTCCCTAACGTATATGGCTACTCCACCTCCTCGTCTAATATATATATCTGTGTGAAATAGTTTAAATCCATTTATTTGATATTCAGCTAATAGTTCTCTATTATCTACATTCATCCACGTTTCGGTAAGTGCAATAATATCTATTTTTTCTGTGCAGACAAGAGCATTTAATTCGTTATTTTTTTTTCTTAGACTTCTACTGTTAGTGTAATATACCCTAAGTGAATTGTTATTTTGAGGCCCTTCTCTTTCCCTGATCATTTTGCCAATTCCTTTCTCCCACAAACACATACTTTTATTACCTCCTTTCTCCAAATTAATTTCCATACCACTATCTACTAACAGTTTAAACCCAAACAAACACCTCTAACTACTGATTCCAATGAGTTCGCAACAGCAACAACCCCATCCCTCGATAGATGCACCCCATCACGAGCATACAATTTATCTCTTCTATAGAAGTGTTCCCAGTTGTCCATGAAAGATATTGCATTTGATTTGCAATATCTTTCCAGCCGGCAATTGACACCAAGTGCCCCCGACATCCATTCATTTCCCACTCCCTTTCTTGGAAGAATGCCACATATGATCGGGATTCCTCCCTTGCTCCTAACTAATTCAATGGCTGTCCTGAATCTCTGTATTAGTTCCTCACTCCTAACTCGTCCAACATCATTACCCCCTGCACAAATACAAATTATGGGTTTGTTCCATTTCCCGTCATAATATCAGTCATGTTTCCAACAATATCACCAATTCCCGCTCCCGGATAGCAAACTCTTAATCTGTTCTCCCTATCTCTGGCACAAAACGTTCTGTCTAAATAATTCACCTGGAATCTCCCAAACCAAAATTCGCTTCGGTACCTCCTTAACTTTCTGAGCACCCTGAGGGCCCGCGCTTTGCCGCTCCTCGCTGATTTCCGTTCCAAGTGAACTGCTGGCTCATCACAGCACTCATCCTCAAACACGGCAAATGAATTTGCTGTCTTTAGGGCGTCTGTAGGCGGCCTTGTCAAGGTCTTCTTTAGACCCCTCTCCTTAACGACTTTCCACGACAAGGTCTTGTTAATATTGGTCTCCTCCTTCGTTTCTTCTCGATGTTTCAGCTGTCGTACCTCCTCTCGTAGGGAATCCATCTCTGCTCTCAGAGTTCCAACTAAATTTATCAACTCCTTCACTAATCCTTCCATTATTGCTATAATAATGTTACTATAATCGGAGCTCCAGCTAACACAACCTCTCACTGTGACAGCACCTGACTGACTTGAAGGGTTGATAAAGAAAGGCTATTTAACACAAGGGGCACACGCACTAGGGGACACAGGTGGAACTGAGTTCCCAAATGAGCCACAGAGATATTAGAAAGAACTTTTTTAGTGTCAGAATGGTTGGCAAATGGAATGCATTAGGAAGTAATGTGGTGGAGGCTGACTCCATACACAGTTTCAAGTGTAGATATGATAGAGCCCAATAGGGTCAGGAACCTGTACACCTGTTGATTGACGGTTGAGAGGCGGGATCAAAGAGCCAGATCTCAACCCCCGCAAGCGCAATTAGGTGAGTACTCACACACAGCGTTTTTCCTGATAAGGAACAAATGCGAAAGTGAACGTGAGCGCCGTCTTGCTGGCTTGCCGATCGTCACAGAAAAATATACACCCTTGAGAATTTGCCCAGCTTCGCTCCTACCAAATTCAGCCCCCGTTTGTTTTGTTTCACGTTGCAGGCAGTTAGATATCTGAATTATTTAAGCGTTTGAAAAAGATGTGCTGGTGGCAGGGAATTCCTCCCACCAGCTCGTCCTGCCTTTCAACACAACGAACACTATAGCATTTTGGGAGGATCTGGAAGTGTTCCTGGAAGATAATCCTCTCTAACCTTGTCTCCCCACCAGGCAGCAGGGTCGCATGGTGGAGGCGGTGACGCTGCTGGAGGAGAGTCTACGCTACGATGCAACCAACAGGGATGCCGTGTCGGCCCTGGCTGGGCTCTACAGCGAGGCCAGACGCTCCTCGGAGGCCGAGAGCCTCCACCTGGCACTGTTAGCTGCCCGGCCCTCAGACCCGGTGGTCCACAACAACTACGCTGCCTTCCTCCAGAAGATCGGTGAGTCCATCTTGCAGCCGTAACCTCCACCTCTCCTGTACAGGTATAGTAAGTGCCTGCACTCCCTTATTTCCAACCCTTCCTCCGAATGGACAGTACGTTTTAATACTAAACGTAATAAGTACATTCCTGACTGCATAGTACGTAAATACATTTAATTGTGCTGTTATATTTACCTCCCCATATATTCTCCTTATTTTCTGTTAATACACTCAAAATTTTTAGGTTGATGTTTTAGTGTTCAATTCTATATACACAAGTTTTTAATATAAAAATTTCTTTTTCAGTTTTATTAAACAATAGAGATTTTATACAAAATTTGAAAATATTCTGAGGTACTTAACAATATATTGAAAGACATTAGTTTTGTTTTATTAGTTTATAAAATTGTAATGTCAATATAGCCATAGGTTAAGTACTAATTGTAATTAAGAAGCAATAAATGCTATTTACATGCTTGTCCTCCTACACTAAGAAGGTTAGGTTAGGTAGTGGCTTTCTATGGAGCTTTTCAGATAAACTGTAATATTCACAATATTTTGGTACGATGCTCTCGATTAAATGTATTTATGTACTATGCCGATTGTCAGAATTGTACTTATTACATTTAGTAATAAAACGTACTGTCTATTCGAAGGAAAGGCTGCTTATTTCAGCAGACCAGTGAGGCCGTATCTTCCTTACTGCTAGGAATTGGTAAGTATATCCACTTGTTATTCCAAGCGATATATAATGGGGGCGCCTATTACTACAGTATAATGTGCGATGAAACAATCAATTATAAGTGAGAATAATCAAATTATGGGGCCTCCATGTTTCTGCAAACCTCCCACTTGGCTTTGGTTGTTATAACTACTGATGGCAAGTGACGTGTGTGTGTGTGTGTGTGTGTGTGTGTGTGTGTGTGTGTGTGCTTATGGTTCCTGCTGTGCTGCTCGCAATCTGGTTAAATATGTTCCTTGTACACATACGATTACTTGCACTCCACATCTATACACATGTATAAATGTTGATCTTTCATCATTATATATAAAATATATATGATAGGATACATGGAAAAAACTCCAGAAGTTCTCCAACTAGTGGACAATTGCACACCACTGGAGTCTCTGTTCTCGGCTCACAATCGGGGATACAGAGTTCGATACCCGGAAGGGAGAGAGCGAGGAAACAGATGGTTTGGCACGTTTCCTTTCATCTGATGCGTCTGATCCCCTAGCAGTAAATAGGTATCCGTGAGTTAGGTAAGTGTTGTGTGTGGCATCCTTGCAAAGATCAGTAATTCGACCTATGGGAGATCTCATTATAAATTAACCTAAAGTACAGGCTTCCAGTCCCGGCAAATGGAATTATAAGACTCGACTCCACTTACATGACATTATTAAAGGCTTCTCACGTATTTTTTTTTAACATTTCTTAATCCTACTAAGAAGTCTCACCTTAGACCAAGGAGAAATTCCAGAGATAAGAGAGGGATGGCTAACCAGGAACCACTGGAGAGTTTGAGATTACCAGCGGGAAAGTATGAAGCAGAAGTTTTTCTAGAATTAATTGACGATTGCTTTCTTACGCACATATTAAGGAACCAACGCAGGGAATAATATTTAGATTTAGTGTTAACTAACAGGGAAACACAAATTAAGGACATGGAAATAGGGAGTGAGCTAGGGAACAGTGATCATAAAGAAATCACATTAGCTAGAATGGAATAGATCTGTAGGAGAAAATTCTTTAAGGTCCCTGATTTTCGAAAAGCTGATTCAATAGCCTAAGAATTTTTTTGGGTCAAATAGATTAGAATGTCTGTTGTGATGGGTGTAGGCTAGACGTGAACCCAGCGACAGGTGACGGAAAAGAGGATTTCGATGTGGATTCAAAATATACCTATTTAAAATATTCTAAGCAAAGCCCGGAACGTAGTATACCATATAAATTGAATAGATCGAATACTAATGATCTAAAGTGGATACAAAGGATCTGTAGAACCTTATAGGTAAAAAGAGAGCTTGGTACAAAAGATTAAGAATGAGGAAGTTAGTTTAGAACAGGAATTCGTACAACTGGTTAGAAATGTTAAAAAAGAGATAAGGAAAGCAAAAAGAAACTACGAATTTCGCATAGCAGGGCAAGCGAAGACAAATCCTAAAGGTTTTTTTCAGTTATATCGAACTAAGACTAGGGAAAAGATAGGTCCATTAAAAACTGAGTCAGGTCAAATAACGGATAATGACGAAGAGATGAGTAGTATTTTTTATAATATTTTATATCTGTATTTACTAAACAGGAACTTAACAATATGCCTTTAGCCGAACAAATATATGTGGTTGGGGACGAGGAAAGGTTGACTAGTTTAGCAGTTACCAGGGAGGATGTAATTAAACAAATAGTAAAACTAGAACCAAACAAATCCCCAGGGCCGGATGAAGTGTTTGCCAGGGTGCTTAAAGAATGCAAAGAGGAGCCTTCCGAGCCACTGTCTACCATATTTAATAAATCAATTGAGTTAGGCAGAGTGCCAGAGTCATGGAAGGTAGCTAATATGATACCAATTTTTAAGAAAGGAGATAGATCACTTGCGTCAAACTATCGGCCAATTAGCCTAACGTCTATTGTGGGAAAGTTACTTGAATCGATAATTGCAAATACAATTCGTCTTCATCTTGAAAACCATAAATTAATAAATGAGTCGCAACATGGTTTTACAAATGGCTGTTCATGTTTGACAAATTTGCTATCTTTTTATTCCAGAATAGATGAGGCAGTTGATAGAGATAAGGATTGTGATGTTGTGTACCTTGACATTAGCAAAGGTCCTTGGTCCTTCGACCTATACTGTTTCTGATATATGTAAATGATCTCCCGGAGGGTATTGAATCGTTTTTCTCAATGTTTGCTGATGATGCAAAAATTATGAGGAGGACTGAAACAGAGAATGATAGTAGGAGGCTACAGGATGACCTAGACAGACTGAATGAATGAATCCAACAAATGGCTGTTAAAGTTTAACCCGAGTAAATGCAAAGTAATGAAACTCGGCGGTGGGAACAGGAGGCCAGACAACAAGAATATAGAATAGGAGACGAAGTACTTAATGAAACGGAAAGAGAGAAAGATCTAGGAATTGATATC
>WNGS01169498.1:22344051-22363466 GCA_020271785.1 Procambarus virginalis
TTCTACCAATATGTTAAAATTTATCAATGCTTGAAAAGGATGTGCGATTAACTTGATAGTTATCATGGTCATAAATGATTATAAGGAAACATAGACGTCAACTCCGTTATTTTCAGTTATTTTATGGTACATTATTATGTGTTAATATGGATCGTTATTTTCGGTTAATATGGTCCGGTATTGTTGGTTAATAATGTTCGTTATTTTCGGTTTAATATGGTTCGTTATTTTCGGTTAATATGGTTCGTTGTTTTCGGTTAATATGGTCGTTATTTTCGGTTAATATGGTTCGTTGTTTCGGTTAATATGGTTCGTTGTTTCGGTTAATATGGTTCGTTATTTTCGGTTAATATGGTTCATGTTAAAAAAGTGTATATACGCGAGCCTCGTATTGGAGGAGCTTGTAATAACCAGTTGATATCGGCGGGAGATAGTCATTATGTATCAGTCATAATAACGTAGTAGTTCTTAAGCAATCTTAAGAGAGAATGTGACGTCTGGAGGAGGTTGATGTCATACGCTCCTTCGTGTGGCCTACAGCACACAACTGGGGACTGAAGCGAACATATATTATTATTTAGCTAAAAAGGACGTCGTATATGAATACGACGTCCTTTTAGCTAAATAATATTATATGTATTTTTTCATGGTGAACTAGTCTATTTCTTGAAGCCAGATTAGAGAGTTAATGGTTTAGCTAAATATTCAGCGATAAAGAAGTGTTTAGTTCTTCACCCAGCTTCTTGAGGTAAATCGGTGTACTATTTGTCTTTTGCCAACATTTATGCGCTGGTTTTTGGCCTTAAATTCTTGCTAATCATGACCCCTAGATCTTTTTTCGCATTTGCAATGTTTCAATTTCAACACTATCCAGCAGATATCTGGTAACTCTATCATCATTGCAGATGATGAGTCACAATAACGTTCCTGAAGATTAGATATCTTGATAATTCTCCAGGACGGACCTTATACTTTTTACTCTTTTCATATTTTTAGCTTAAGTGTGTGTGTCACTACCTAGTCTCGAAACCCTGCATTTATCAACGTTTTTTTAACCTTCTAAAGTTATTTCTTTCCTAACTTTAGTAGTGTCTGCAAATATTGCTGCTCATTCCTGAATCTAAATCGTTTATATGTACAGTAAACAATAGGGGGTCCTAGAATAATGCCTGTGGCACTCCACTTATAACTATTTCGTCTTGTGACTGAACTCCATTTATACAACTCTTGTTTTGCTTTCAAATAATCGCGCCCTTATCCAACTTAGCATAGTTCTCCAGTACCACGAGTTTCTTCCAGTCACTCGTGAGGTCCAGTATGAAAACCTTCGTTGAAGTCAAGGTACACAACGTGACAATTAGTACCACTGTCAACTGCCTCAAATATGCTGGAATAGAGTGAATGGAAATTCATGGAACATGAATTTCCCTTCACAGCCCTTTGTAAAGCCATGTTGAGAATCCCTTATCAATTTGTGTTTCTCAAGTTGTACGTGAATATCTTTTCCGATTATGGAGTCAAGCAGTTTTCCCAGAATATACGTTTAGCTAATTGGTCGATAATTCGATGGAAGTGATACTTTCCCCCTTCCTGAAGATTGGTCCAACATTGACAACCCTCCGCGATTCCGTGTAATTTAATGGCATTAAATATGAATGTCAAAGGTTCACTCAGCTCTTATATGATCTTGGGACTCACGCAAACTTTTCGTCTGAGCCTGGGGATTGGTTTGGCTTTCATTTGTCTATGTGAAATTACTTCCTCCTTCTTAATGACTATACAGTTCAAGTGACCTTCCTCACCTCCTATATAGATTGGCTCAGGTGTTATCAAGTTCCTCTCTAGCAAGTACAGAAACATAGAACTTAGAATGTTACTTATTTCAGTGTCATTATCAATTACATGACCTTACTTATTTTCCCATGGACAAACCTTCTCTTTAGTCTTTGGTGTATCTGAATTCTCCCTTTGACATAGTTTAATTCCTTTTCCACTCAAAAATAGAAGAATTTTTCAGACGGATTCGTTTTAATTTTTAATAAAGACTAGATATTAGAAAACAAATCCGTCTAAAGTCTTCAAAATTCTGAATCACAAAATATTTACAAGGGTTAGACAACGGGCTCCCAGATAGCTTGAGCAGCTCGCTCATGATTCAGGATCACCTGTTCCCCGTGGACACCGAGCATCTAACTTTCAGGTTCTAAACCAATGCCTCTTCCAAGGGAGGAAAATGGTTAATCTCATTCCAGTTTCCAGAGGAGCGTATCCATCATGATGCGAGCCGCTCGTTCCAGCTTCGTCGGTGTCTTTCACTGCGCAAATTTGATCGGAATATTTGGTCGTCTGGTCGCTGCACGGGGTGAATGTCGTCTGGTCGCTGTACGGGGTGAATGTCGTCTGGTCGCTGCACGGGGTGAATGTCGTCTGGTCGCTGCACGGGGTGAATGTCGTCTGGTCGCTGCACGTTGTGAATGTCGTCTGGTCGCTGCACGGGGTGAATGTCGTCTGGTTGCTACACGGGATGAATGTCGTCTGGTCGCTACACGGGGTGAATGTCGTCTGGTCGCTACACGGGGTGAATGTCGTTTGGTCGCTACACGGGGTGAATGTCGTCTGGTCGTTTCACGGGGTGAATGTCGTCTGGTCGTTACACGGGGTGAATGTCGTCTGGTCGCTACACGGGGTGAATGTCGTCTGGTCGTTTCACGGGGTGAATGTCGTCTGGTCGTTACACGGTGTGAATGTCGTCTGGTCGCTACACGGGGTGAATGTCGTCTGGTCGCTACACGGGGTGAATGTCGTCTGGTCGCTACACGGGGTGAATGTCGTCTGGTCGCTACACGGGTGAATGTCGTCTGGTCGCTACACGGGGTGAATGTCGTCTGGTCGCTACACGGGGTGAATGTCGTCTGGTCGCTACACGGGGTGAATGTCGTCTGGTCGCTACACGGGGTGAATGTCGTCTGGTCGCTACACGGGATGAATGTCGTCTGGTCGCTACACGGGGTGAATGTCGTCTGGTCGCTACACGGGGTGAATGTCGTCTGGTCGCTACACGGGGTGAATGCAGTTCCTTCTATCAATTTGCCGCTCAGGAACAAATGTAATTGTTCTTCTTAACAAGAATCATGCTAACCCAACCAACCCACCTACCCCTATCGCGGCCGCTGCAAGGACAACGTGAATATTAGGATGCTTTAATGTTCATTAACACGATATATTTTGAACGAATTGGTTGATTTCGTAAGGCATAAGACGTATTGGGGGAGAGGAATGATTGGTGAGTGAACCTTTTACCCAAGATGGGCCATTATATCCCCTCACTTCTTCTTCCCCCGTCCCATCCCAAATCCTTATCCTGACTCCTTCCCAGTGCTATATAGTCGTGATGGCTTGGCACTTTCTCCCTGATAGTTCCCTTCCCTCCCCCCCCCACCCTTGCCCCTCAACTTTATCTTACCTTCCCGTTTACCCTCACCTTCCCCTCTTCTCTTCACCTACCCCCTTACCTTCCAAATGTGGGAATAATCATACGTCACCAGAGCTTTCAATAATGGTCTTTGACTAGTTGATCCTCTCCTCCACACGTGCCATTCTCCGCCGCCTTGACGGTCTTCACTGTTGATGGGATTAATTAGGCAATGTGTAGTCTCCCTACCCTATGACTCGCCATTACCAGGGAAACTGATATATGACTCTATTAGGATTGACTTCTCAAAACAGAACGAGCTCATGTGGAGCAATTAGTGAGTAGGGGATAATGCGACAGAACATGCTTATGTCTCTCTCTCTCTCTCTTGCTGCTAACCATCCATCCTTCCCCCCCCCCCTCTTTCACCGCACGTTCTAGCCAATACCCATCCCACTCAAAGCCCCTAATGATTGACCGTGAGACACGGCATCGGAAGGCTTCAGTGATACAAAGTCTGTTTAAGTCCTTGGACTCAGGCTGGAAATCGGAGGAAACGTCAATTAAATTTGTTATATATCACTGAGGCGTTAAAGACTGTCGATGTTAGTGGTTTGATACCTGGGAAACCTGCCATTGCCAGTGTATGTGTGTGTGTATCTCCTCGGGGCATGCCACTTTCAGGCTTAAGAATTTCATTCAGTTATATGCAGACAGTGTGTTTTTTTTTTAAATAAAATATATACAAATTTATATATATAAGAGTATGTAAACAAAAAAAGAGATGTATACTGTGCTCCGCGTCAGTTATTGGTCTGAAGGTACTTCAGGCCATACGAATATAGGAAAACCAAAATTGAGAAGATTGTAGAACATTTTACAGTTATTGCTGAAAACTGTGATGGGTTTAAACCCCAATTGTATGAATATATTGAAAATATTTTTAATTTGTGATATACATATTCTGCAAGAACACTGGCTTAAACTTCGCGAATTTGAAAACTTCTTTAAATTTGTAGATGGACTAGTTACAGTGCCAGCCCTGAAATGTCGGATTTCAGGGCGTGGCACTTGCGTCTTCCACGTCAAGTCGTGGAAGACCCTACGGCGGTTCTGCCACCCCGTGGCATAGCAACATGAAGGGCAAAGTATGTTGTTTATGCCACACCAGTGCGCGTTACTGCTGTACTTGTATTCTACAAGTATTTAACAGGCAGTATCAACGGTGAAGATGTGCACGATGCTAACCTCAAGGTGACAGGTGACCTAACATCAAGGTGACAGGTGACCTAACATCAAGGTGACAGGTGACCTTAGCTCAAGGTGACAGGTGACTTAACATCAAGGTGACAGGTGACCTAACCTCAAGGTGACAGGTGACTTAACATCAAGGTGACAGGTGACCTAACCTCAAGGTGACAGGTGACCTAACATCAAGGTGACAGGTGACCTTAGCATCAAGGTGACAGGTGACCAAACATCAAGGTGACAGGTGACCTTAGCTCAAGGTGACAAGTGACCTAACCTCAAGGTGACAGGTGACCTAACCTCAAGGTGACAGGTGACCTAACCTCAAGGTGACAGGTGACCTAACATCAAGGTGACAGGTGACCTAACATCAAGGTGACAGGTGACCTAACATCAAGGTCACAGGTGACCTAACCTCAAGGTGACAGGTGACCTTAGCTCAAGGTGACAGGTGACCTAACCTCAAGGTGACAGGTGGCCTAACCTCAAGGTGACAGGTGACCTAACCTCAAGATGACAGGTGACCTTAGCTCTAGGTGACAGGTGACCTTACCTCAAGGTGACAGCTGACCTAACACCATTTTTTCTCAACAAGTCGCACATATAAATCTGCTTTCTGCGTTCACAGATGCCGACAAGTTATATAATCCTGATTTCATTGATGAAATTAACATTAACTTTAGGGTTCTGTCATGGGATGGGAGAGGAGGGTCTCAGAGTGATCATGTTCTCATTGAAGGCTGATCTAACTTGTCACATGTGTGTGTGTATGACAGGTTGTCACTGACAGTGACAACCTGTTATAGACACCTTCACTACACCTCACTTGCAAGTTGCTGCTGCTGCCAGTGAGAACAGATACCTCACAAGAACTTGGATAAGACCGCTGTTGCAGACTTGGATAAGTTTAAATGCTTGCTTAACGGGAAACATGATGATATTCACATTCTAACTGATGGAGTTGCCCGCATTAATCTTCAGTGTAATTTGAATCAGGACACTCAATGACGTTTTTCTTCGTGTCATATCAGTGCCAGTTATGACGGGAAAAGAGATTATCCTTCTTAACAAACAAAATTATGAAGAGGTATGCCTGGTTCAAATGATCACGTTACGGATTTCCAAAAAATCTTTCGACACAACCCAGAGATGGCTGGTCACCCCAGATCAGAGGTAACACCAGGGGGTCCTTCTCATCAGGTCATGAAGAGGACCAAGGAAGTGAAAGATAATATTGTGAGAACAAAAGTTTGCTGATAACCTTTCAAGGGAAAACACTTTGATAAACTGTGGGTTTAAATTCGAAAAATAAAAATCACACCAAGGGCTAATGAACGTCGTTTACCATTCCTCACGCCTCATAACATATGTAATGTTCTCAGAGAAATATTCAACGTTGAACAAGAATTCTTTGTTCCGGACAAATAAGAATGGAACAGATCTGACTTCAGCTGTACATGACGCATTTTTTACACCCTGTCCCATAATCTTAAACACCTGTACACTGTATATGTTGAGAAAACTGTAAGAAAGCTAAAAGAAATAATAATAAAAATATAGGGAGTTATAATATTCCTTTTAACATATACTTTTTTGGCGTTCCATCTTTAAGGTTGTTAGTGTGTATATAGCAATGTGTCTTCGAGGTTTTCCCCTCCAATGGTACTCTGCCACCTGTCATAAAGTAAACTTTGTCTTTCCCTTCAAATTGTAAACTAAATGTTACCTTATGCCAAAAGTATGTAAGTTTGATTTAATCTGCTGTACACCTATGTTTAGTCCAGTCATTTTGTCTCCCACTAAACCAACTCCAACCGCTTGGGGTGGACGGTAGAGCGACGGTCTCGCTTCTTACAGGTCGGCGTTCAGTCCCCGACCGTCCAAGTGGATGAGCACCATTCCTTTCCCTCCACCCCCCCCCCCCGGTCCAATCCCAAATCCTTATTGTGACCCCTACCAAGTGCTATATAGTCGTAATGGCTTAGTGCTTTCTCCAGATAGTTCCCTTACCTTCTTGTTTCTTATCCCTATCCTCCCCACTTACCTCCTTTCTTGCCTCCTATCCTTACCCCTATTTCTCCAGCTGTTTCTTACCCTTGTCCCCCCACCCACCTCGCCCAACGGGCATCCTTACCTATATTTGATTCGAGTCAGCCATTATTGTAAATTGTGTAAGTTATTGGGAATAAAGTTTGTGAAGCCAAGAGCCGGCGAGGCTTTACCCGTCGCCTCGGGAGGGGAGAGATGAAGCTTGTTATGGTAACACCTCGGGCGGTCCACCACCCGGCATCGTGTCCGAATGAAAAAGTAACTGAACAGGGCTCATCACCAGCCGTTGTTTCCGGGCGTTGGGGTAGGGATGGATGGATGGACGGAAGGAAGGAGGGAGGTAGGGATAGAGGGACAGATTAAGGTAAGACTGGACAGCTGGTAAGACGGATAGACGGACGCATGCAGGGAGGTAGGTCTGAGACGTGAGACCAACGGACGGACAGTATGGGAAGGGAAAGGAACTACGAGGGGAAGGCACCAAGAAATTACGACTATATAGCACTGGGAAGGGATCAGGATAAGGATTATGGATGGGACGGGTGGGGGAAAGATTGGTGGCCGACCAGTTATGGAGGGTCGGGGAGGTGGTCTGGTACATTGGTGTTATGTTGAGGTAGAGTCAAGAGCTGTGTGACACTGCCTGTGTTAATATTACCTTCACCCAGTGTCTACACACGATGGCCTCAAGAATAACGAATAACTAGACAAATTCCAAAACATAAAATGTAAGTGGCCACTTTTCTGTCCGTCTTGGACCCCCGTCGTCAAGTCCTGGATCCCTTCCTCATGTCCTGAACCCCCTCTTCATGTCCTGGACCCGCTCGTCAAGTCCTGGACCCCCCCCCCCTCGCCAAGTCCTGCACCCCCTCCCCCGTCAGGCCTTGGATCCCCTTCCTCAGGTCTCGGAACACTATTGAGTGGTGACAAATAACAAATAACTGAGCTTGGAAATGTAATATTCAAGTGCATTTTATTTGACCTCTTTCAGTGTCGGCTTTGAAGCAACTTCTTTACTTTCCTTTTTTTTAAATAACTAAGAAAAATGTCGATGTCTACGGAATACTTTTATACCGGTTGTGACAGAATTGGGTCACCGTGTTAAAAAAATATTTAAATTAGTCAGGCGTAAAAGGCTTCTCTTATTTATTTTACTGTGTAAGTATTTTTAAGTTTTTGTTCTTCTCCGTAGGCTTATGGGCCATTCACAAAGTTATTTAGATTCAACGAGTGCTTGAGCGTTAGAATGACGTACATATTAGAGGTGGGACCATTGGATATATTTCACATATGAAGAAGTTTGGGTTGGCGGAGTTGCCTCGTATGGGTCAATAGGCATTCTGATGTTTCCTTTATTTGTTTGGTCTAAACAGTTTAAGGAGAGGCACTTGCCCGCATCCTCGTAGGACTCAAAATGTTGGCTGCTGCAGCGCGATTCAATTTTGCTGTTGCATGATTGTTTTCTGCATGATTACAGATATTGCTTGAAGCACAGAACCATTGTCTCGCTAGAACTGTGAGGGTCACCAGGCCAACAAGAACTAATATTTTTAACACAAAATAAAAGATAGATTAATAGATAAACTATTGACAAACTAAATCATATTGAAAAAGGTGTTGGTAGTTTTCATTCCATTGGCAATGATAAGGATAATAAATAGGAATAAAATGAATACATGGCAAGGTTGAGGAAATAATTGAAGTGAGTAATGTGAATAATACATATGATAATTAAATAATTATTGTGTGTAAAAATAACAATGATCGAGCACTAATTGATTATTAATTTCCTGTCACCACCTGCGTTGGACAGATGAATGGCAAGCTCATCAATGTGGATCTTACTTGGGCACGTGACGGGTTGACGACACCAGGATCAGGGCGGCGTGGTGTATGTGTCCACATCTCCCGCTGGTGCACGTCTCTCTCGCTCCTGGGGGCGGAGACGAGACCTCTCGCTCCTGACGGCGGAGACGAGACCTCTCGCTCCTGACGGCGGAGACGAGACCTCTCGCTCCTGACGGAGGAGACGAGATCTCTCGCTCCTGACGGAGGACACGAGACCTCTCGCTCCTGACGGAGGAGACGAGACCTCTCGCTCCTGACGGAGGAGACGAGATCTGTCGCTCCTGACGGCGGAAACGCGACCTCTCGCTCCTGACGGAGGACACGAGACCTCTCGCTCCTGACGGAGGAGACGAGACCTCTCGCTCCTGACGGAGGAGACGAGACCTCTCGCTCCTGACGGAGGAGACGAGACCTCTCGCTCCTGACGGAGGAGACGAGACCTCTCGCTCCTGGCGGAGGAGACGAGACCTCTCGCTCCTGACGGGGGAGTAAAGATTCCCAACTCGACACACCGTAACGATCCTCTTCCTGAAGGAATTTAATTTCGGAATTCCACCTTTAGGACAAAATTTCGGTAAAGGAATTCCGCTCTCGACCTATTACAATAGACATGAGTTCTTCCGTCTTGCCCAGGGAGTTGTTGAGGGCGGGCAGGATGTCCTTCCCAGGGGTGTGGTGGGGGGGAGCCCCTGTGGGTGTGGTGGGGTGGAGAGGATCCCCCTGTGGGTGTGGTGGGGTGGAGAGGGGGGCCCCTGTGGGTGTGGTTGGGTGGAGATGGGGCCCCTGTGGGTGTGGTGGGGGTGGAGAGGGGGCCCCTGTGGGTGTGGTTGGGTGGAGATGGGGCCCCTGTGGGGGTGGAGAGGGGGGGCCCCTTTGTGGGTGATGGGGAGAAGAAGGCCCCCTGTGGGTGTGGTGGGGAGGAAAGAGTCTCCCCTGTGGGTGTGGTGGGGAGGAGAGGGGGGTACCCCACATGGGTGTGGTGCAGGAAAGGATTGTTGCGACTGTCTGTCACATGACAGAGCGGCACGCACGCGCGCACACACACACACACACACACACACACACACACACACACACACACACACACACACACACACACACACACACACACACACACATGCAAGGATGTGGTTGAGATAGACCTCACTGGAAGGTATGTCAATTCAGCCCCCCTGTATGTTGTTGATCACATACAGGGGCTGAAGCAGTGTGTCTGTATAAGTGACATGGTAGACTTCACTGTGGAGAGGGTGGGGGTCCTGAAGCTAAACTCCCAGTGGTTGAAGATGGTGACAAAGATGAGCAATGTACAGAGAGGCTACAGATGGACATGGGTGGAGTGTGGTGGAGGCGTCTCACCACAAAAATAAAATGTTTTGATAATCGTTTGCAATGGAAGGGGTTCTTGGGAAGCTCGAGGGGAAATGTGGTGGAGGTGGTTGTGGTGGAGATGGTTGTGGTGGAGATGGTTGTGGTGGAGGGGGATTGTGGTGGAGATGGTTGTGGTGGAGATGGTTGTGGTGGAGGGGGGTTGTGGTGGAGATGGTTGTGGTGGAGATGGTTTGTGGTGGAGGGGGATTGTGGTGGAGATGGTTGTGGTGGAGATGGTTGTGGTGGAGGTGGGATTGTGGTGGAGATGGTTGTGGGGGAGATGGTTGTGGTGGAGGGGGATTGTGGTGGAGATGGTTTGTGGTGGAGGGGGATTGTGGTGGAGATGGTTGTGGAGGAAATGGTTGTGGTGGAGATGGTTGTGATGGAGGGGGAGTTGTGGTGGAGGGGGGGATTGTGGTGGAGATGGTTGTGATGGAGGGGGATTGTGGTGGAGATGGTTGTGGTGGTGGGGGGATTGTGGTGGAGATGGTTTGTGGTGGAGGGGGGGTTGTGGTGGAGATGGTTGTGGTGGAGATGGTTGTGGTGGAGATGGTTGTGGTGGAGGCGAGATTGTGGTGGAGGGGGGATTGTGGTGGAGGGGGGATTGTGGTGGAGATGGTTGTGGTAGAGGGGGATTGTGGTGGAGATGGTTGTGGTGGAGATGGTTGTGGTGTAGGTGGGATTGTTGTGGAGATGGTTGTGGTGGAGATGGTTGTGGTGGAGGGGGATTGTGGTGGAGAGGGTTTGTGGTGGAGGGAATTGTGGTGGAGATGGTTGTGGTGGAGATAGTTGTGGTGGAGGGGGGGTTGTGGTGGAGGGGGATTGAGGGGTTGTGGTGATTAGGGTTGGCCAAATGTGTTAACCTGTTGCACTCAGTGATATGACAACCGGTTATCGGTTTGCCACTCCGTAATACTACAACAGTTTTGCCTAACCAAAAACGTACACACCTAAACAACCCCCTTAACCCGTCGAGGGCTATGAATATAAAGCGTCAATATTACGGTGCTTGATGCTTTACAAATCGCATTTATTACGATTTGTTGATAATGCGACGCAATAAGCGGAAGGACGGGTTGCAGAGATTTATATATAACTATCCTCAAGTATGAGGCAGTACGAGGGCCGTGTGGTAGTGCACGGTAGTTTATATATAAGTAGTAATAGTATATAAGTAATATATAGGTACATATAGGTTGGTAGTTTATATAGCAAGTCTTCCCCAACCTGACACTTGCATGGAGCCTTCATTTACTTTATCCCGAAATTTTGGACATAATTCAAGAAAATGTAATTAATTCTTAATCCTTTATAAGAGGAAATGACAGTTTGAGCAAAATCAAAGAATGTATTAACGATGCGTTAGTTTGGTTGTGGTCCGCTCAGAAATCAAATAATTACGATGTTAAAAATATATTTCAGGAAAAGGAAAAACGCATATTACATGGAAAATTACGGTCAAAAGAGAAAAAACTAGTTNGTGAATATGTCAGGATGAGAAGAGAGGCAGAAAGACAATACGAAAATGACATCGCAAGCAAGGCAAAGACTGAGCCTAAATTGTTGCATAGCCACATAGGAGAAAAACAACAGTAAAGGAACAGGTTATAAATTAAGGATAGGGGCAGAAGGATTCACTAAATGACAAAGGAAGTGTGTGAGAATTGAATAATAGAAATTCCAGGAGGTCTTCACCTTAGAGCAAGGAGAAATTCCAGAGGTACGTGTGGGAATAGCTAACCAGGAACCACTGGAAGAGTTTGAGATTACCAGTGGGGAAGTAAGGAAGTGTTTACTAGAGTTGGATGTGACAAAGGCTATAGGCCCGATGGAATCTCCCCTTGGGTTCTAAAGGAAGGAGCAGGAGAACTGTGCCCACCAACTTCCATAGTGTAAACAAATCACTGGCAACAGGGGAACTGCCAGATATTTGGAAAGCAGCCAACGTAGTCCCGATATACAAGAAAGGGATGGATAGACAGGATGCAGGCACTGAACTACAGGCCTGTGTCCCTAACCTGCATACCATGCAAGCTGATGGAGAAGACTGTGCGAAAAAACTAGTGGAGCATCTGGAGCGAAGGAACTTTGTAAACACATAGCATCAACATGGGTTCAGGGATGGCAGGTCCTGCCTCACAGGGTTACTTGAATTCTACGACCAGGCAACAAAAATAAGGCAAGAAAGAGAAGGGTGGGCAGACTGCATATTTTTGGATTGTCAGAAAGCCTTTGATACAGTGCCACACAAGAGGCTAGTGCGAAAGTTGGAGATGCAGGCTGGAGTGAAAGGGAAGGTACTCCGGTGGATAAGGAGTACCTAAGCAACAGGAGACAACGAGTCTGTGTGAGAGGTGAGGTCTCACATTGGGGAGACGTACAAGTGGAGTCCCGCAGGGGTCAGTCCTTGGACCTATACTGTTTCTGGTATATGTAAATGATCTCCCAGAGGGTATAGATTCGTTCCTCTCAATGTTTGCCGATGATGCAAAAATTATGAGGAGGATTGAAACAGAGGATGATAGTAGGAGGCTACAAGATGACCTAGACAGACTGAGCGAATGGTCCAACAAATGGCTGTTGAAGTTCAACCCGAGTAAATGCAAAGTAATGAAACTAGGCAGTGGAAACAGGAGGCCAGACACAGGATACAGAATAGGAGATGAAGTACTTAATGAAACAGACAGAGAGAAAGATCTAGGAGTTGATATCACACCAAACCTGTCTCCTGAAGCCCACATAAAGAGAATAACGTCTGCGGCATATGCGAGGCTGGCTAACATCAGAAAGGCGTTCAGGAACCTGTGTCAGGAATCATTCAGAATCTTGTACACAACATATGTAAGACCAATCCTGGAGTATGCGGCCCCAGCATGGAGCCCGTACCTTGTCAAGCACAAGATGAAGCTGGAAAAAGTACAAAGGTATGCTACTAGACTAGTCCCAGAACTAAGAGGCATGAGTTATGAGGAAAGGCTGCGGGAAATGCACCTTACGACACTGGAAGACAGAAGAGTAAGGGGAGACATGATCACAACCTACAAAATCCTCCGGGGAATCGACCGGGTAAACAGGGATGAACTATTCAACACTGGAGGGACACGAACAAGGGGACACAGGTGGAAGTTGAGTACCCAAATGAGCCACAGAGACATTAGAAAGAACTTTTTCAGTGTCAGAGTAGTTAGTAAATGGAATGCACTAGGAAGTGATATGGTGGAGGCTGACTCCATACACAGTTTCAAGTGTAGATATGATAGAGCCCAGTAGGCTCAGGAATCTGTACACCAGTTGATTGACGGTTGAGAGGCGGGACCAAAGAGCCAGAGCTCAACCCCCGCAAGCACAATTAGGTGAGTACAATTAGGTGAGTACACACACACACTTTTCCCGGCCTAGGCGGAAACAGATAGACAGAGTTTCTGTCACCCTGGTGCCCCTGTTACCTTAGCGGTAAATAGGTACCTGGGAGTTAGACAGCTGCTACCGGCTGCTTCCTGTGTACTCACCTATTTGTACTCACATATTTGTGCTTGCGGGGGTTGAGCTTTGGCTCTTTGGTCCCGCCTCTCAACTGTCAATCAACTGATGTACAGATTCCTGAGCCTACTGGGCTCTATCATATCTACATTTAAAACTGTGTATGGAGTCAGCCTCCACCACATCACTGCCTAATGCATTCCATCCGTTAACTACTCTGACACTGAAAAAGTTCCTTCTAACGTCTCTGTGGCTCATGTTGGTACTCAGTTTCCACCTGTGTCCCCTTGTTCGCGTCCCACCAGTGTTGAATAGTTTATCCTTGTTTACCCGGTCGATTCCTCTGAGGATTTTGTAGGTTGTGATCATGTTTCCCCTTACTCTTCTGTCTTCCAGTGTCGTAAGGTGCATTTCCCGCAGCCTTTCCTCATAACTCATGCCTCTTAGTTCTGGGACTAGTCTAGTAGCATACCTTTGTACTTTTTCCAGCTTCATCTTGTGCTTGACAAGGTACGGGCTCCATGCTGGGGCCGCATACTCCAGGATTGGTCTTACATATGTGGTGTACAAGATTCTGAATGATTCCTTACACAAGTTCCTGAACGCTGTTCTGATGTTAGCCAGCCTCGCATATGCCGCAGACGTTATTCTTTTTAGGTGGGCTTCAGGAGACAGGTTTGGTTTGATATCAACTCCTAGATCTTTCTCTCTGTTCGTTTCATTAAGTACTTCACCTCCTATTCTGTATCCTGTGTCTGGCCTCCTATTTCCACTGCCTAGTTTCATTACTTTGCATTTACTCGGGTTGAACTTCAACAGCCATTTGTTGGACCATTCGCTCAGTGTGTCTAGGTCATCTTGTAGCCTCCTACTATCATCCTCTGTTTCAATCCTCCTCATAATTTTTGCATCATCGGCAAACATTGAGAGAAACGATTCTATACCCTCTGGGAGAAACGATTCTATACCCTAGAATCGTTTCTCCCAGAGGGTATAGAATCGTTTCTCTCAATGTTTGCCGATGATGCAAAAATTATGAGGAGGATTGAAACGGAGGACGATAGAAACGGAGGTCTGTTTCTTGTGTGTGTGTGTGTGTGTGTGTGTGTGTGTGTGTGTGTGTGTGTGTGTGTGTGGTGTGTGTGTGTGTGTGTGTGTGTAAGAGAGAAATATATGTAGTAGACATAATAGAGGAAAAATAGATTGGTTAGAAAAGCGGGGTTCAAGACCTAATAGCTCGATTCTGCAGGCACAAATAGTAAATACAAATCAAAACTACACAGCAGTGGGTGAAGCAGAAGGCGGGTTAACTCACCAGGTACACGGTGGAGGAGAGCATGTGGGGATGGCGGGTGAGGACGCTGGTGAAGGTAGATTCCGCCTCCTCCAGGCGACCAGTGTTGAGATACAGCTTCCCAAGACTCTCCTCGATCTCTGCCTCCCAGGCCACCGCCAGCGCCCTGTACAAGACCCCACCACCATCATCATCCAGGGATGAGAGTTAGGTAGAGACGTAGAGACTGGTAGTGTGGGAGGTGGTGGTGGTGGTATTGTGGAGATCAGCAGTAGCTGCTCTGCTAGTTATTCTTTGGCGATTATTGTTGTGAGATGAAGGTAATCAGTGCGGACTTTGAACGTGTTGCCTGACTGACTGCGGGTTGGAGGTAGGTCTGTTTCTTGGTGAACGGTTGAGAGAGATTGAGGGAGAAGCGGCGGAGACAGACATGTCTTTCCAGGACGGGGAACAGACATGATAGGCAGGGTCATCTCCCTAACATTTAAATGGAACAGTGAATAGGAGAGAACTTCACCCTGTCCCAATTGGTTGTATCTCCCTACCTCCCTTCCCTACAGTCTGTATCTCCCTACCACCCTCCCCTACAGTCTGTATCTCCCTCCCTTACCTATAGCCTGCATTTCCTTCCTTCCTTGCGATTGGATGTTGTTATGATCTCAGCCTGCAGGAGAAACGAGTCTCCCCTTTGAGAGTTATTCAGCAAGCCTGACCTAACTGGAAGGTGCAGGAATTATAGAGGCGATAACACAGATGTAAGATGGTGTGTTGGATTTAAATAAAAATTTGAGAATAGGGGCAATGAACTAGAAAACAGATAAATGACTGGTTAGGAGATGTGGACAAGTTGCTGGAGGTGTGAGGCTCGCTTTGGGAGAGCCTTGACCTCACTTGAGGCCAGACTTCGCAGGGGGAAAGCCGCGCTTCGTCGAGCTCCCGCCAGAAGGGACCCCTAGCGATATTATCTCCAAGAGAAGAGAAGGTGCAGACGTTCCAGCTGTTGAATCGAGCTGAAGACGTTGCGGTCTCAAGTCCTGGACGGCGAGGAGAGAGTATTAAGCCGCCCAGTGACAGTTTTGTGGGCTGTGACAAGCGCCCTGGTCAGACGTTGTCAGAGGGAGAAGCGCCCTCGACCAGATAATCTGTGGTAAGCCCGATTTAAACCAGTTCATAGTGATTAGTTGTAATTGGTCGTGTGCCCAGCGACAATAGCAATGTTTATTTACAAGTTAAACATGTTTTGGTAAGGCAGAGAGCCTAAAATAAGAGAGTGAAGTGGGAGGAGCGCGGAGCCCGGCTCCTGAGGGAGGAGGCCCCTCCCAGCATGAGTGAGGCTCGCCAAGCGAGGTGGCGCATGGACCCACCCCGACGGGGGAGTCCACTCTCACTAAATGTAGAAGACAGATAGAGATTGGAGGCAAAGATATTGTGTGATTAATTTTGTTTATGAGTTAAAGGGGAAACATTTTATTGGAGTGCAAATGGGTTGCAGGTTTGTCTTTGGGGAAGAAGTTGCTGAGGACTTCGAAGCCAGCACAGAGGGAGTGGTTGATGAGACTCCAAGGCAGGGAAGGAGAGGACCTCGAGCTGTGAGGAGAAGCAGTGAGGAGGAGTGTCACGTGCTTCTGCAGAGGTGGTGAAGTGCCACAGTTATTCGAGGAAACTTTATGGTGCAGCAGCCAGGAGAGCTGTGGATGATCCTAATAGGAGTAGAGAAGCACCATAATTGTTCAAAGAATCTTCATGGTAGCAGCCTGGAGGAGCTGCAGAGGATTCTGGTGTTTAAGCCCTGAGGAACCTGAAGTTGTCAGGGTAGTGAAATAGTTCTAAATGATCACTTGTATGGAGGTGAGAGTATTTGTCATTAGCGTGAACGACGCAGTGAGAGGTGAGTGATCGTTTGCCATTTATGTGCCAAGAAGTGTATATTGAAGTTTAGAGCTACAGACGTAGGCAGGAGTACCTACAGATATATATGTATTCTAAGACTGATAGAATGGTCGATTGATTCGTTGTGTGGCACGGATCATTTATACTGATATATATATATGTATGTTATTGCATTCAAATGCTGATTTGCCTTATATGTGTTTATAGGTATATATATATGTATACATTCTCTTGATGGTAGTGTAACATTATATTGTAAGACTTAATCTACTTGAGGAGGTTGATAATATTAGGTAATACCAAGAGATAGGATACCACTTAGCAAGCTGAGGATAGAGTTCTGATGGTGTTGGAGTGCAACCTGATTATAATAGTACAGAGTATAGGATTCATCATTATTATTATATGTATGCGTGTATTGTATATGTACTTCGTCCAGTAAATGTATCCAAATTTGCTGGTGTTTGCACTTGTCCCAGTGAGGCTTCCCAGGAAATAGTAAAGAAGGAGAGAGAGAGCAAGAAACAGGAACCACTGCTGTGGACAGGGTAAGACAGAAGTCTAGTAAGACAAAGGGGATTGAGGAGGTCATATTCCATAAGGAGAGAGTGGGGAGTCACAGCGGCTCGAGTGGGTGTGTGCACGTGACAACAAGGCTGCGTGTTGGAGCCGCATCACCTAAACGTGTGACGTTGAGCCCCTCTCCAAGAGCCAGAAGTGCCTAGTGTGATCTCCTAGTGAAATATGAGCATTTGTCGAGTTGTGGGTTGGGTGGTCCGTCAGCGGTAACACCACCCAAACCACCACCGCAACAATGTATCGTCGTACACAACACAATGTTCACTATTCAAGAATGGCTTCCATGTAAGTTTGTGTTCAGTGTTATGTAAGGAACTCAGGTCCTTAATGTCGAGACGTGTTTTCAGGCTCAGCAAGTTTCCCTTGCTTGGCCCCCAGCATAAATTGGCTAGAGAAATGATTTGTTAATTGCTTGAAGAAAATTAGTCAAATATTAACCCAACCGGCATGTATGAAGCGACTATGTTTTGAAAGTGACTTGGAGACGAATAGACGAATAAGTTACGACTTATCAAGTCGTAACTTGATAAGCGTTCGTATCATTGTGTGGGTTGGGATTTTTTTTGCCTTAATTTCTCGTTTTAATGTATTGATTCATATAAATATATATATTTTAGACCTACTGTGGCTCGCTAAAAGTAACACTAAATAAACAAAGGGATGAGAGGGGCGTGCGGGCGTACCTCTTGTAGAGCATCTCGGCCTGATTGTTGTTGTGTAGAGTGAGCATGAGTCTGGCGGTGTTGACCAGCGCCACGGTGTGCTCCGGGTCCAGCCTCAGTGCCGCCTCGTAGTGCCGCAGTGTCGCTTCCCGACGACCTGAACACGGACATGATGTGGCTCTCAGTGCCACCCTGTGCCACTCTTCACACAAGTGTGGTATAATGTGTGTATTATGGGGCCTTCCACCTGTTACTCACTTGGCTCTGTTACTCACTTGGGTCTGTTACTCACTTGGGTCTGTTACTCACTTGGGTCTGTTACTCACTTGGGTCTGTTACTCGCCTGGGTCTGTTACTCACCTGGGTCTGTTACTCACCTGGGTCTGTTACTCACCTGGGTCTGTTACTCACCTGGGTCTGTTACTCACCTGGGTCTGTTACTCACTTGGGTCTGTTACTCACTTGGGTCTGTTACTCGCCTGGGTCTGTTACTCACCTGGGTCTGTTACTCACCTGGGTCTGTTACTCACCTGGGTCTGTTACTCACCTGGGTCTGTTACTCACCTGGGCCTGTTACTCACCTGGGTCTGTTACTCACCTGGGTCTGTTACTCACCTGGGTCTGTTACTCGCCTGGGTCTGTTACTCACCTGGGTCTGTTACTCACCTGGGTCTGTTACTCACCTGGGTCTGTTACTCACCTGGGTCTGTTACTCACCTGGGTCTGTTACTCACCTGGGCCTGTTACTCACCTGGGTCTGTTACTCACCTGGGTCTGTTACTCACCTTGGTCTGTTACTCACCTGGGTCTGTTACTCACCTGGGCCTGTTACTCACCTGGGTCTGTTACTCACCTTGGTCTGTTACTCACCTGGGTCTGTTACTCACCTGGGCCTGTTACTCTCACCTGTATCTGTTACTCACCTGGGTCTGTTACTCACCTGGGTCTGTTACTCACCTAGGTCTGTTACTCACCTGGGTCTGTTACTCACCTGGGTCTGTTACTCCCTGGGTCTGTTACTCACCTGGGTCTGTTACTCACCTGGGTCTGTTGCACCTGGGTCTGTTACTCACCTGGGTCTGTTACTCACCTGGGTCTGTTACTCACCTGGGTCTGTTTCTCCCTGGGTCTGTTGCTCACCTGGGTCTGTTGCTCACCTGGGTCTGTTACTCACCTGGGTCTGTTACTCACCTAGGTCTGTTACTCACCTGGGTCTGTTACTCACCTGGGTCTGTTACTCACCTGGGTCTGTTACTCACCTAGGTCTGTTACTCACCTGGGCCTGTTACTCACCTGGGTCTGTTCTCACCTGGGTCTGTTACTACCTGGGTCTGTTACTCACCTGGGTCTGTTATATTCACCTGGAAAGTTATTTGTAAATTGGGGTGTGGTTGGCACAGGTGCACTTTGAACTATGCTCCTTTGCGATGTTCTCTTTTTGTTCTAGATACTTAAGAGAGAGAGTGTGTACGCGCCTGAGAGGAACGCAGACGGCGAGCGTCCTAAGATGTTGTCATGAAGTCATCGCCCGGCTGACGGGTCGTTCCTGCCCCTAGAATTCAATCCCGTAACCTAATTTGGG
>WNGS01169498.1:22396509-22411457 GCA_020271785.1 Procambarus virginalis
AGTATATGGTTAGTACCAGTATATGGTTAGTACCAGTATATGGTTAGTACCAGTATATGGTTAGTACCAGTATATGGTTAGTACCAGTATATGGTTGGTACCGTATATGGTTAGTACCAGTATATGGTGGTACCAGTATATGGTTAGTACCAGTATATGGTTAGTACCGGTATATGGTTGTACCAGTATATGGTTAGTACCGGTATATGGTTAGTACCGGTATATGGTTAGTACCGTATATGGTTGGTACCAGTATATGGTTGGTACTGGTATATGGTTGGTACCGGTATATGGTTGGTACCGGTATATGGTTGGTACTGGTATATGGTTGGTACCGGTATATGGTTGGTACTGGTATATGGTTGGTACTGGTATATGGTTGGTACCGGTATATGGTTGGTACCGGTATATGGTTGGTACTGGTATATGGTTGGTACCAGTATATGGTTGGTACTGGTATATGGTTGGTACCGGTATATGGTTGGTACCGGTATATGGTTGGTACCGGTATATGGTTGGTACCGGTATATGGTTGGTACCGATATATATATGCTGGTTACTTGGTAATGGTGGTATGCGTGCTAGTCGTGGGAGCGTGACCAATTACACGAGTTTATATCTTTACTTGATATATCCGGCTAAACATATGCTCAAGTAACGTCTAATCAGCGTTGTATAAACGCTGGATTAACGTTGAATCGACGTCGGATTAAGTCACAATAACGTCATCGTTGCTAAATTTTCTGATGTGTTGTTTGGATTCGGATGTGTGGTCGGATTAGTTTAATCAACGACAGATTAACATCTAATCGAAGTTTAATCAACGTCGGATTAACGTTTAGCAAACGCTTAATCAACGTCGGAATAACGTTTAACAAATGTTTAACAAACATCGGATTAACCTTTAATTGACGTTGGATCAATGTTTACTCAACGTAATGGACATTAACTTAATGTTACATCAACGTTGTTTGCCCATTGGGGCGAGGGGAGGGAGGGGGGAACCACAGCACATACCCCTTATATTAACGAATATTTGCTATCCAGTGGACACGATATCCAAGAACAACGCCACTCTTGGACGCTGTGTCCACTGGCTTAGATACAAGCACAAATAATCTATGATAACGACAGATTCTTTTGCTAGATACAGTTACTAGCATATGCTTCCTAGTTACTACTACTACTACTAGCATGCTCCCTCACTATACACGCGCCCATTCTAGACCTCCATCCTAGCTTCAGTTACAGTCTCGTTTCCTTCACATCTATAGGCATGTCTGTATCCTGGAAGGAGATTGATATTCATAGGTATGTATATTCCCCCGAGAGCTAGAGGCGTGTATCCTGGAAGGAGATTGATATTCATAGGTGTCAACACACATGACAAATACTAATGCAAAAATATTGATAAGGCAAAAATAGGAAATTATAAAATTGTGACAAATTAAAAATCCGAAGAGGCCTAAAAGGCACGGATGGAAAAAACAGACGCGTGGCAAAAAATTAATATGGCAAAAAAAAAACACATGTGGCAATGAATTGAAATGGCAAAATTTGACGTAGCTGAAAATTACGTGGCAAAAATAGATTTGGCAAAATATGAAGTTAACAAAACAAGGAAAGTCGCAAATAGTAAAGATAAAACTCGATGGAAAAACAACATAAAAAATACGACAGATATCGAAACAGTTGCATAGCTTAAACACCTTGGGAAAATAGGGCGATATGGGTTAAAAATCTCATAATCGGGAAGGTAGAAATTTGAAGAAAGACGGAAGCAGACCGCGTTACTCAGCAGACCGGGGCAGCGCAGGGCAAGGCAGGTGAGGTCAGGACAGGTGAGGTCAGGACAGGTGACGTCCCGTGAGGTCAGTGCACCACCACCACCACCCCTGAAAACCCATCTTCTCGCAACCACCAATAAATTAACTGGCGACGCTCTATATCAGATTTTTTGTTTAAGTGCATCACAACTCTCATGTTTGTAACACCATCAAGAGTTACATCAATCACGAGGTTAATGATTAACTACTTATACTTTTTATTTACGTGTATTCATGACTTTATCAATGTATAAAGTGGCGTTTTACACTGTTCCCTGGACGCGTCATACACAACATAGAAACTAGTTTTATTGACATTCTATTGCGCATTTAGTTGTAAGAGATAAAGCAACAATGATGTATTGGCTCATTTTTGCCCACCAGCGTATGGTTACTATAAGCTCTTCTCCTGTGATGAGGTGCTCCACCTGTGATGAGGTGCTTCTCCTGTGATGAGGTGCTTCTCCTGTGATGAGGTGCTCCTGGTATCATACATTCATCACCAAATGTTTATATACGTCAGTGTGAGTGGAATTATTAAATAATTTCTCGACTTTCTTAACTTTGTATTGAGCAGTTAAATAATTGTTAAAACAAACACTAACACAGGCGCATGTAACCACATTTGATATTATTTGTGAATAATATATATATATATATATATATATATATATATATATATATATATATATATATATATATATATATATATATATATTTACAGAAGTATAAGTCGCACTTTCATGAGCAGTAAAACAGGATGTCAACATTAGAGGTTGCAATTTACAAGCATATTAGCATGCGAGGCAAATCAACAAGAAAAATGTGATTTACAGCTGAAATACTGTAGGGTAAGGTTCCATGTATGCCTAATTATTCCATTTCAAATAAGGTCCTGAAGCCTTTTATTTGCTCAAATTACCAAAATTGATATATATGTGATTCTATCTGTTGTCACGTTTCAGAAATTATTTCAGCATTTAACTGTAACATTTTTGCGACATTTAAACGCCCCCAGCATGGAATAGTGCTTAATATGTAGCGTTTAATATTCACAAAATTGCCTCGATCACCAAATTAGTAATATATACAGACGCGAGAGCTTGGGTAACTCAGATCTAATCACGCATTATCATACAAGAGCCTTTGAACATAAACATACCGCTCGTCTTATAATAGATGATTACGTTTGTATGCAACCATTGGTAATGGACCAGCTGGCCAAGGATGTTTACACTATCTTCCCCCACTGAGGGAGTTACCTTGAAGTATTCTGAAATATATCAGATGTTACGAGCGTATTGCAAGACTGTATCAGTCAGCGAGTAAGCTGGAGCTCTTGAGTTTAAGTAGGAGAGCCTCTTATTCCTGGGTATATTTGGTATGTGTATGTTTATTTATATTTGCAATATATATATATATATATATATATATATATATATATATATATATATATATATATATATATATATATATATTTATAATAGTGAAGAAGGGTATCATCTGTAGTTAGAATTGGGACCCATAGCCTCGGAGAAAAGAATTAAAAGCGCTCGGGATTTTGTAGGTTCTCAATAATGCTGGTTAAACGTTATTTTCTCCTACCAACCCCCATTGTAATATATATATATATATATATATATATATATATATATATATATATATATATATATATATATATATATGTATGTATGTATGTATATTCAGTTGCATATAGTCCTGGGGACCATTCAGGCTTCTCCGCATATATATATATATATATATATATATATATATATATATATATATATATATATATATATATATACATATATGAAAATGTGTGTATATGTAAAATATTTAGGTATAATTACTGCTAGAAACTGTCATATACCCATTTCCCATCCACATGATGTCGCATTAACTTTAGTGTGTGTGTGTTTGTGTGTGTTTATAACCTTGACCTGCGTACTGGCGCAGGGTTCGTGTGTGTACCACGAGGACATGTTCCCCATAACCAGGGAGTGGGGGGGGGGGAGATCACCTCATTGTACAGCACACGAGGTCTCCAGTCGCTGCTTGTATCCTTGTTGCTTCGAAGTCTGACAACATATGCTCATAAATTCTCAAACTCTGTGAAAGGTGACTTTGCGTAGGTATCCTCCTCAATGTGTGAGTCAGTGCTACTAAGACAACAATTCAATATATAGACTGAGAGTTTAGAGCACTGACTCCCCAGACACAGGCTTGGTGGTGCCAACGTGTAGTGTGTTCTGCTGTAGCAACTGTGACATATTTTCCAACAAAGTGCTATTTTTGTAGCAGGTATATAATGAAGTATTTTCCACGAATTCTTTGTTTCATTCAGCATGATTCCTTTTACCACGTCATCTCAAGGGCTATCTCAAACACGTCCCCTCAAGGGCTATCTCAAACACGTCCCCTCAAGGGCAATCTCAAACACGTCCCCTCAAGAGGTTAACTCAAAACTGGCGTTAACACGTCTGCTCAACGGAGAATCGATTTAATGAAAACCACGTGTGTGTGTACTCACCTAGTTGTACTCACCTAGTTGTGCTTGCGGGGGTTGAGCTCTGGCTCTTTGGTCCCGCCTCTCAACCGTCAATCAACAGGTGTACAGGTTCCTGAGCCTAATGGGCTCTATCATATCTACACTTGAAACTGTGTATGGAGTCAGCCTCCACCACATTACTTCCTAATGCATTCCATTACACTAATTTTAGTTTAGTTTACACTAAGTTTAGCTAGTTTATATCTATGACCTCTTGTTCTTAAAATTCCAGGTCTCAGGAAATCTTCCCTATCGATCTTATCAATTCCTGTTACTATTTTGTATGTAGTGATCATATCACCTCTTTTTCTTCTGTCCTCTAGTTTTGGCATATTTAATGCCTCTAACCTCTCCTCGTAGTTCTTGCCCTTCAGTTCTGGGAGCCACTTAGTAGCATGTCTTTGCACCTTTTCCAGTTTGTTGATGTGCTTCTTAAGATATGGGCACCACACAACCGCTGCATATTCTAGCTTTGGCCTAACAAAAGCCGTGAACAATTTCTTTAGTATATCGCCATCCATGTATTTAAAAGCAATTCTGAAGTTAGAATGCGTGGCATAGGCTCCTCGCACAATATTCTTTATGTGGTCCTCAGGTGATAGTTTTCTATCTAGAACCACCCCTAGATCTCTTTCTTTATCAGAATTCTTTAAAGATTTCTCACATAATATATAGGTTGCGTGAGGTCTATGTTCTCCTATTCCATATTCCATAACATGGCATTTATTAACATTAAATTCTATTTGCCAAGTGGTGCTCCATATACTTATTTTGTCCAGGTCATCTTGAAGGGCATGACAATAATCTAAGTTTCTTATCCTTCCTATTATCTTAGCATCATCAGCAAACATGTTCATATAATTCTGTATACCAACTGGTAGATCATTTATGTAGACAATAAACATCACTGGTGCAAGAACCGAACCCTGTGGTACTCCACTTGTGACATTTCTCCAGTCCGATACATTGCCTCTGATCACTGCCCTCATTTTTCTATCAGTCAGAAAATTTTTCATCCATGTTAGAAGCTTACCTGTCACCCTTCCAATATTTTCCAGTTTCCAGAACAACCTCCTATGTGGAACTCTGTCGAAAGGCTTTTTTAGGTCCAGATAGATGCAGTCAACCCAACCATCTCTTTCCTGTAATATCTCTGTTGCTCGATCATAGAAACTGAGTAAATTCGATACACAGGATCTTCCAGATCGAAAACCATACTGTCTGTCTGATATTATATCATTTCTCTCCAGGTGTTCTACCCATTTAGTTTTAATTATTTTTTCCAATATTTTGACTATTACACTTGTCAATGATACCGGTCTATAATTAAGGGGGGTCTTCCCTGCTTCCACTTTTGTAGATTGGAACTATGTTAGCCTTTTTCCACAAATCAGCTACAACTCCTGTAAACAGGGATGCCTGAAAAATCAGTTGAAGTGGAATGCTGAGCCCAGGTGCACATTCTCTCAGAACCCATGGTGAAACTCCATCTGAACTAACTGCTTTGTTCTTATTTAGCTCCTTGAGCATTTTTTCCACTTCGTCTCTAGACACCTCTATGTTCTCAATGTTGTTCTCTGGAATTCTTATTGTATCTGGTTCCCTGAAGATTTCATTTTGTACAAACACACTTTGGAACTTTTCGTTTAATGTTTCACACATTTCCTTTTCATTTTCCGTGAATCTATTTCCCATTTTCAACCTCTGAATATTATCCTTTACCTGCAATTTGTGTTTATGAATTTATAGAATAGACCTGGTTCTGTTTTACATTTGTCTGCAATCCCTTTTTCAAAATTTCTTTCTGCCTCTCTCCTCACTGCCGTGTAGTTGTTTCTCGCATCTTTGTATCGCTGGTATGTTTGGGGGTTTGGCCTCTTCCTGTATTGATTCCATTTTTGTCTTGTGGTCTCTGGCCCTCTCGCAATTTCTGTTGAACCAATCCTGTTTCCTAGTTCTGCATCTCTGTTTTGGTATAAAATTGTTGTGCCTTTACCATATATTTCACAAAACTTGACATAATCTCATTCACTTCCTTGTCTAGCAATAAGTCTGTCCAATTATACACACTAAAAAATTTCTAAGGTTGCCATAATGTCCTCTCCTAAAGTCAGGTTTTTCAATTGCTTCAACCTTCTTATTTTCTTCCAGATTATAACGCATTGCATACTTTATTCCCAAAAGGCNTGTCGCATCAGGTGTCTGGAGATTATTATGCAACTATCATATATATGATTATAAATGCTTTATGTTATTTATGTTAACGGGAAATGCCACATTTCTCGTGTCCGGGGGGACGCGAGATCGATCCCATTAAGCTGCCTCGACTTTTCCTCATCATCAGCTTAGCTTTCCCAAGTAACCTGGCGCTGCAGGCGCCGTCATAGTCTTCACTAATAAAATGCAGTATTAAGGTGCATATTATGGAGAGGGGGATGTGACCTGCTGCATGGGTAACAGCTTCTCCCCCCGAATTAACCTATCCTGGCTTTGCGCCCTGGAGAGGCCACTCCAGACTGATAACCAGAGCGCAACTCCACTGTCTCCTGAGACTGATGGATGCCTACTACTAAGGATATAACGACCTCCTGATACAACGGTCACAACAAGGGAAGAATGTATCCGTAGCAGGCATAAAAAACGCGCAGAGTTACGACGTCGTATATATGCGATGTCGCAGTTGTATGCAATTCAAATTGTACGGCTACCGCGTCGGTTTCTTAAGATGTGAATACGTCATTCATCGCCATATTGGATACAGAAATGTACAAGGATAACGATAATGTCAGCCACCAGCGCTCAACCAAACGTAACCAAACCTAACTTAACTCAGCCAAACCTAACTTAACTCAGCCAAACCTAACCAAACGTAACCAAACCTAACTTATCCCAGCCAAACCTAACCATAACGTAACCAAAACTTATCCAAATCTAAAACAGCCAAACCTAACCAAAGGTAACAAAAATATGACGTAACTTAACTAAACCTAACCAAACCAAATCAGCCACGAGGACAAAAACAGCCACGAGGACAAAAACAGCCACGAGGACAAAAACAGACACGAGGACAAAAACAGCCACGAGGGCAAATACAGCCACGAGGACAAAAACAGCCACGAGGGCAAATACAGCCACGAGGACAAAACAGCCACGAGGACAAAAACAGACACGAGGACAAAAGCAGCCACGAGGACAAAAACAGCCACAATGCCCACTAAAAAAAAACATTTATTGTGACAAAATCCTGAAAAGCTCTTTTAATGTTCAACAGATCCACCCAGTCCGGGAAACTTTATGCCAAGTTGACTAATGACAACAGTAATGTCGCTTTTTAGGTCGTGTTGCAAAGTCCAGGTGATGAATGCGGCCGGTGGGGGCTTGTCATAGGCTTTTCATGTTTTACATTTTGTTTATGGGCAACTTTGAGTAATCTCGTCATATTATTTAATACAAATGGTTATTAAAAAAGATATAATGGGTGTTTAAGTGGACGTAGCTCCGTAATTTTCACTTTCTCATTCCGTCGTTCCCAATATCATTAATTTCTTCTCTAACCCTCTCTATCTTTCTTCATCCCTCGTCCATTTTTACCTACCTCTCTTTCTCTCTCTCTCTCTCTAATTCTTTCTGTCTTGAACTCTCACTTTCTCTTTCTACCTTCCTCATTCAATCCTCCCTATCTTTATCTGTCGACCCCTCTTCTCTCTCATCTTTAACTGTTCCTGAATGTTATGCTGACTTTTGCTGTCAAGAGATACCAAGTTCTTGATCTTGCATTGCCTATACTTACACTTACATGCGGCCACAGGACTCTGACCCTTGTCTAGCCAGGGGGGGGGGGGAGAGAGCTGTCTCCAGTAAGTGACACCTGCACTACACCACCACCAGTGACACCTGCACTACACCACCACCATCAGCGACACCTACACTACACCACCACCAGAGACACCTACACTACACCACCACCAGTGACACCATCTCCGCTCTGGCAGCGGGCGATACCCAGCTTATAATTACAATAAAGTGAATTTCAGCTACGATAACACCCAGACATGATAAGATATACTCGCAGTTATATATCCAAAATTACAAAATACACATAATATATGTGAGCTTTCAAGGAAATAATTTCTTGACTACAAACACAGAAAGCACTCGAAAACATCAAGAAACGTTTACTCCTCTCGCAAAGACCATGTGTATGGGCATCACATCCATTATATATGTGTACAAACACATGACTGTCGCTAAAATGGTATGAGGTCTTTATATACAATAACTATATGACTATAATTATAATTAAAAACACGGCTGTTTGAGAATAGCATTATATTCTGCAGACCAAGAGGAATTCATTAGGAGATTGTCTGAATATGTAAAATGCTCCGTCAATCGCCGATATTAAGGCTTCAGCTCTCGGGCTGCTGTAACCTCTGCCATTACCGCCTACAGGAGGGATATATATATATATATTCTTGTACAGCCACCAGCACGCGTAGCGTTTCGGGCAGGTCATTAATCCTAAGTTCCCTGGAATACGACCCCCGCGAAGAATCGTTTAACAACCAAGTACACATTTTACTGTTGAGTTAAACAGAGGCTACAGTTAAGGATTGGCGCCCAGTAAATCCTCCCCAGCCAGGACTTCGAACCCAGGAGAAATCGCTTGCGAAACGCCCGGCGAGCGTCGTACCACATTTGCTCCACGGCCGCCCACATGATCAACATGGGGGGAGCACAATCAATTGATTTCAATTAAAATTCATCTCACTGATGGTACCTGGATGAGGAAAGTATTGTGGGCAACACCCAGCAGCAGGCACTGTAGAGCAACAGTGCCAGTGATAAGCAACAACCCGGTATGCAACATGACATTAACAACCACAATGCCACAACTATGACACCAATGTCAAAGGGATGCCAGTTGGCAACACATTGATAACCACGTTGACAATTATAACCGAGTGATAGCCAGAACAGCAATATGGTACCTACGATACTCATAGTCTCCAATGATAGCAACCTGTCCTCACACTTATTGCACCGCAATTCAAACGCAATCGACCCGAGCCTCGAATTTCAGCGATTTTGTGAAATAAAACACATTGCGACACTGTGACTAATAATCATCTTAATCATTGTATACCTATAGGATCACACGCGTCTGATTAGGCTATAAGTGCTACATATTTGACGCTTGTTATATGAGAACGAGCTGCGGGCAGATCTCAACATCGTGGTCACACAGGAACGCGAGTTCAATCCCATTGCATTGCCCCGAAAGGTCTCATCATGGATATATTCCGCTATTGTGATTTCGCTGTGCTGAATAATAGTTTGTCTTGCGGTGATAAAAGCAAACGCAAGACACATCGTTGTTTAAAGCAGTAATCACTATAATGGATCAGACTGCTGAACAAATCCACAAGGGCCGTGACGAGGGTTCGAACCTACGTCCGAGAGCATCCCAAACGCTGCCTTAATTTTTTCATTTGAAGCATCAGGCTATTGTGATTTCTGTGTGTAATGAGCAGACTGATGCTTTGTTACGGGCAACAGTAACGAGAATCGTTCGTCTCGACAAACATAATTACCAATCCCACTCTTAACATGCTGAAATTAGCAGCAAAGCAAATCCAGAATGAACTTCACCGTCACAAAAGAGACAAAGGAATTCCCAGACTGTATTGTTCTTATATTAGCAAAGAAAAGCGCCTTGGTTTATGATGAAGCAGACGTAGAATATAAATATTATTATTTTGTTTCCGCGCCAGTATTTGCCGTCGAAATTTAAAATTAAAATTCCGTCAAAATTTAAGATGAAAATTCCTTCTCCAACACCAGTACTTGATAATTGCAAAACATTTTGCCTTGTAATATTAAAGATCAGACAAACTTCTTGGAGCCGACAAAATCCACCACAGAATCGTATTCCGTACAATTTTAATCCAAATAATCGAAACCCTAGGCCTAAATTAGCCTCATAATACGTCCAGTGGTGACGGCGGCATTAAAAGACCTCAAATTAAAGAAAAACTGTATCAAATCATGGTTTTTGGTCTTATGTTTATGATGGATGAGGATGGGAGATATTTACACCTGTGCTTCAGAGACTAGTTCATAAGTTTTACATAAGACTTCTCAAGTGTATAAAAAGGTGCAAGGTTAAGAGATAGATGCCTTTTTAAAATATTCAAACTTCACGTGATGAAATTATATTTGTATACTAACGATTATTACAGGTTACATTGGAAGCGTGCGCGTAAGAATGTGTGCAATACTAGATATCAGGAAAGATTTCGTGACCGAATTTCATACAATAACACTGACAGGCTGAATGAGGATAAAAATGACAGACGGTGTCAATGGCATGAGAATAATAGCATCAATCCTGAGCACACACACACACACACAAGGGTCGGGAGTAATGGTACAGCAATGTGAGCTGTAGCTTCATCAATCGATGGGAAGTGAAACAGATTTCGGTAAATACATTTAGCATAATATAAGAAGCTGAGCAAGCTTGAGCTTGGCGGCCATGTTAAAACTTCTACACACTATTTACCGGGTGTGTGAGCGACGCTTGTTCGAGTTGTGTGAAGCACAAGGCGAGTCCTTACCACGTGCTTCAGCCCGTCCTCCAAACAAAGGCCAAAGTCCATTCCATGCACCCGCCAAACCCACTATTTATGAATAAAAAACGGGGATCACACGACCCGCAACTGATGACGTCCGAACACTTCCGGAACAAATGCTTGGCTGACTTTTGTTCAAACCACAACGCTGTAAATGCTTCACCCACGTACTATAAATACAAATAATCGCCAACAGAACCTAAATACCTAAGCTAACCAATGCCTAAATATGTACAATATGCTAATATATACAATATTAAATCATGTTTGAGAAAATTCCTATTTTGAATGAACAGCATGTTAAGACTGATGAATGCGTCTTTGGGGTGGACCGCTGGATGGAATGGACTTGGTCTGAGGACCGGTTGTGTGTTCACCTTGTTCACCTCCCATCTAATTACACCCCTCGTATGATCGCTGCTAGTGGCAGGCGATCCTGCCACTAACAGGGATCGGACTGCCAATCCCGGACGCAGGTTCGAATCCTCATCACGGCCCATGTGGATTTGTTCCCCTGCTAGTGGCTGTGTGCGACATGTGCAAAATACAAAACGTGACAACAAAATACCGTTGTGACGCACCTGCCTGCAGCTGCTATTCCACTTCCAGAAAAATTAAATAAAAGTTAAGAGCCAGAATTGTATGACGCTAACAATGGTAAAATCGTATTAAGAAAAAAATCAACAATTTATGAATAAACAAGCATAAATAAAATCAACACGAGTGTCAGGACATTTTCTATAACCGAAGAGAAAATAATCTACATAAACGATGCAGAACCTTGTGAAGGAAGCAGTGTGGCTGGGGTTCCACCTTACCTTGCTGTTACCTTGCGATGATTTCTGGGCTCATCGTCCCCGCGGCCCGGTCCTTGACCAGGCCTCCTCGTTGCTGGACTGGTCAACCAGGTTGTTAGATGGGGCTGCTCGCAGCCTAACGTATGAATCACAGACTGGTTGATCAGGTATCCACGAGTCACTATAAAAACAAACTAGTTCCCAAGCCTCAAAACCGAATGCATCCATCAACCATGAGACTGAACCATCAAATACACAATGACCTTCAGCACTAACCTTTCACTCAGGAGATGTTCAAGCAATGGTTCCATCAAGCAGTTACGGAGTACGTTTGGAAGAATGCTTGCAGCGCGCTTACGTCAGTCTAGGCGCCAGATTCAGGAGACAGTTACGCAAGCACTTACGAACCTGTACATCTTTCCTCAAATTTTGGCGGCTTTGTTTACAATTATTAAACAATTAATGACCTGCGAAGCACCAGGAGGCTGTTTATAACAATAACAACAGTTGATTGGGAAGTTTTCATGCTCGTAAACTGTTTAATAAATGTAACCAAAGCCGTCAAAGATTGAGGAAAGATGTACACGTTCGTAAGAACTTGCGTAACTGCTTCGTGAATCCGAGTCCAGGCCTTTCGCACATGTGCGGTGATTTCCTTACAACGCAGCATGCACACAACGCCCCCATTAATGGCTAATTAGTAATTACGAAACATATATGCAAACAATGTAACCACACTCACAGATCTACAATAGTCTGTCGGACGGAATCAGTTACATTCCACTGGGTATGTTGTTTGTTGTTTTAGAGTTAGCTATTCAGAACGAAGTGTCCATGTAGCAAGGGTTATGGCGAGCCCGTAAAAACCGTCCCACTGGGTATTAATACGGGAGTGTATAACAAACACACACAGCTCACTGAGAGACCACTTCACTTCACCTCGATCAAGCATACAACTTTGACCGCAACCTGTCCTCAGGCCAGGCTCGTTCAACCCGCTCCCGTCCCCCCAAGATCCATCGATCAACTTTAAACTACTGTGTGTATTCAAATAGACTTGTTTTCATATATAAATTAATGTTATTATTCATTAAAGTTTTATGTTTAGTTAGGCGTTGGTTTGGTTAGGTGTTTAAGTTCTTGTTGGCGATTATTTGTGTTTGTAGTACGTGGGTGAAGCATTTACAGCATTGTGGTTCGATCAGAAGTGTTCGGCTCAACACTGTTTGAGCAGCCCGTCCTCCAAACAAAGATCCAAAAGTGATTCCATGCACCCACCAAACCCCCTGTTTATGAATGAAAAGCGGTTTACACACGACTCACAACTGCTGACGTTCGAACATATCCGGAACAAGTGCTTCACTGACGAATTTTGTTCGAACCACAACGCTGTAAACAGCCCGTCCTCCAAACAAAGATCCAAAAGTGATTCCATGCACCCGCCAAACCCCCTGTTTATGAATGAAAAGCGGTTTACACACGACTCACAACTGCTGACGTTCGAACACATCCGGAACAAGTGCTTCACTGACGAATTTTGTTCGAATCACAACGCTATAAATGCTTCACCCTCGTACTACAAATACAAATAATCGCCAACAGAACCTAAAACCTAACCTAACCTATCCTATGCCTATATATACACAATATGCCAATATATTATAATACTAATTTATACTTGAGAAAATTCCCGTTTTGAATGAACAGCATGTTAAAATTTATGAATGCGTCTGTGGGGTTGACCGCTGAATGTAATGGACTTGTGTCGAGGACGGGTTGCTTTAAATGCTTCACCCACGTACTACAAATACAAATAATCGCCAGCAGAACCTAAACACCTGACCTAACCTAACCTATGCCTATTTATACACAATATGCCAATATATTATAATATTAATTTATACTTGAGAAAATTCCCGTTTTGAATGAACAGCATGTTAAAATTTATGAATGCGTCTGTGGGGTTGACCGCTGAATGTAATGGACTTGAGTCGAGGATGGGTTGCGTATTCAGAGATTTTAATTTATAAATAGGAGTTTGGTGGCGGGATTAACAGCATCAGCCCGGCCTCATAAACAATGGCAAAATGCTCGTTATACCAGCCGCTAAACTGCCTGTTTATGAATGAAAAATTATTTCAACACGATGCACGCAACGTGTCGTCTAGTTACGCTAACGTCCAACCTGTGATCCTCCCCAAAGAGGCATTCATAAATTATAACTTACTGTGCATTCAAAATCTGGATCTTTCTCAGATATAAGTTAATATTATTACATACTAGAAAATGTTGAATAGTTAAGCTTAGTTTAACTTAGGTTAAGTGGTTAGATTCTGTTGGCAATTATTGGTATTTACAGAACGAGGATGAAGCATTTAGAGATATGATTCGAGCACATGACATGAACGAGGCACTGCTCGAGAAAAATACATATGCCGTCAGTTGTGAGTCGTATGTCAAGTCTTATTCGTTCATAAACCTGGGGGAGTTAGTGGCTAGATTAACGAAGCTTTGACCTGTGTTGCAGCGCGTCCTTATCAACAAACGCCAAATGCTCTTTAATCTAGCAGTCAAACCTTCCTGTTTATGAATGAAAAGCGGGTTACCAACCCATCCTCGACTCAAGTCCATTACATCCAGCGGTCGACCCCACAGACGCATTCATAAATGTTTACATGCTGTTCATTCAAAACGGGAATTTTCTCAAATATAAATTAATATTATGATATATTAGTATATTATGCATATATAGGCATAGGTTAGGTTAGGTTAGGTGTTTAGGTTCTGTTGGCGATTATTTGTATTTGTAGTACGTGGGTGAAGCATTTATAGCGCTGTGGTTCGAACAAAATTCATCAGTGAAGCATTTGTTCTGAAAGTGTTCCAACGAAATGAGTTGTGAGTCGTGTGTAAACCGTTTTTCATTCATAGACAGTGGGTTTTGGGGGTGCATGGAATCACCTTTGGGTGTTTGTTTGGAGGACGGGCTGCGGGTTACACACGACTCACAACTGACGATGTTCGAACACATCCGGAACAAGTGCTTCGCTCACGTCCTCTGTTCGAACCACAATTCTATAAATGCTTCACCCACGTACTTCAAATACAAATAATTGCCAACAGAACCTAAACACCAAAC
>WNGS01169498.1:22411482-22432917 GCA_020271785.1 Procambarus virginalis
ATGCGTAATGTATTATCACCTGCTGGATGACGAGTCTTGAGTGACGATAAGGAGGTGTTTGTGAGACTTCTTAGTGAGATTAAGAAATGGTAAAAAAATACGTGAGAAGCCTTTAATGTCTAGTGGATGGAGTCGAGTCATATAATTCCTTTTGCTTGGGACTGGCAGCCTATACTTAGGTTAATTTATATCGAGATCTCCCATAGGTCGAATTACTGATCTTTGCAACGATGCCACACACAACAGTTACCTAACTCACGGATACCTATTTACTGCTAGGGGATCGGAGGCATCAGGTGAAAGGAAACGTGCCAAACCATCTCTGTTTCCCCTCCCGTCCGGGTATCGAACTCTGTATCCCCCGATTGTGAGCCGAGAACATAGATTCCAGCGGTGTGCAATTTCCACTAGTTGGAGAAATTCTAGAGTTTTTTCCATGTATCCTAATCATATTTATTTTATATATATCGAGGAAAGCTCAAAATATTTACATGTGTGTTTTACATGTAAATTTTTACATGTGTATAATGCGAGTAATTACATGTGTAATTACTCGCATCTGGAGTGCGAGTAATCGTATGTATGTGTACAAGAAACATATTTAACTCAGTTTGCAAGCAGCACAGCAGGAACACTTAAGCACACCACATGTCACAACACGTGTATTAAGCCAAGCGTCTGGAATGCTCGCAGACGTAGGTTCGAATCCTCGTCACGGCCCTTGTGGATTTGTTCACACATGTCACTTGCCACCAGTGGTTATAACAACCAAAGCCAAGTGGGCGGTTTGTAGAAACATGGAGGGACCCAAAATTTGATTATTCTCACTGATAATTGGTTGTTTCATCGCCCATTATATAGTAATATAGGCACCCCCATTATATATCGCTTGGAAAAACAAGTGGATATACTTACCAATTCCTGGCAGTAAGGAAGATACGGGCTCACTGGTCTGGTGAAAGAAGAGAGTGGAGGCACTTACTATTGCTCTACAGGAGTGACGGGGGCTGCGGCTGCAAGATGGACTCACCGATCTTCTGGAGGAAGGCGGCGTAGTTGTTGTGGACCACCGGGTCAGAGGGCCGAGCAGCTAACAGTGCCAGGTGGAGGCTCTCGGCCTCCGTGGAGCGTCCGGCCTCGCTGTAGAGTCCAGCCAGGGCCGACACCGCATCTCTGTTGGTAGGATCATAGCGCAGACTCTCCTCCAGCAGCGTCACCGCCTCCACCATGCGACCCTGCTGCCTGGTGGGGAAGGAGGGGATGTGGGAGACAGAGTTAGAGAGGATTATTTTCCAGTAACTCTCCCAGATCCTCCCAAAGTGCTATAGTGTTCGTTGGGGTTGAAAGGCAGGACGAGCTGGCGGGAATTCCCTGCCACCAACACCCTATTTCAGACGCTTAAATAATTCAGATATCTAACTGCCTGCAACGTGAAACAAAACAAATGGGTGCTGAATTTGGTAGGAGCGAAGCTGGGCAAATTCTCAAGGGTGGTATATTTTTCTGTAACGACGACATGCCAGCAAGACGGCGCTCACCTTCACTCTCGCATTTGTTCCTTATCAGGAAAAACGTCGTGTGTGTGTGTGGTGTGTGTGTGTGTGTGTGTGTGTGTGTGTGTGTGTGTGTGTGTGTGTGTGTGTGTGTGTGTGTGTGTGTGTGTCCGCGCTCTTCTGCACACAACTTATCCCTCCTAATGTACAGGAGCATGTATCTGACACACACACAGGATACATGCTCCATGGGATATCTCGCACCCTATTTCTGTGTTAAATCACGATCCGGCTAACGAAAAAAGTAGGATTATATACGGGAATGAAGACGGAACGAAGTCGCAAGCTGTCTATGTACTTTCCTTAGAAGTCTAACCTTCCCACTCCCCCTCTCCCCCCCCCAAAAAAAATTCTCCAGTTCCCCCCCCCCCCAATAAGTCTCCAGTCCCCCCCCCCCCCCCCAACAAGTTCCCCCTGTACCACACCATATCATATAGGATTCCACTAAAATTAATTAAAGTTTTTTTTTATTTAAATTTAGTTGACTTTTTATGGCAAGTTGTTTTTTTGTTTAAGGACAATATTCCTGACGTTTTTAGTGACTGTGGGTTCCTTATGAAGTTGTTTTATTATGATTACAGAAGCAGGACACACTAAAAAAGAACACCTGTGACTACCGACCTACCACAGCGAAACCTCTGTGATTACTGAACTATCACGGCTAAATAGCTGTTTCAACAAGATAGGTCAGTAGTCACGGGTGTTCCTCACTCAGCCTATATTCGCCTTGTCTCTGGCGCTGACTCTGAATAATTCCCCCACTCTGTATCATATTAGCATGCAGGAGGTCATTACGGGACTTCTCTTCGGTGTAACTTGATTACTAAGGAATAATGTCTTCCCGCTAATGGCTGTGTGAAGGCCAAGTTCACTCTCGGTGTTACACATGAAAGGAATTCCTTACACACACACACACACACACACACACACACACACACACCACACACACACACACACACACACACACACACACACACACACACACACACCACACACACACACACACACACACACACACACACACAAAGGGGGGGGGGTGGCCTGGTGGATAGCGCGCAGGACTCGTAATTCTGTGGCGTCTGCGGGTTCGATTCCCCGCACCAGGCAGAAAACAAATGGACAGTTTTCTTTCACCCTAAATGCTCCCTGTTACCTAGCAGTAAATAGGTACCTGGGAGTTAGTCAGCTTTCACGGGCTGCTTCCTGGTGTGTGTGTGCGTGGTTTTTTTTTTTTTTTTTTTTTAAGGGGGGGGGGGGAAGTAGTTAGTAAACAGTTGATTGACAGTTGAGAGGCGGGCCGAAAGAGCAAAGCTCAACCCCCGCAAACTCAACTAGGTGAACTAGGTGAATACACACACGCACACACACACGTACACTACTTGTCAGAATAGTTAACAGATGGAATGCATTAGGCAGTGATGTGGTGGAGGCTGACTCCATACACAGTTTAAATGTAGGTATGATTATGCCCAGTAGGCTCAGGAATCTGTACACCAATTGATTGGACGGTTGAGAGGCGGGACCAAAGAGCCAAAGCTCAACCCCCGCAAGCACAATAAGTGAGTACACATTGCCAAGCACTGTTACTTTATCTTATTACATCTTGGCGCCTTAACACCATGCCACAAGCGACAATATAATGAGTCTTCACATGCTGATTATACCTAGCTAGGCTGGCCTCTGAAATTATCCATTCTCACTTAAAGACCTTTACACCAATAAGAGAGTGTCTGTGCGTGCCCCAAGAGCCCAGGCCAGATGCTTTGGGCTAGCCGCACAAAAAAATTGCAGAGGGGGGGAGTTGGGGGGTAGTTTGGGTAGGTCTAAAGTATACACTAAGAAATATTATTAATTATAGACACCCCTCCGTCCTTCAGGCTATTTTCGTGGTCAAGTGTGAAATATATGGTGTGATTTCCGTAGAGTTGTAGCGATTTGGAATGTATTTTCTGAGAGAAGGGTAAGTCCTGGGAAAGAGGGGAGGGGGAAGGGGGAGGAGGACGAGGGGGAAGAAAGAAGAGGGGGAGAAAGAAGAGGGGAAGAAAGAAAAAATACGAAAAAAATAAATGGAAAACGGATAAAAATATAATAGAAATCATAGACCCATACATTTGTTTCATTGCTTCTTAATAATCTCTTTTCTGAGAGGAGAGGAAGAGAGAGAGAGAGAGGGAGGGAGGGAGGGAGGGGGGAGAGAGAGAGAGAGAGAGAGAGAGAGAGAGAGAGCTGAGAGAGAGAGAGGCGAGCGAGAGAGAGAGAGAGAATGGGGACGAGGAGGGGAAATAGAGTCAACAGTGGAAAAGAGGGAGGAAGAGACCCGGGAACCCCTTCTATATAAATAAATGAAATTGTCAGTTGGATGGGGAGGGGGAGGGGTACGGAAATGGGAGTGAAGGGGGGATGGTGATAAAGTGAAAGATGAGCAGGGAGAGGGAAGGAGAGGAAACTGGGGAGGGGAGAAAGGGACAAAGAGGGGTGGGAGTAGGAGACGAAGGCGACTATTCCGGGCCCGGGCGGGTATCCCGGCACGGGCGGGTATCCGGGCCGGGCGAGTATCCCGGGCACGGGCGGGTACTCATCCAGGTTAGACTCATCATAATACTTGAAGGTTAAAGAAACATATTTTCAAGTAGCCAAAATAAAGTCTTTATCACGAGAAAGTGAAACTCCAGACCTTATCAAGAGTCGTAAAGATTTCTGTTTTCCCACCTGCAAATGTCGTCTTTCTGGCTAGGAGCCCTGGTCGAGGACCGGGCCGCGGGGACGCTAAACCCCGAAATCATCGCAAGGTAAGGTACCCTTGCCAGAGAGGGGGATCCTCAGAGCTTAGCGACTGCTGGAAATTGCCGCGCCTCGTAATTTGTTCATGCCTATTTCCCTCACAAGGAAGATCAACCAGTAGACCATTTAGGGAAACAGCACCGTAATGATATATTTCCTGACATCAGAGGCCAGATTCACAAAGCAGTTACGCAAGTATCTTACGAACGTGTACATCTTTCCTCAAATCTTGGACGGCTTTGGTTACATTTATTAAACAGTTAAGAGCATGAAAATTTGACCAATCAACTGTTGTTATTGTTATAAACAGCCTCCTGGTGCTTCGGAGCTCATTAATGTTAATAATTGTAACAAAGCCGCCAAGAAATTGAAGGAAAGATGTGCAGGTTCGTAAGTGCTTGCGTAACTGCTTCATGATCTGGCCCCTGGTTACTAGCCCTTCCAGGATTATATCAGAGTATCATATTTGACGAATTCCCTGCAACTTTGCATTGATTGTTTTGGCCTAAGATCGCTACTAATCACGATTGCTAGATCTTTTACGCATCAGACTTTGCTATGTCAATTTTGTTGACCAGACCACACATAGAAGGTGAAGGGACGACGACGTTTCGGTCCGTCCTGGACCATTCTCAAGGTCGATTGAACATACTTTAGCCACGTTATTGTGACTCATCGCCTGCATTTGCTATGTCAACATTGTCCAGCTCGATTTGGGAACTCTATGCTCAAAAACCCTTCTATTTTTCTGCATTAAACTGCATCTGTCAATCTTTTCAATCCATGAAAGGTGTTAAAGATCCACCAACTGACTCAAACGGCCCCGTCCTTCCTCCAGCATTCGCGAGGGAGGAGGAGAATCTTGGCGACACAGAAGCGGCGACAGACCTTTTTTTTTGTGTTAAAACTCCATTTAGCACTACCAGACGCAAAATGTTGCCTACTTAAATTTTGGCATCGCTATACATATTTGGCAACTGTGTGGCGTAATTACAGGCATCAAGAAGGGTCTGCACTTGTCTTCAGGGTGAATGAAAACAACTGGTTGGCCACAAACAAACGGGTTGGCCACAAACAACGGGTTGGCCACAAACAACGGGTTGGCCACAAACAACGGGTTGGCCACAAACAACGGGTTGGCCACAAACAACGGGATGGCCACAAACAACGGGTTGGCCACCAACAAGGGGTTGGCCACAAACAAGGGGTTGGCCACAAACAACGGGATGGCCAAAAAACAACGGGTTGGCCACAAACAACGGGTTGGCCACAAACAACGGGATGGCCACAAAACAACGGGTTGGCCACAAACAACGGGTTGGCCTCAAAACAACGGGATGGCCACAAACACGGAATGGCCACAAACAACGGGTTGGCCACAAACAACGGATTGGCCACAAACAACGGGTTGGCAACAAACAACGGGTTGGCCACAAACACAAAGGCTCGCTTTTGACCCTTCGACATTAACAAGGCAATGTATATAAATATACGGCAGGAACTTCGTAACAAGCTTTGTGGGGTTGTCTCATCCATTTTAAATTTAAAAATTGTATTTTCACAGACGAGACAGAGAAAGAGGGGAGGGGGAAGGGAGGGGGGTACAACTGAGGGAGATGGAAGGGAGTCATATACAATTAAGGGATAGGGAGAAGGGAGTTCATGTAACTGAAGTAGAGGGAAGGGGGGTTCATGAACTCTGACGTATAGTTAAAATTTTATACAATATAAATATTGTGCAAATCAAAGCCTCAACTGTGATATATGTGATATTATGTTGGTAATATAAACACTTTTATATAAATGTTGGTATTTAGACCTTGTAATTTGTTTATTTTCCTCTCACATTATATAATATATATAATATATATATAACATATATATATATATATATATGTATTATATATATATATATAATATATATATATATATATATATATATATATATATATATATATGCAAACAAGCCTGAATGGTCCCCAGGACTATATACAACTGAAAACTCACACCCCAGAAGTGACTCGACCCATACTTCCAGGAGCCAAGCAAATGATATGTACAGGGATGCCTTAAACCACTTGACCATCACGACCGGACATAAGGAAGTGATAGCCTGAGCTATATGAACCACTTCCCGCCGGCACCTGGATGGTTATCTTGGGCCATAGCATTTTATCAAATCACCTCATTTTTTGGGGCAACACGTGAGGAACACAAATGCAAAACAAGCCTGGAATGGTCCCCAGGACTAGATACAAACTGAAAACTCACACCCAGAAGTGACTCGAACCCATACTCCCAGGAGCAACGCAACTGATATGTCAGGGATGCCTTAAACCACTTGGACCATCACGACCGGACATAAGGAAGTGATTGCCTGAGCTATATGAACCACTTCCCCCGCCGGCACCTGGATGGTTATCTTGGGCATAGCATTTTATCAAATCACCTCATTTTTTGGGGCAACACGTGAGGAACACAAATGCCAAACAAGCCTGAATGCGTCCCCAGACTAGATACAACTGAAAACTACACACCCCAGAAGTGACTCGACCCATACTCCCAGGAGCAACGCAACTGATATGTACAGGGATGCCTTAACCACTTGACCAATCACGACCGGGACATAAGGAAGTGATAGCCTGAAGTATATGAACCACTTCCCCGCCGGCCACCTGGGATGGTTATCTGGGCATAGCATTTATCAAATCACCTCATTTTTTTGGGGCAACACGTGAGGAACACAAATGCAAACAAGCCTGAATGGTCCCCAGGACTAGATACAACTGAAAACTCACACCCCAGAAGTGACTCTGGGGCTACCATCAGCTTTTGTGTGTCCGGTCGTGCTGGTTGAGTGGATAAGGTGCCCTATACACCAGCTGCTTGGTGGCTCCTGGCAGTATGGGTTCGAGTCACTTCTGGGGTGTGAGTTTTCAGTTATATATATATATATATATATATAGTATATATATAGATATATATATAGTATATAGATATATATATATATATGAACCTTTAGTTAACTGCCCTGTCTTTCCCTCCCCCTGGTGTAGGAGGAAGATATAAGTGTACTATTTTTTTTTTTTTTAGCTTCCGACAATTCCTTTTCACTCCAGTTATTTAAATAGATGATATCGGATTCGATACCAGTTTGACCCAAGGGGGGAATATCTGGCCAACCGCGGCCCGATGCAGCGATAACGAAGTCTGGAAATCCGTGTATTGCAGGCTGCCCACCTCAGTCTCATTGCAATAAGGAAGCTGATTATATTGCAACCAAACTTAATGCAATTCCCGTCTCTTCTTGAAGGCAGGTTTTGTCACTCAGAATATTTATGTTATGGGGGAATAACATAGAATATTTATAGAATATTTATTATTGTCCTTTGAAATTTGGTATTTGTTTATTTTGTTTACTAATGGAATTACTTCTACAAATGTGATTGGATTTACACAAAAAGTCTCACACAAAGCGGTGCTTCCATAAAACATCGGATGAGTTTGAATATCAGCAATTTCGGCCATTTATTACGAAATTATAGCGCTTGAACAATGAAATGCGCCTTTGAGCTTTATAGGGGCGGACGCTGGGGTTTAGTCGGGCATGGTTTATATACTGGCTTGGGTGGTTGGAAGATAGAGTAAGAAATATGAGAGATATAGAGATAGATCTAGGAGAGAGAGAGCAGATAGATATTATCTATATAGTAGTATATATATACTCTATATATATACTATCTATAATATCTATATCTACTATATATATATCTTATCTATATATCTATCCTCTATACTATATATATCAATATACACTTGAAAGTTCCAAATGCCCTAAGCCGAGTGCTGTACCACTGTACCACCAACGAACAAAAATCCTGGGAGAGTCTTTTGAGCTCATTTAACCTCGTGGCCTGAGTGCATTCAGGTTAGGTGGTCAACTATTTCATCTGGTCCAGGTTTAAGCCACAGACCATAAGGTAAGGGAACCGAAGGGTTACTAGCCAGAACCGCACTAATTGGCCTAGTATGTCAAGGGTCGGCTTTGGCTAGCAGGCAGAATGATTTTCGTTATTTTTAACTATTTCTTTTCAAATTAGTTTTGTTCTAATTATTAATATTATCCTAAAGAACATGAAATTGCTGACATAGTTGGTGCAGGTGTGTAGCATATGTGTAAATGATGAGTATTGTGGTGGGTGGACTGTGTACCATACAACGGTTGTAACTGTGTATCATACAACGGTGTAACTACCATGCAACGGTGTGTAACTGTGTATCCATACAACGGTGTAACTGTGTACACCTCCTGTGAGGTGTACAAATTGTGCTCGTGTGGGGCGTGGAGGGAGCAACAGACAGAAGTTATCACGTATCTGCTGGAAGAGGTTAGCCAGAAAGCAGAGGTCACGAAAGATGGTGTAACTTAAATATCACTTACTGTCTGAGGTTGGCCAAGTTTGTAGTAGGCGTGGGCGTGGTGTGGGTGGGCCCTTCAGGGCCATCCGGAAGTGGTTCTCGGCCTCCGAGGTGTCGTTAACAAGTGTGCTAGGTTGTTGTGGGCGCTGGAGTGCCCCGGCCACAGTCTGAGGGAGAGAGCCAGAGGTCAGCACCTGGAGGCCAGAGGTCAGCACCTGCAGGTCAGAGGTCAGCACCTGGAGGCCAGAGGTCAGCACCTGCAGGTCAGAGGTCAGCACCTGGAGGCCAGAGGTCAGCACCTGGAGGTCAGAGGTCAGCACCTGGAGGCCAGAGGTCAGCACCTGCAGGCCAGAGGTCATATAGCTATATATATATATATATATATATATATATATATATATATATATAGAATATATATATCTATATATCAATAAAATATCTCTATATGTATATCTATATATAGATATTGTTTTATATATATATATAGAGATATATATATAAAGTCTAGCTATATATATTATATATATCTTATATAGTATATATAGATAGTTATATATATTATATATATATATATCTCTATATAATATCTATATATTATATCTATAATTACGTCTATCTACGCTTGAAACAATCCGGCGATCTCATGTCTATTATATTACCCTATAACCTGTTTCATGAATTTTCAATAATTTTTTTTTTCCACCCAGTATTTAACCAGATGTTTCCTTAGTTTAACCATTATGCACATTTTGTCCATTGTTTCGTGTTCTATTTTTGTGGAGTTCAACGTTTAAACTTAAAGTTGAACACTTTCATACGCTCTTTATTATACACTTCACGCACCAGTACACTTCACGCACCAGTACACTTCACGCACCAGTACACTCCACGCACCAGTACACTTCACGCATGTCGCAGCTCGTAAATTCTACAGGACCCCTTAGCTGGACACTGCCTATCTCATATATTTCAGTTTCGTTAATTTGTGCGGGAAATTTCCAGCTGTTTTGGCGATCTCGTGACTCCGTAGCGGCTTAGTTGGTGACTTGCGATTGATTTCTGCAGCTTTGTTGCATCTTTGCAACAATACTGCTGGATGTCTGCGTGTCGTCGGGGTCTCCACAGCGCCGTCGGGGTCTCCACAGCGTGCGTCGGGGGGCCTCACAGTGTCGTTTAGTATATGAGAAAGTCCCCTCCCTGGTCCTCTGATGTGTCGGGTTCGTGTAGGTGTTATTCCGTGACAGTTAAGTTACCCCTCCGTGTCCTATGTCCTGGACTCGGCGGCGCCCGGGGACCATGTACCTGTCCTCGCTTGTGTTCCAGCGTCTGACACTTACTAGTATGCGAGGTTCGTGTGTGTGTTTATCGGTATATACATGAGGGCCACTGTCTCTCCACGGGGGACAGGGAAGGCGGCGGCTTGCCATCTGAAGTAAATAATGTCTGCATATATGGATCTGACGGGTTGGAGATTCCATGGGTTTATTCCCCCTGTGGAGGAAAAAAAACATCTGTTTTCTGCCCTGTACTGTGGCTGGTTGAGTTAGAATCCGCGGCTCCTTTTTCGCGAGTTACAATGTACCTTTTTATAAGAACCAGTCTGGATCAATACTCTCCTGTTTGTTTCATATTTAAAAGGTCTAGATGGGATCAGTTGCTTGGTTTGTATAGTGTTGTTAGTGCCTAGACCCTCAACCTCTCCTGGTATGAGAGCTGACCTAGTTCTGGGAGGATTTCTGTCGCTCTGCGCCCAACCTTTCCCAGAGCAGAGATATATATCGTCTTGAAGGCTGGAAGGTCTCCATGCTTGGATGCTAGAGCTCAGATGCTGGGCGCACCAGAGACTCCTCCACCTGTGTTACACCTGTTTCCCTTGAAGTCAGAGATCCGTTCAATTATTCCTAGGTGTGGTGGTGTGTTCCGTATGTGAACATGTTCAGTGTGGGCGCGTGTTCCGTATGTGTACACATGTTCAGTGTGTGCGCGGTGTTCCGTATGTGCACATGTTCAGTGTGTGCACGTATACTGTGTATAGAGTATACTGTATACAGAGTTGTGCACTCTATCTCCCAGCCCGCAGCGCCTTTTAACAGTGTAAACTATAAGAGTTTTTCAACCTTTTTTCCCTGTGGAGCCCTTGAAAAAAAATTGTCATGGCTCGAGGAACCCCCTGCATAAAAATATCATATAATTGTATATATTCATTAATCTCAAAAAATTATATCTTTTAATACAAAAATGAACATTGACAATGATGAAAACGCAGAAGACAAATCAGGGGAATATGAACAAATTTTCATCATAATACAATTATGTCATTAAACAACAAGAAGGAAAAGGAACTATCAGGGGAAAGCGCCAAACCATTAGGTCTATATAGCACTGGAAGGTCAGGATAAGGATTTGGATGGGACGGGAGGAAGGATGGTGCCCAACCACTTGGACGGTCGGGGATTGAACGCCGACCTGCATGAAGCGAGACCGTTGCTCTACCGTCCAGCCCAAGTGGTTGTTAAACAACATGCATACAAGTCTTTACGCAAACAATGAACTTGCGAGCAACAAGCAACAGCGCAAGTATATTCACGTCTGTTTACATTATATCAAGCTAAATATTTTGTGTTCACAGGGCCATTAATTAATGTTGATTTTGTCGTTAAGGATAAAATTGGGTTCGAAGTTCAATCACATTATTTGACCCATTACATAAAGTATTACGAGGCAGCTAATGGTCGCGATAAACAGTATTTGAAGAGCTTTACTGTCCCCCCCCCCTCACTGTACCCCTTCCATGAGGGGCCCCCTACCCCCTCCCCTCGCTGCCCTTCAGGTGGGCCCCTAACCCCCGCCCCCCATGACCTAACCCCCCACGCTGGACGTGCTCCCCATCTCCCACTCTCTCTCTTTACTCAGCTGGTGCCCTCGCCCTTCTTCCTCCCTGGTGGTCTGAATCTTATTTTTCCTGAACTTTTGGCAAAACGTTTAGTTCTGAATTGTAATTGTCTTTCGCGGGCCAGCAGCACTTCTCATCCCTCACTCCCTAAAATGTGCCAACTACTTTTTTCTCGTTTGACCGTAATTTTCCATGTAATTGCGTTTTACATTTTTCTTGTAATATTTTTTGTTAACATTTTAATTATTTGATTTTGCTCAACTGTCATTACCTTTTTTAAAGGATTAAGAATTGATTACATTTTCTTGACTTATGTCCACATCTCCACATCCACCCGTCCGTGCGCTAAATGCGTCGCATTTTCAACGAAATCGACCAAATCGTTACAAATGCGATGTATAAAACATAATTAAAGCACCCTAATACTGACGCTTTCTATGCAACACCCTCGACGGGTTAAGGGGGTTGCTTGGTTGGTACGTTTTTGGTAGGCAAACTGTTGTAGTATTACGGAGTGGCAAAGGTTGACACATTTGGCCAACCCTAAACACCACAACCACCTCAACACCCCCCCCCTCCACCACACCCCCTCAACACCCCTCCACCACAACCCCCTCAACACCCCCCTCCACCACAACCCCCTCAACACCCCCCCTCCACCACAACCCCCTCAACACCCCCCCTCCACCACAACCCCCTCAACACCCCCCTCCACCACAACCACCTCAACACCCCCCCTCCACCACAACCCCCTCAACACCCCCCTCCACCACAACCACCTCAACACCCCCCCTCCACCACAACCACCTCAACACCCCCCTCCACCACAACCCCCTCAACACCCCCCTCCACCACAACCCCCTCAACACCCCCCTCCACCACAACCCCCTCAACACCCCCCCTCCACCACAACCCCCTCCTCCACCACAATCTCAATTCTCCGCGAGCTTCCCAAGAAACCCTTCCATTGCAAACCATTAACAACATATATTATTTCTGTGGTGAATGGCCTCTACCACACTCCACCCATTTCCACCTTTAGACTCCATACATTGGTCATCTTTGTCACCATCTTCACCCAATGAGAGTCTTGCCTCTGGTCTCCCACCCACTCCCACAGTCATGTCTACCATACACACACTGCTTCAGGCCCTGTATGTGATCGACCACATATAGGCCCTGAATTCACATACCACCTTCACATACATTCCACTGAAGTCTCACATCTCCACCACATCCTTGCGTGTGTGTGTGTGTGTGTGTGTGTGTGTGTGTGTGTGTGTGTGTGTGTGTGTGTGTGTGTGTGTGTGTGTGTGTGTGTGTGTATGGGCGCCCCTCTCCACCATGTGGGTGCCCCACTCAACCACACCCATGTGGGCGCCCCACTCCATCACACCCATGTGGGCGCCCCTCTCCACCCCACCACACCCCTGGGGGAGACCCCCTGCCCCGCCCTCAACAACTCCCTGGGCAAGACGGAAGAACTCATGTCTATTGTAATAGGACGAGAGCGGAATTCCTTTACCGAAATTTTGTCCTAAAGGTGGAATTCCGAAATTAAATTCCGTCAGGAAGAGCATCGTTACGGTGTGTCGTGCTGGGAATCTTCCCTCCGCCGTCAGCAGCGAGAGGTCTCGTCTGCCCCGTCAGGAGCGAGAGGTCTCGTCTTCGCCGTCAGGAGCGAGAGGTCTCGTCTCCGCCGTCAGGAGCGAGAGGTCTCGTCTCCGCCGTCAGCAGCGAGAGGTCTCGTCTCCTCCGTCAGGAGCGAGAGAGACGTGCTTCAGCAGGAGATTAAGTCACATACTATCACGTCGCCCTGATCCAGGTGTCGTTAATCAGTCACGTGCCCAAGTACGATCCCCATTGATGAGTTGGCCATTCAACTATCCTACGCAGGCGGTGACAGGAAATGAATAATCAATTATTGCTCGATCATTGTTATTTTTACACGCAATAATGATTTAATTATCCTATGTATTATTCACATTAAACACTTTAATTATTTCTTCTTCCTCGCATTAATTTATTTATTATTCCTATTTTCATTATCATTGCCAATGGAATGAAAACTACCAACACCTTTGTCAATATAATATAGTTTGTCAATAGTTTATCTATTAATCTATCGTTTAGTGTTAAAATTATGTTTTCTTGTTGTCCTGGTGACGCACAGTTCTAGAGAGACAATGGTTCTGTGCTTCAAGCAATATCTGCAATCATGCAGAAAACAATCATGCAACAGCAAAATTGAATGGCGCCGCAGCAGCCAACATTTTCAGTCCTTCGAGAATATGGAGAAGTGTCTCTCCTTAAACTGTTTAAGACCAAACAAATAAAGGAAACGTCAGAATGCCTACTGATCCATACGAGGCAACTCCGCCAACCCAAACTCCTTCATATGTGAAATAAATCCAATGGTCTCACCTCTAATATGTACGTCATTCTCACACTTAAGTACTCGTCGAATCGAAACAGCTTTGTAAAAGGCACATTTGTTCTTCTCTGTAGACCTAAAACTTAAAAAAGTCTCAAACAGTAAAAAAAGAAAATAGAGCCTTTTGCGCCTGACTAATTTAATTTTTTTTTTTTACACAGTGACCCAATTCTGTCACAGGCGGGATAAAAGTATTCCTTAGACGTCGACATTTTTCTTAGTCATTGGGGAGTAAAGAACTTGCTTCAAAGCCGACACTCGAAGAGGTCAAATTTTATGCTCTTGAATATTAAATTTCCAAGCTCAGTTATTTGTTATTTGTCACCACTCAATAGTGTTCTGGGACCTGAGGAAGGGGGGTGGGGTACAGGACTTGACGAGGGGGGACCAGGACTTGACGAGGGGGACCAGGACTTGACGAAGGGGTCCAAGACTTGACGAAGGGGTCCAGAATTTGACGAGGGGGATCCAGGACTTGACGAGGGGGTCCAGGACTTGACGAGGGGGGACCAGGACTTGACGAAGGGGTCCAAGACTTGACGAAGGGGTCCAGAATTTGACGAGGGGGGTCCAGGACTTGACGAGGGGGAACCAGGACTTGACGAGTGGATGCAGAACCTGCCGAGGGGGTCCAGGACGGACAGAAAAGTGGCCGCTTACATTTTAAGTGTTGGAATTTGTCTAGATATTTGTTATTCTTGCGGCCATCGTGTGTAGACACTGGGTGAAGGTAATATTGTTAACACAGGCAGTGTCACGTAGCTCTGGCCTCTACCTCAAGAACAACATACCAGACCACTTCCCCGACCGTCCATAAGTCGTTGGGCACCAGTCCTTTCCCCGTCCCATCCACAATCCTTATCCTGATCCCATACCAGTGCTATATAGTCGTATTGGCTTGGTGCTTTCCATTCATATTTCCCTTCCCTTCCCATACTGTCCGTCAGTATGTACTGTTACTGTTACAGTACTGTTAATGTAATAATCTAAGATGAGGTCTGATAAAGACCTTTTGTGCCCTCTGTAATGCTTTTGCGCTACCGCTCACAGGATGAGTATGGGGTGCACAATAAACTAGCCGCCTTCGGCGGCAACAAAACACTGTCCGTCCGGCCATTGGTCTCACCTCTCAGACCTACCTCCCTGCATGCGTCCGTCCATCCGTCTCAAGGCCAGACGAACAGAGGAAGGGAAGACTGGAAGTCAGAAGTCCGTCCGTCCATCCATTCCTACCCCAACGCCCGGAAACAACGGCCGGCGATGAGCCCTGTTCGGTTACTTTCTCATTCGGACACGATGCCTCGTGGTGGACCGCCCGAGGCGTTACGGTAACTAGCTCAATGTTGCATCTCCCCCCCCCCCCCCCTTCCCCCCGAGGCGACGGGTGAAGCCTCGCCGGCTCTTGGCTTCACAAACTTTATTCCCAACAACGTACACAATTTACAATAATGGCTGACTCGAATCAAATACAGATAAGGATCAAAGAACAAATCCACAAGGACCGTGACGAGGATTCGAACCAACGTCCGAGAGCATCCCAGACGCTGCCTTAATCGACTGAGCTACGACATGGTCAAAAGTGTTGATTCATTGATGCATCACGTTATTGTGATTTGTGTGTGTACAGATAAGGGTGCCCGTAGGGCGAGGAGGGGGGGGGGGAGTGAGGATAGGGGGAGAAACAGCTGGGAAAAGGAAGGGAACTATCTGGAGAAAGCACTAAGCCATTACTGAGAAGGGGTCAGGATAAGGATTTGGGATTGGACGGGGGGAAAGGAATGGTGTCCAACCACTTGGACGGTCGGGGATTGAACGCCGACCTACAGGAAGCGAGACTGTCGCTCTACCATCCAGCCCAGCATAAAATAAAGCACTCTTGTACAACGTTGAATATTTCTCTGAGAACATTACATATATTATGAGGCGTGAGGAATGGTCCATAACGTTCATCAGCCTTGGACGTCGTTTTTGTTTTTCGAATTTAACCAAAAAGTTCATCAAACTGTTTCTCTTCAAAGGTTATCACGAATCTTTTGTTCTCACAATATTATCTGTCTCTTCCTTGGTCCTCTTCATGACCTGATGAGATGGACCCCTGGTGCTACCTCTGATCTGGGGTGACCAGCCATCGCTGGGTAATGCCGGAAGATATTTTGGAAACCCATAACGTGATCATTTCAACCAGGCATACCTCTTCGTAATTTGTTTTTGTTAAGAGGGATAATTTCATTTCCCGTCCTAACTGGCACTGACATGACACGAGGAAAAACGTCACTGAGAGTGTTCTGATGCAAATGACACTGAAGATTAATGCAGGCAACTCCATCAGGTAGAATTTGAATATCATCATGTTTTCCGTTCAGTAGGCATTTAAGCTTATCCAGGTCTGCAACAGCGGTCTTCTCCAAGTTCTTGTGGGTTATCTGTTCTCACTGGCAGCAGCAATTTGCAAGTGTGGTGTGGTGAAGGTGTCTATGACAGGTTGTCACCGTCAGTAACAACCTGTTCTTATACACACACACACACACACACACACACACACACACACACACACACACACACACACACATGTGACTGGATAGATCAGCCTAATTAGACTGGTTAGATCTGTCACCTTGAGGTTAGCATCGTGCACATCTCCACAGTTGATGCTGCTCTGTTGAAATACACATAGAACACAACTACAGCAGTAACGCGCCCTGGTACGGCATAGACAACATGCTTTACCCTGCATGTTGCTATGCCACAGGATGACAGTACCGCTGTAGGGTCTTCCAGGACTTGACGAGTCATCAGACATTTCAGGGCTGGAACTGTATCAGCGCCTATCTACAAATTTAAAGAAATTTTTAAATTCACAAAGTTGAAGCTAGTGTTATTGCAGAACAAGAATATCACACATCAAAAATCTTTTCAATATATTCATAAAATTGGGGTTTAAATCCATCACAGTTTTAGGCAATAACTGTACAATCTTCTACAATCTTCTCAATTTTATTTTTCCTATATTCGTATTGTCTGAAGTGCCTTCAGGCCAACAACTGACACAGACCACAGTATGCATCTCTTTTTTTGTTTACATAATCTTATATGAAATATATCTATTTAAATTTGTATACATTTTATTTATAAAGAAAACACACTGTCTCCATTTGACTGAATGGAAGTCTTAAGCCTGCCAGTCGCATGCCCGGAGGCAATACACACACATACACTGGCAATCTGAGGCTTCCCAAGTATCAAACCGCTAACCTATACAGTCTTTAACGCCTCAGTAATATATACAAAATTTCATTTACGTTTCCTCCGATTTCCAGCTTGAGTCCAAGGACTTGAACAGAGACTGTATCACTGAAGCCTTCAGATGCCCTCTATCTCAGAATCATCCAAGACGGGCTTTCAGTGGGATGGGTATTGGCTGGAACGTGCAGTGGGAGAGGAAGGGGAAAAGGGATGGGTGGTGGTTAGCAGCAGGAGAGAGAGAGAGAGAGAGAGAGAGAGAGAGAGAGAGAGAGAGAGAGAGAGAGAGAGAGAGAGCATGTTTTGTCGCATTATCCCCTACTCACTAATTGCTCCACATGCGCTCGTTCTGTTTTGAGAGTCAATCCTAATAGAGACATATATCAGTTGCACTGGTAATGGCGCGGCGTCAAGGGGAAGGGAGACTACACACTGCCTCCTTAATCCCATCAACGGGAAGACTGTCAAGGCGGAGAGTGAAGAGGAGAGGATCAACTAGTCAAAGGACTGTTAATGAAAGCTCTGGTGACGTATGATTATTCCCACATTTGGAAGGTGATAGGGAAGGTAAGGGTGAAGGTGAAGGGGTAGAGGGGAAAGTGAGGGTGAAAGGGAAGGTAAGGTGAAGGTGAGGGGTGGTGGTGGGGGGAGGGGGACGGGAGGAAGTGAGGGGAAAGCTACCAGACGACATTCACTCCATGCAGCGACCAGACGACCAAATATTCCGATCAAATTTGCGCAGTGAAAGACACCGACGAAGCTGGAACGAGTGGCTCACGTCAGGACGAATACGTTCCTCTGGAAACTGGAATGAACTTAACCATTTTCCTCTCCTGGACGAGGTATTTGGTTTAGAATCTGAAAGTTAGATGCTCGGTGTCCTCGGGGAACAGGTGATCCTGAATCATGAGCGAGCTATCTTGAAGTTATCTTGAGATGATTTCGGGGCTTAGCGTCCCCGCGGCCCGGTCCTCGACCAGGCCTCCTTTTTGTTACACATCCCCCAGGAAGCAGCCCGTAGCAGCTGTCTAACTCCCAGGTACCTATTTACTGCTAATAGTTAGAGCTACCAAAGATGTCTGGAATCTGGGAGCCCGTTGTCTAACCCATGTAAATATTTTGTGATTTAGAATTTTGAAGACTTTAGACGGATACTTATTTTCTAATATTTAGTCTTTATTAAGAAAGAAAACGAGTCGGTCTGGAAAATTCTTCTATTTTTGAGTGGAAAAGGAATTAAACTGTCAAAGGGTTCTTTCAGATACACAAAAGACTTAAAGAGAAGGCTGGTCCTTGGGGAAAATGAGTTAGGTCATGTAACTGATAATGACACTGAAATAAGTAGCAATCTAAGTACTATGTTTCTGTACTTACCAGAGAGGAACGTGATAACACCAGAACCAATCTATGTAGGAGGCGAAGAAGGTCAGTTGAACTGTATAATCATTCCTAGGAAGTAATTTCACATAGACAAATGAAAGCCAAACCAATCCCCCAGGCTCAGACGAAACGTTTGCCTGGGTCCCAAGAGCATACAAGGGCTGAGTGAGCCCTTGACATATATATATAATGTCATGAAATTCCACAGAATCGCGGAGGGTTGTCAATGTTGGACCAATCTTCAAGAAGGGGGAAAATATCATTTACATCGAATTATCGACCAATTATCTAAACGTATATTGTGGGGAAAACTGCTTGAATCGATAATCGCAAAAGACATTCACGTACAACTTTGAGAAACACAGATTGATAAGGGATTCTCAACATGGCTTTACAAAGGGCTGCGAAGGGAAATTCATGTTCCAGGAATTTCCATTCACTCTATTCCAGCATATTTGAGGCAGTTGACAGTGGTATCAATTGTCACGTTGTGTACCTTGACTTTAGCTAAGATTTTGATACTGTGCCTCACGAGTGACTGGAAGAAACTCACGGTACTGGAGAACTATGTTAAGTTGGATAAGGGCACGATTATTTGAAAGCAAAACAAAAGAGTTGTATAAATGGAGTTCAGTCACAATGGTTGAAATAGTTATAAGTGGAGTGCCCCAAGGCCTTATCCTAGGACCCCCTATTGTTTACTGTACACATCAACGATTTAGATTCAGGACTGAACAGCAATATTTGCAAACAATACAAAAGTTAGGAAAGAAATAACTTGAGAAGATTAAAAAGTTGATAAATGCAGGGTTCCGAGACTAGGTAGTGATCAGACACATACTCAACCCACAAATATGAAAAGGAGGAACGTATAAGGTCCGTTCTGGAGAATTATCAAGATATCTATTCTTCAGCAACGTTATTATGACTCATTGTCTGCAATGATAAGAGTTACCAGATATCAGCTGGATAGTGTTGAAATTGAGACACTGCTAATGCGAAAAAAGATCTGGGGGTCATGATTAGTAAGAATTTACGGCCAAAAACCAGTGCATAAATGTTCGGAAAAATGCAAATAGGACACCGATTTACCTCTAGAATCAGGAGCCAGATTCACGAAGAAGTTACGCAAGCGCTTACGAACCTGTACATCTTTTCTCAATCTTTGGCGGCTTTGTTTCAAATTAATATCAAGTTAATGAGCTCCAAAGCACTAGGAGGCTGTTTATAACGAAAACAACAGTTGATTGGGATCTTTTCATGCTTGTCAATTGTTTAATAAATGTAACCAAAGCCGTCAAAGATTGAGGAAAGATGTACACGTTCGTAAGTACTTGCGTAACTGCTTCGTGAATCTGGGCCCAGGGTAAGAACTAAACTCTTCTAACTCGCTGAATATTAAGATAAAACCATTAAATATCTAACCTGGCTTCAAGAAATACGCTAGTTCACCTTGAAAAATATATATATATTTAGCTAAAAAGAACGTCATATATGAGTTAGGTTAAGTCCCCAATTGTGAGGGTCACACGAAGGAGCGTATGACGTCAACCTCCTTCAGACCTTACATTCCATTTAAGAATACTTAAGAAACTACTTCATTATTATTACTGATACATAATGACTATCTCCCGCCGATATAAACGGGTTATTACAAGCTCCTCCAATACGAGGCTCGCGTATATAGTCACTTTTTGAACCATTAACCATATTGACCGAAAAAACCGACCATATTTATTGACAATAACGACATATTAAGTGAAAATAACAGCCAAATTAATTGAAAATAACGGCCATATTAACTGAGAATAACGTTCACATTAACTGAAACTTACGGCCGTATTAACTGAAAATAACAAGCCAAATAACAACCGAAAGTAACGGCATATTAACCGAAAATAACGAACCATATTAACCGAAAATAACGAACCATATTAACCGAAAATAACGAACCATATTAACACATAATAAAGTACCACTAACTCTGTTCTCGTATTTGTTTCAAGAACTGTTATATTTTTTTCTAAAGGTAATTGATTTTAGTCAAATTTTCAAATGGTTTTACAAATCCACCTAGAAATGAATTTATAAGCCAGAATACAGATCATATTTTTATATGTGTGTGTGTGAGAGAGAGAGAGAGAGAGAGAGAGAGAGAGAGGAGAGGAGAGAGAGAGAGAGGAGAGAGAGAGAGAGAGAGAGAGAGATGAGAGAAGAGGGTATAAAGAATGGGAGCGAGTAGAGAGGGAGGAGATTATTCAAGTTACAGCCCCGCTCCTGTGCCAGGTAAGTCCACAACGGGCTCACCATAGCCCGTGCTGCTTGGAAATTTTTGGTCCAAGTAGCGAATCTTAAACAACAACAACTAGAGGGGAAGAGGGGCATTAGCTGTCTTAAGAATACTTCACAAATTAGACAAACCAACATGAGACCGTGAATGCGTTCTGGAGCGTCTCGTCTGATTGTCAGGTAATAAAGAATGACATTTATTTTTCTCAGTGTCGCTCCTGAGGACAAAAACGAGTGTTTGAATATGTATTGAATCGAGTTCTTTAACTTTTCTCAGGACTAATAATAATATAAAATCGTAGTTGTAAAATAAGAAACACAGAGAAACTAAACCTTGAAAGAACTAGACGAAAGAATCCAAGAATAATAAATTTATGCGGACAGAGAAAGGTGGTGAAAATAAAGCAGGAGAGAGAAGACTATATAAGGTATATCGGTGAGTGTGG
>WNGS01169498.1:22433485-22455692 GCA_020271785.1 Procambarus virginalis
AGATGTGAATAATGCGATAGTTTCATGCATAAATGAATAGGAAAATAATAGAGCAACTGTGTTTTTCAGTTATGTTAAAGTCCGAATGTTGGTTTAGCACAAGACTTTACTAAAGAATAAGCATACTCCTTGTAAGTGCTTTTGCAACTGTACTAGTGTGATATTGACCCAAAACACACATCCCAATATGTACAATAACTACACATGAAGTCACCCCAGGTAATGAGTGCGTCTAGGGTGATCTTGGACGCAGGAGCGATTCCACTGCCCTACTCCAAGATTTTCTAATTTTCATTGAATTTTATGTAACAAATTATATTTAATCAATTGAACAGCGGCTCTGATAATGTACAAAATACAGGACGCAAACGTACACAAATTACAAAATTTGGGCAATTATGCAAGGGCCTCTTATGAGACAGGCTATTAACTAAATAATGATCTATACAAATTAAAACATAATTAGTTCAGTGAACTATCGCGTTTAGGGAAAGCAATGATGAGCCATCACACCACACACACTGTGGCTGCCAGCCACTCTATGCCACTGTAAAGTTATTCTCCCTCCCTCACGCTCCTCATGTATAGAAATTATTCATATAGTAAATATGTATACATTGAAACATGGAAAAAGTATGCTAAACCGTATGGGGGAGCCGTCGGCCGAGCAGACAGCACGCTGGACTTGTGATCCTGTGGTCCCGGTTCGTCCCGGCGCCAGAGAGAAACAATGGCAAAGTTTCTTTCACCCTATGCCCCTGTTACCTAGCAGTAAATAGGTCCTGAGTGTTAGTCAGCTGTCACGGGCTGCTTCCTGGGTGGAGGCCTGGTCGAGGACCGGGCCGCGGGGACACTAAGCCCCGAAATCATCTCAAGATAACCTCAGATAAGATAACCATAAGTGAGATTACTACTTAAATCCTTGGAGAGGTTACCCTGTAGTGCCCGGACAGTCTGTCTCTCCTACAAACTTCCATCTCCCCCCCCCCTTCTACCTTCCAGCCCCATCTCCCTGTCCTTCCCCGTCCATCCTCTTTCTTCTCCCATTTTTTTTCCTTTCTCTCCCTCCCTCTTCCCCGTCTCTAAGGCCTCCAACCTCAGGTATGTAGATATTTCGGTATTTATATATTTGCGGAAAATCCACAGAGAAATCATTTTCCGCTACAAATGATCAGTGTTTTGTGATCGTTAATTGCATATTATAATATAATATATATATATATATATATATATATATATAATATATATATATATATATATATGGATAGATAGATTATATATGTATGAATGTATGCTGTATAATTAAGTTCTCGGAAAAAGTTTTGGCAATACACCTTTCATGATAATACTGCTAGATAAATATGATTTAACCGGAGATAAAGTGAACACAATTCCGGCAGTCTACATTTTTTCGGATTTATATAATTGTGCAGACAAGTTCTCCGCTAGACGTGTTCAGAGTCTTATGTTCACTGTCTTCTACACATCTCTCTTTCCACCCATTCATATCAATTTCATGAAACTGAATAACATTACAAACCGGATAAGTTTAGAAGCGCCGGCTCCTGCCTGCTCACTACTGACCTTCTTAGAGCTTTACTATTTAAAGTTCATGGACCTTGTGACCTTTCGTAACCTTCGTGAGACACAAGAGCTGCCTGAACCACCTTCATCCCTCCCTCCCTCCCTCCACACGCTAACAACTGAGTCCGTGGTGGTATTTGTGTCAGTAATATATCCTTAAAGTAAGGATGTGCACTAGCTTGCTTTGATGTGGCACTAGAGCGCCAGTGTGACACTAGAGCGCCAGTGTGAAACTAGAGCGCCAGTGTGGGCACTAGAGCGCCAGTGTGACACTAGAGCGCCAGTGTGGCACTAGAGCGCCAGTGTGACACTAGAGCGCCAGTGTGACACTAGAGCGCCAGTGTGACACTAGAGCGCCAGTGTGGCACTAGAGCGCCAGTGTGGCACTAGAGCACCAGTGTGACACTAGAGCGCCAGTGTGACACTAGAGCGCCAGTGTGACACTAGAGCACCAGTGTGACACTAGAGCGCCAGTGTGACACTAGAGCGCCAGTGTGACACTAGAGCGCCAGTGTGGCACTAGAGCGCCAGTGTGACACTAGAGCGCCAGTGTGGCACTAGAGCGCCAGTGTGACACTAGAGCGCCAGTGTGACACTAGAGCGCCAGTGTGACACTAGAGCGCCAGTGTGGCACTAGAGCGCCAGTGTGACACTAGAGCGCCAGTGTGGCACTAGAGCGCCAGTGTGGCACTAGAGGTCGCGGATGTGCCCTCTAGAGTGCCGGGGATTAACACATAACAGACCATTTAAACTTAGCAACATGAACAAAAAATCGCAAAGAACACAGAGCTTCGAAGACGGGAAAGTTTAAGATCACAGACGCTGAACCACTTGAATGAATCTCCTGCTGAAGTCTTGGGAAGTTTTAAAGACCAAGGGCCAGATTCACGAAAGCACTTTCGCAAGCACTTACGAACGTGTACATCTTTCCTCAATCTTTGACGGCTTTGGTTACATTTAATAAGCAGTTTACAAGCATGCAAACTTGCCAATCAACTGTTGTTATTGTTATAAACAGCCTCCTGGTGCTTCGGAGCTCATTAACTGTTTAATAATTGGAAACAAAGTCACCAAAGATTGAGAAAAGATGTACACGTTAGTAAGTGCTTGCGTAAGTGCTTTCGTGAATCTGGCCCCAAGTCAGTGACATCTCATGATAAACTGAACGCGAGTGAATCAACGTTTAATACGATAATATTTATAGATCCCTAATGTTGAAAACCTAACATTTGCAACTATAAATAAATATAAATAATTGTTTTATATAAATAAATATAAATAATTGTTTTATATAAATAAATATAAATAATTGTTTTATATAAATAAATATAAATAATTGTTTTATATAAATAAATATAAAAGTTTCAAACTTTTAAGACTATAATATTCAGACCCCAAAAGCTTATGTTGTTTAGGACCCCTAACACCCAGCCCTCAAGCGCTTATAACGTTTAGGACCTCTAACACCCAGCCCTCAAGCGCTTATAACGTTTAGGACCCCTAACACCCAGCCCTCAAGCGCTTATAACGTTTAGGACCTCTAACACCTAGCCCTCAAGCGCTTATAACGTTTAGGACCTCTAACACTCAGCCCTCAAGCGCTTATAATGTTTAGGACCTCTAACACTCAGCCCTCAAGCGCTTATAACGTTTAGGACCCCTAACACCCAGCCCTCAAGCGCTTATAACGTTTAGGACCCCTAACACCCAGCCCTCAAGCGCTTATAACGTTTAGGACCTCTAACACTCAGCCCTCAAGCGCTTATAACGTTTAGGACCCCTAACACCCAGCCCTCAAGCGCTTATAACGTTTAGGACCTCTAACTCCCAGCCCTCACGCGCTTATAACGTTTAGGACCCCTAACACCCAGCCCTCAAGCGCTTATAACGTTTAGGACCCATAACACCCAGCCCTCAAGCGCTTATAACGTTTAGGACCCCTAACACCCATCCCTCAAGCGCTTATAACGTTTAGGACCCTAACACCCAGCCCTCAAGCGCTTATAACGTTTAGGGCCCCTAACACCCAGCCCTCAAGCGCTTATAACGTTTAGGCCCCGTAACACCCAGCCTTCAAGCGCTTATAACGTTTAGGACCCTAACACCCAGCCCTCAAGCGCTTATAACGTTTAGGACCCCTAACACCCAGCCCTCAAGCGCTTATAACGTTTAGGACCCCTAACACCCAGCCCTCAAGCGCTTATAACGTTTAGGACCCCTAACACCCAGCCCTCAAGCGCTTATAACGTTTAGGACCCCTAACACCCAGCCCTCAAGCGCTTATAACGTTTAGGACCCCTAACGCCCAGCCCTCAAGCGCTTATAACGTTTAGGACCCCTAACACCCAGCACTCAAGCGCTTATAACGTTTAGGACCCCTAACACCCAGCCTTCAAGCGCTTATAACGTTGAGGACCCCTAACACCCAGCCCTCAAGCGCTTATAACGTTTAGGACCGCTAACACCCAGCCCTCAAGCGCTTATAACGTTGAGGACCCCTAACACCCAGCCCTCAAGCGCTTATAACGTTTAGGACCCCTAACACTCAGCCCTCAAGCGCTTATAACGTTTAAAACGTTAACGTTTAAAAGCTCAAGTTTAAGAACTTAGGTTTAAGAGCCTAACGCTTAAAGAACATTACCCTCAAGATCCCAGACGCCCCAGGCGTAAGTTTAGTCAAACTTACGACCAAGTTACGCTAATCTGTGATACAGGATAAAGCCAGACCAAACCCAGCAGCGTCGCGGCCAGAAGCGTCTCCTGGGAAAAATAAGAATCTCTGGTCCAAACCTCTTATGATAGAAAAGGCCGGGATGGAGGGGATGGAAGGGGCTACTCTAAAGAGGCAAGGGAAAGAGGGGTAAATGAGAAGGGTGGGCTACTCTAAGGATAGGAGAGAAAGGACGAATAGTCCTTAACGTCGTCTCAGGTAAGTCATTAGTCTGAATATGGATCGTATGATGGTCTCAAAGAAATCTTTGAGTGCTATATATATATATGTTCATAAAGTATTTGTAAAATGGAGCGTCACAATAAAACAACACAAACCGGCTAATATTCGTTCACCGTCACACCGTCACTATGGACCGTCACAGTAAAACAACAATGTAATAACAAATCTAATTGAAACTTTTAAAGTGAAATTCAGGCTCATAGCATTCCCACTTTCAAAGGAATCATGTTAGAGAATCATGTTACATTTTTCTCCCGAAACTGACGACCGGAAAGGTTCTGAATGACTAAACTTAGCCCCATCTGGAACGTGAAGTTCACAGGTAGCTAGGCCGATCTTTCAAGATTTCGTAAATGTGTTACAGAAAAGAAATCACATTCATCTGGGAGGTAATCTGTGGCTCTGGTGATGGACCATCAGGGCAGTAATCTTTAAATAACTCTAACCAGTAAACAAATCACATTAAAGAAATCTAACCAGTAAACAAATCACATTAAAGAAATCTACCCAGTAAATAAATCCCAGTAAAGAAATCCAGTCAGTAATCACTAAAGTTGGAGTCCTGAGTCCGAGACTCAAGATCTTCACCCATTTAAAGTCAAAGTAATTTTTATTAACATATTCAGGTATATGTGCATTTATGCAGCTACCCTAAACTATATGAAGGGTTACATAGTATCAAGAACTAGCCATGTGCTGCTAAAAATCCCCATTTCACAGAATATTTAGCCATATAGGGACATGTGATCAGTAGCTTGCTCTGGCGAATTTTGGGTGCATTATGGGGATATCCTCAAGCACACGAGAGGTAATAAAGCTCCAGGTACCGCATACCGACAGGTCTGAAGGCTCCAATGAAAGTAATAGTCAAATTAAGTCCCGGACACTAGTGCTTGTTTCCTGTTGTTCATTTTGCTCAAACCTGAGTTTAGAAAAAGTATGGTAATGACAAGAGTGACATTGATGATTCTGGCATTGATGACAGTGGCGGTGATGATAGTGGGGTTGATGATAAATCTGATAACAATAACTTTGGCTAGGCAAAAATAGTATAATGTGCTCTTTAGATTGAAAAAATATATGAATTTAGCTTTCTAGAAGATTTCGTGAGATGTGGGCCTTGTACCACAGTCGGGTCGCAGGCGAAAGGGTCTGGGTTCCGTTCTCCCGGCAGAACGGAAGTCTTTGGGCACCGTTTCATTTCGCCTGATATCTCTGTTCTCTTAGCAGTAAATAGCAACCCGGAGTCAGAACACTGTTGTGGCTTGCATCCTGAGAGAGTCAGTGGTTGGCGTAGGGTATATAAGCGTAATATACGCTCTTGTCCCCTTAGCCAATGGGACTTGGAACTCCATTTCCAAGGGGAAGGGGGGAGTGGAACTTGGCTAAATTGGCATACGAAAGGAGGTTGGCTAAGTTGGCGGAGGAAAAGAGTTTGGCTAAGTTGGCGGGGATAATCAATTGGGACACAGGGTAGGGGCAAGACGTAGCCAACTTGGCGGATATGTAAATGATTACAGTCATTTGGGTGGGAATAACCCAATCGGAAGGAGTTGAACATTACGAGATCATTAGTTGGGCGATGTTGTAAATCAAACCGAGGCGCGGGGCTGTAAATGAATTTAACAAATAGGTAAATCTTCGGGAAATGTAAATCACTAGACGGGAGGCGAGGATGCAGCTGACAAGTATTGTAAATGACATTGGGAGGCGGAGCTAACAAAACTCGGGGCTGTAAATGACGGGTGAATTCGAAGGGGCATTGTAAGTTACCGAGAGCGTAAATTGACGACATGGTTGTAAATAAGTTTGTGGTGGGGGAGGCGGGCAGCAAACAAGGCCAGAGAACCACTGTAAAGTAAGTGAAGGGAAAAAAGTGAGAGAACAAGGTTGATAAATTGCAAAATTACAGAACCATTTGTACTGGTTTAATATTATTTGTCTGACTGTAATTCATATAAAGTAATTGGTGAGTAAGGAAGTGAAAACCGCGACCCACGTCCCGCGTGACCCCAGTTCACCCCTCCCCCCCACTCGCCTAACGAGGGGGAGGGGGCTGAACCCCCAACGACCCCCACACGAGCAACTTCTCCCACCTTTCCCCTCTCGCCAATAACAACTAGGACACGTACCCTCGCTCCCTGAGTAATTAATTTGCGTCCTTCTTTCTCCAGCCTGGGCTACGCGGTGCTGGTAGGCGTGGCCCTCTCGCGGGCGGGACGGTTGAGGGCGCCCTGCCTCCTGCTGCTCCTCGTCGCCGCCTCCTGCAGGACGCTACAGAGGAATCGGGACTGGGAGTCTAGGGAGACGCTCTTCTTGTAAGTCTTGCTAGTGATTGGGAAGGATTTAGGATTACCCCAGAAGGGATTGTGGTAGGTTAGGTGGGAAGACCAGGCATCCCAACCTAACTTATTGAGCCTTACACGTTTCTGGGTAGGTTAAACGGTTGCATTTTTTTACGGAGTGCTGGTGTCTGTATTCACTTAGCTGTGCTTGCGGAGGTTGAGCTCTGGCTCTTTGGTCCCGCCTCTCAACTGTCAATCAACTGGTGTACAGATTCTTGACCCTACTGGGCTCTATCATATCTATATTTGAAACTGTGTATGGAGTCAGCCTTCACCATTTGTTAACTATTCTGACGCTAAAAAAAGATCTTTCTAATGTCTCTATGGCTCATATGGGTACTGTAAACATGTACGTCCATCTTGAAATACATACGTACGCATATATCCTTGATCGTCGGCCGTCTTATATCATAGTGGTGACTGGACACAGCTACCTCTAGCAAGACATGTTCATGAATACACTCTTGAGAGATGGCCAGAGCGGTGACAGACAAGCTAACTATTGTGGGATGCATGTGATCTGTAATGATCACACTAACGACCTGCTTGGCTACAACTCTGACTGTCAATGGTTGACTTGTTGACGACTGACTGGAGTTAACTAGTATTGTCTTGTTAGTAGTGACTGTCTATGGTGTGGGTTCCTGATAATAAGCGAAGCTCTTGGTTACCTATACAATCAGAGCTCACCATCAGAGCTCACCATCAGAGCTCACCTTCAGAGCTCACCATCAGAGCTCACCTTCAGAGCTCACCATCAGAGCTCACAATCAGAGCTCACCTTCAGAGCTCACCTTCAGAGCTCACAAACACTGCATTGAATCTATGTTCTCTTGAATTTAAGTTGGAGACTTAGAAATACATTCCAAAGTCATGATTTCTCTGATCACACATTCACTATAATCTTTGTGTGCAAATCACGAAAATAAACACGTGATTAAAAATGTGACAGTGTCAGACCACGGAGGAAAATTGAAACAAGAATTTCCTTAAGTACTTTCGTATATTAATACATCTTCAAAAGGAGACTCCTTCTGAAGATGTATTGATATACGAAAGTACATAAGGAAATTCCTGTTTCAATTTTCCTCCGTGGCCTGACACTGTCACTATAATCTTTCTACACACAATTCAATATATTATTTATATCCATTTTATATAATTAGATTTCGATCTTAGTTGTTATTTAAAGAATTACTGTAATTTATAATAATATGTAATTTCACATAGCTGGCTTGCCTCTTCCTCTTTCTAACTTCTTTGTCCCTATAGGCCCCCCCCCCTGTCCTCTCCTTTCTCCCTCTTCTTTCCCTCTCTCTCTCTCTCTACACCTATTTCCCCTCTTCTTTCTTCCCCTCTTTCCGTCCCTCTATATCTTGCCTCCATTCTCTCTCTCTCTCTCTCTCTCTCTCTCTCTCTCTCTCTCTCTCTCTCTCTCTCTCTCTCTCTCTCTGCTGTCTGCACAGTACTTATTATCACCTCATAATCACAATGTTCTCACCTGGTCCTCGTCTTGTCTTATGGTTCTAACGCGTGTTTCTCTCTCTGACGGCTCAGGGCGGGCCTGAGGACGCTGCCCCACAACGCCAAGATGCACTACAACTTCGCCAACCTACAGAAAGACCTGGGTAACGCCGACCTCGCCAAGCTCCACTACATATGCGCCATCAGGTGAGTCTTCGCCTCGACTGCCTAAACATCTACCTTGACAAATGCGCTGACATACTCAAAGATATGTTGAAGCTGCGGATACTGTGTCTCACAACCAAGGCTGCAGATACCAAGTCACAAGCAAGACTGGGTACAGTCTTAGCACATTGACTTAGATAACAGTACTTGTTATCCTAGGTACTTGGATGCAGACTTAGACACTGTAACGCCTGATGTGAACCACCAATCCCAGCAATAGTCGAGCAGCTTCGTGTAACAGGTGGCCACATAGGATATGCACCTCCAATTTGCGTTTGTGTGTGTGTGTGTTTAGTTCACTTATTATGCACCTCATACCCATCCTGTGAGCGGTAGTGGAAAAGATCATAGACGCATATGATGGACTCAAGAATTGAACCCCCAAATTCATGTAACTATTTACATATTTAAAGTACAAATCGACAGTCTCTTATAACCAAACGTCCACAAAGACCTATTTCTAAACTAATTAAAAACAATGTTTTCTCAAATATAATTTAATATTATATACACGTTTCGTGTATAGGTAACCCTAAGGTACATTAGGGTAGATGTTTGCCTGCTGAACGTGGTCTGAGTTATATTATATTTACACCAACTGGAACGAGATGTGCAAGAAATAATATGAAGGAAAGTGACGGGGTGGGAGTCCCTTCTGCCACCCCGTCACGTGTGGTGCCCCACACCATACGTGCCCTACACCATACTGCCCCCACACCACACGTGCCCCCTCACCACACGTGTCCTACACCACACGTGCCCCTAGACCACACGTGCCCTACACCACACGTGCCCTCACACCACACGTGCCCTACACCACACGTGCCCCCACACCACACGTGCGCCACAGCACACGCAGCCCCGCTCCTGTGCCAGATACGTCCACTACGGGCTCACCATAGCCCGTGCTACTTGAAACTTTTTGCTCCGAGTTGCTGAATCTGCAATAACAACAACATTCACCTGCCCAGGCAACAACACGAGTACACTGAGCCCAGAACCTTGTTGCCCAAACACCACAACTAACAACAGTCCTCATTCTCTCATGTGAAAACGACGTATAACCCTCTGGCACTGATGATCCCAGTAGACCCCTGATACCACCCCAGCACTGATGCCTAATAGATGGATCCCTCATACCGCCCTGGTATTAATAGCCATCACAGGATCTTACTCACGTGGCCCACAGACTCATAACTAGTCATTCTGCTCGTAACGTGCTCCCCCGAGGCCACTGTAATCCCTTTAACATAACTGATCGGTCCCGCTAGACTGCTGATCCCGGCTCCAATCTGTTTGGTGTTGGGCTTGTGGTATGTCAGCCTCTGGAGGGAGAGTTAGCTTACCACACTGGCTTACTCACCAGCCAACATGTACACTTTAGTCCTGGACCATGTTCACGGCTAAAGTAAACTTCTCAGTGTACATAACATCCTGATCTAATCTGTGGCTTAATATGGCCCAAGCTGTCAGGTGCGCCTGACAGCTGAGTGGACAGCGCTTCGGATTCGTAGTCCTGAGGTTCCGGGTTCTATCCCCGGTGGAGGCGGAGACAAATGGGCAAAAAGTTTCTTTCACCCTGATGCCTCTGTTACCTACCAGTAAATAGGTACCTGGGAGTTAGACAGCTGCTACGTGCTGATTCCTGGGGTGTGTAACAAAACGGAGGCCAGGTCGAAGACCGGGCCGCGGGGACGCTAAGTCCCGAAATCATCTCAAGACAATAGACAAAAAAAAAAATACATTCACTTGGACTGCAGACCTCAGGACCGCGGGCTCCAAGACCTGGACATATCCCCTTCTATCGACTTCTGCAGGACTCTGTAGACCATCCTATCTATCCAGTAAGTTTTCCGTCCCCCCTATCCTCACCCCTCCCCATGTGAGACCCTCGAGCTAACCAGCCCTCTGGACCCCCTTACTTTGCTGCTGTGAGTCCCTTCAGGGATGGTTCCCGCTTCCTTCTAATGGACGAGTTTGTCCTCTTCGTCTCCTGTGGCCCGGACACTCGCTCCCCAACACACTAAAGTGTACATTTACACCGGGATACACCCCCCCTACACCCCAAACCTCACTATATTATCTGTCGCTGGTGCAGTCTAATATAACTTATATCATGTGGAATACGGGAGTGTCTCTCTGTACCTCTTAGAAACCCTTCACGCAACGTTTAACCGGAGTCTCTCACCTTCTCACCAGTAACAGTGAGAAGGTGAGAGACTCCTCCTTACTTGTTCCTTCTACACCCACAGCCTGGGCCAGGTAGAGCGGTTACCTGTTAGTTCAATGACGGTCTCATTACCCCCTGAACACTCCTACGTTGTTCATGCTAATGTTCACAAATACAACACTATCACAACCGGCGGTGTCCGGGATAGTCCGTCTCTTCCACTTTCCCATCCCCCCTTCCTCCAGTCCCATCCCCCTTCCCCCCCCCCGTCCCATTCCCAATCCTTATCCTGAACCCTTCTAAGTGCTCTATGGTCGTAATGACTTGGCGCTTTCTCCTGATAGTTTCCTTCCCTTCTTCCCCCAACCCCCATTCCTCCCCCTCTTTTTTTCCCCTCTCCCCACATCGCCCCTCTTCCCTTTCCCTCTCTCTCCTCCCTTTCCGCTGCAATCGCGACCTACCAAGTACGCCTGAGTGTAAGCAGAGTGGACACAACTACCAGAGTGGGGGTACCGGGAGGCCCTAGAGTGGACAAGGCTACCAGAGTGGGGGTACCGGGAGGCCCTAGAGTGGACAAGGCTACCAGAGTGGGGGTACCGGGAGGCCCTAGAGTGGACAAGGCTACCAGAGTGGGGTACTGGGAGGCCCCAGAGTGGACAAGGCTACCAGAGTGGGGGTACCGGGAGGCCCCAGAACCAGGGGGGGTGAAATTGAGCCAGACAATCCGTGAGAAATAACTGTCTCATCGTAATGAGAAGGACCTGGGATGATCCTTCAGACTATCTCTAGCCGGTATCAAAAACTATGTGTATTCAATTTCAACAATGTACTATATGTGAACCGAAAATTAGAGTCAGCGCCCAAGAACTGAAGCTTAAACACTGTAAAGTGTAAAGCCAAAGGAGCTAACCTAATGTTTATCTATTTTCTGAATCAAAACTTACCCAATTCGTATCTATTGTTTCGTATTGATATATTTCACACCCTGCCGCTATACCCTTCATTTATCCAGACAACCATCTGTATACTTCACTTACTTTCCCCTTATTCTTGTCCTTCAGAGAGGGTAAAGTAAGCTCCTTTAATCTCTCTTCGTAAGGGAAGGTGGCAATACCTGGGATTACCTTCATCATCCTTCTCTACACTCTCTCAAGGCCATTAAAGTCCATTCCATAGCATCTAGTCACTCATTAACTACATCATATCAATGGGGTTAACGAGAGCCAGATCAGGATTACGGATGACATTGTTGTGCCATTACAAGCTCATCCAGATATCCATCCCGGTGTCACTCACATTATTTCGAGCATTTATGAATTTATGTCTTTAGTTAACATGTATATTAATCATGAATCGCAAACATTGGGAGTCGTGATTGTTTGCGATACATTTTTTGTAATAAAATTCAGTCACTTCAATGTTGCTCACTTGATGTCTTGTATTTGTTAGCACTACTTATGTTCAGAACCCCACAAGTGCATTAACCTGCATCTCTGCAAATCATGCAGCCATTGTTGCCAGTGACCTACATCTCTGCAACTAATTGCATCCTCACAGGCTTGGCTTACTCATTCGCGTCCTTTACTAGTCAAGCACATCTTGGCTAAGTCAGTCACACCCTAGACCAGCCAAACACATCTTGACTAAGTCAGTCACACTCTAGACCAGTCAAGCACATCTTGAGTAAGTCAGTCACATCCTAGACCAGTCAATCACATCTCATCTCAATCACTCACACCCTTCCCTAAGTCTCTAACTCCTACCCTAGCAAAATGCAGTTACATATACACTCATTATTTGTGATCCTATCAAAGACAGGTGATTACAGTCCAATGATCCAATCACCTTCTCATATTACTCCCCCAAGAAACCAATCAAATTGTAAATGAGTTTCCGACGACCAATCACGTGCGAGGTCAGGACCCCCACCTGCCGGTGGTCACAAATGGAGAGAGTAGTCACCTTCCAACACCCGCAGCGTCGTTCAGGTGTCTGACAACGTCTTGAGAAGCTGGTTTTATTAGACATTAGTAACAAGAGACTTGCCCAAGACCAGTGCCACCAGCTGGTCTTAGACCAGTGCCACCAGCTGGTCTTAGACCAGTGCCACCAGCTGGTCTTAGACCAGTGCCACCCGCTGGTCTTAGACCAGTGCCACCCGCTGGTCTTAGACCAGTGCCACCAGCTGGTCTTAGACCAGTGCCACCAGCTGGTCTTAGACCAGTGCCACCAGCTGGTCTTAGACCAGTGCCACCAGCTGGTCTTAGACCAGTGCCACCAGCTGGTCTTAGACCAGTGCCACCAGCTGGTCTTAGACCAGTGCCACCAGCAGGTCTTAGACCAGTGCCACCAGCTGGTCTTAGACCAGTGCCACCAGCTGGTCTTAGACCAGTGCCACCAGCTGGTCTCAGACCAGTGCCACCAGCTGGTCTTAGACCAGTGCCACCAGCTGGTCTCAGACCAGTGCCACCAGCTGGTCTCAGACCAGTGCCACCAGCCAGTCGACCTTACACCAGATAAACGAGCTAACGCGAGACACATGTGTCACAAAAGTAGGGAGTCGCACTATATGAGTCACACCTGACACCGACACACCTGACTAAGACGTGTCAGATGTGTACACACTTGAACCCCCCCCCCCACAACACACAGGACCCGTCCCGCCACATCAAGGGTACACTAACATATTTTAAAGTTGGGTGGTCGCTCGTCCTCTCCTTCCCCTCCCTGCTGTCTTCATCTCCTCTCCCTTCCTCATCCTCCTCCTCCTCCTCCTCCTCCATTTCGTCACCCCTCTGCCCACCCCAGTTTAATCCCTCTCCCCTTCTAATTCCCTCGGTTCATCCCCTCCCATTATCTCTCCCTCCGCTCTCAATTCCTCTTCTCTACCATACGTCTCCCCCACAATACTCCACTGCTATGATGCTCTGTTGGGTTTTGAAAATGGAGGAGGGGCAGGGGTACAGCCAGCCACCAGTGGAAGGGGCAGGGGGTACAGCCAGCCACTAGTGGAAGGGCAGGGGTACAGCCAGCCACCAGTGGAAGGGGCAGGGGGTACAGACAGCCACTAGTGGAAGGGGCAGGGTACAGCCAGCCACCAGTGGAAGGGGCAGGGGTACAGCCAGCCACCAGTGGAAGGGGCAGGGGTACAGCCAGCCACCAGTGGAAGGGGCAGGGGTACAGACAGCCACTAGTGGAAGGGGCAGGGGTACAGCCAGCCACCAGTGAAGGGGCAGGGGGGTACAGCCAGCCACTAGTGGAAGGGGCAGGGGTACAGCCAGCCACTAGTGGAAGGGGCAGGGGTACAGCCAGCCACTAGTGGAAGGGGCAGGGAGTACAGCCAGCCACTAGTGAAGGGGCAGGGGTACAGCCAGCCACTAGTGGAAGGGGCAGGGGGTACAGCCAGCCACCAGTGGAAGGGGCAGGGGTACAGCCAGCCACTAGTGGAAGGGGCAGGGGGTACAGCCAGCCACTAGTGGAAGGGGCAGGGGGTACAGCCAGCCACTAGTGGAAGGGGCAGGGGGGTACAGCCAGCCACCAGTGGAAGGGGCAGGGGGTACAGCCAGCCACCAGTGCAAGGGGCAGGAGGTACAGCCAGCCACCAGTGGAAGGGGCAGGGGGTACAGCCAGCCACCAGTGGAAGGGGCAGGGGTACAGCCAGCCACTAGTGGAAGGGGCAGGAGGTACAGCCAGCCACCAGTGGAAGGGGCAGGGGTACAGCCAGCCACTAGTGGAAGGGGCAGGGGTACAGCCAGCCACTAGTGGAAGGGGCAGGGGTACAGCCAGCCACTAGTGGAAGGGGCAGGGGGTACAGCCAGCCACTAGTGGAAGGGGCAGGGGGTACAGCCAGCCACTAGTGGAAGGGGCAGGGGGTACAGCCAGCCACTAGTGGAAGGGGCAGGGGGTACAGACAGCCACCAGTGGAAGGGGCAGGGGGTACAGACAGCCACTAGTGGAAGGGGCAGGGGGTACAGCCAGCCACTAGTGGAAGGGGCAGGGGTACAGCCAGCCACTAGTGGAAGGGGCAGGGGTACAGCCAGCCACTAGTGGAAGGGGCAGGGGGTACAGCCAGCCACCAGTGGAAGCTGCTGTAGATCTACCGCAGACTACAACAGAGCAGCCACAACCGCAGCACCGACGGCTCAGTCCAATCCTCTACTGGACGGACTGCAGCAGCATGTAGGTTTTATAGAAATAATATTTGCACAAAGACTGTCAGTGTCAGGTTAAACAACTGGCTGACCTCCACACAAGCAGAACTAGCAGCATTACACTTAGCTACCAGTACATTAAAAAACATTGGAGGAATAATATTCTGTGATTCAAAGTCTGCTCTTCAAGCAATCGAAAACTTCTCTTGGAAGATCGATAGCAAGAACCTCATACTCCCAATTGTAAATGACCTAATTGATGCACAGAGTAAAGGGTCTCGAATTTCCTTTGTATGGATACCTTCACACATAAATATAACCCATCATAATGAAACAGACCTTGCAGCCAAATTAGCGTGTAACAAGTTTGAAGTTGACTTAGATCTAGGTATCCCCATCTCTGCTGTCAAAACTGTATTGATCCAAACATTCAGATCTGATAGGAAAGAACTTACTGACTCCCAACGACCTGAAAGTACTAGTATAAAAAGCTATGATTTGTTCAGATCTGAAACCTACATCTATGGGCAGCACAAAACGTCCACTAGACTGCGACACAGTGGTTGCAAGGATCAGGTTGGGTTACCGTTACCTGTGGCAGGTGGCTGCAGGTGACGGATCTCCCAATCCTGAGCACTCCAGTTGCAAACTCTGTGAGCAGGAACTACGGCACGATCTCCCGCACTACATCACTGAATGCCCAGTTATTAGACCTTTCAGACCAGTTGGCATGAGGTACCTGGAGCTTTGCAATTACTTTATTCACTCTCGTATTCTTGAAGATATCCTCACAATGTACCCAAAATTTGCCAGTGCAGGCTACTAAACATATGGCCCTGTATGACTAACCATCCTGCGAGATGGGGACTTTTATTACCACTGCTACCTTATTCAATCTTGTGTTGATGATATCCTCAAAATGCATCCGGAAACTGCCAGTGCAGACTGCTTATCACATGCCTCTGTATGACTAACCATCCTGTGTGATGGGGATTTTCTAGCATCAACTAGTTAATTTTTTTTGACACACTGTACTCCACTTCATATAGTCTAGGGTAGCTGCACTAATGCAGATGTACCTAAGGAATTAATAATAAAAAAAGCAGCAGTCTACTATAATGAATATATTCAACACCCACGACACAGCTACGGGACACAACAGAGGTCACCATCCCCTGCCGTTATCCAAGTCAATCGATACTGTTTAACAGTAAAGTCAGGATAATAATTACTGAAGGTACATGATATTAAAATGACATATGCAAGCTTTGGATAAAACAAATGTCTAAATAATGAACTCGTTAACGAAAGGAGCGATCTTCTGGGACAGACAATGGGACGGAGGGAGCCTCGTCCTGTGACAGACAGGCAACAGTGGGACAGACGGACCCCATGTACTGGACTTAATCTCAGCTGTTCCATTTGCACGTCAAAACTCCCAAAGCGTAAACCCGTCTTACATGTGTTGGAAACAGTTCATTGCGCCAAATGTGATTATAATCTGATTACATTCGTGTAAATGATTGCACTAAAGCCAACACGATTAGTTTGCCTGTGTTCAAAGGGTCATAACTCCTTTATGTTGGGAATTGATCTATTGGAGCTTATATAGGCTTTTGTGCAAATATTGTAGTCCATTAAATTGGTCGGAAATTCGATCGCATTTATTAAAGTCATTTGACCATAACGAAGACACATTATCTCCCTTCATCTACCCATTGTTCTCCTTAGACCCAGCGTGTCTCCCCTCTCCCCTATCCTGTCCATAACCCGTCCCAAGAACCTATTATCTCCTTTCCCTATCCTGCCCCTTGTGTAAGGTAAACAAGAAAACTATATTTACTTTATTGTTTTGCCATTCTTTTTTTTTATATGGGTAAAATGGTAGGCTTGAGTAAGATGGTGTGGTTACCTATTTGTCATGTTTCCTTCAATAGTGACTTGAGACAAGACATTCTCTCTCTCTCTCCCTCTCTCTCTCTTCCCTCTCCCTCTCTCTCTCTCTCTCTCTCTCTCTCTCTCTCTCTCTCTCTCTCTCTCTCTCTCTCCTTCCTGTCAATTATTCTTATGTACATCTACAGGTATTTTCTCCCTTCCCCCTGCGCTATCTGCTTCATGGTTACTTTGGAGGCCTAAGAGAGCCTCTAGCCCCTAGGCCTTCTCTCTCTCTTCAACACCACATCTTCCCAGAGCAGAGGGGACCTCTAGCCTCTCTCCTCCCTGGCCTGTGTAAGTTGCTGGTCACCCCTGGTGGATCACACTGTTAGTTCTCGCTCACTGCAGTGTCCGCCTTCAGCTCTACACCACAGTTTCTCAACCGGTTTTCCCAGAGAGGTCACTATAGGAGCTCCGCGAGAGGTCACCAAGGGCTCAGGAGAGGTCACTAAGGGCTCACGAGAGGTCACTATAAAAGAGCGTTTCTCTTATGTTTGTGTTGCTGGAGAAAATGTATTGACTTCAAGTGGCAGAATTCTTTGATTTAAAAGAAGATCGACTCATGGACAAAATCCTGATGCAAAAGGAACTCTTGCAATGTTTCCACTACAGCTGCGTCCGAAGGGTGAAGGAGGATACCAGCCAATTTCAAGTCTTATATAAACCCATCTGGAGGATTTGTTGATCAAACTCAACCATCATTTTCTGTCTCCCTTTCAGCACAAGTTTTTAATTGGTTGAGGGATCCATACTCTGAAACCTTGTGCTCCTGCTGAGAACTTAAACTTTAAATAGAAGAGGAAGAACTTAATGAGCTGCAATCTGATCATGCACTCGAGATGAGATTCACTGCTTTTTCCCTGGATAAGTTCTGGATTTCTGTGAAGGATGATTATCCCGCCATTTATAGGAAAGAAATATATCGCTGCAATTTTCAACTTACACATTGATCTCGGTTGAAAATTAAATTCCTGCGTGTTCACCGAAAGTTCAACCCTGAATTAAGTATTTATGTAACGGAAGATAAGTGCAAGTTTCACATTACACAAGCAATTTTCAACACCCAAATTAAATGAAATCTAAATGAAATCAAGACAATGTTAGTTAAAAAGTATCATTGTCTTAACCCACAAATTTGTTCATATTCCCCTGATTTGTCTTCAGCGTTTTCATCATTGTCAATGTTTATTTTTGTGTTAAAAGTTATAATTTTTTGTGATTAATGAATATTAATTTTTGAGAATAATGAATATATACATTATATATTTTTATGCAGGGGGTTCCTCGAGCCATGACAATTTTTTTCAAGGGATCCACAAGGTAAAAAGGTTGAAAAACTCGTGTAGTTTACACTGTTAAAAGGCGCCCTGCTGAAGATAGAGTGCACAACTCTGCATACAGACACAGTATAATCGCACTCACATACGGAACACACGCACACACTGAACATGTGTGCACATACGGAACACGCACACACACTGAACATGTGTGCACATACGGAACACGCACACACACTGAACATGTGTGCACATACGGAACACGCACACACACTGAACATGTGTGCACATACGGAACACGCACACACACTGAACATGTGTGCACATGCGGAACACGCGCACACACTGAACATGTGTGCACATACGGAACACGCACACACACTGAACATGTGTGCACATACGGAACACGCACACACACTGAACATGTGTGCACACACGGAACACGCACACACACTGAACATGTTTGCACATACGGAACACGCGCACACACTGAACATGTGTGCACATACGGAACACGCGCACACACTGAACATGTGTGCACATACGGAATACACGCACACACTGAACATGTTCACATACGGAACACGCGCACACACTGAACATGTGCACATACGGAACACGCGCACACACTGAACATGTGTGCACATACGGAACACGCGCACACACTGAACATGTGTGCACATACGGAACACGCGCACACACTGAACATGTGTGCACACACGGAACACGCGCACACACTGAACATGTTCACATACGGAACACACGCACACCTAGGAATAATTGAACGGATCTCTGACTTCAAGGAAACAGGTGTTACACAGGTGGAGGAGTCTCTGGTGCGCCCAGCATCTGAGCTCCAGCATCCAAGCATGGAGACCTCACCTTCAAGACGATATATATCTCTGCTCTGGAAAAGGTTGGGCGCAGAGCGACAGAAATCCTCCCAGAACTAGGTCAGCTCTCATACCAGGAGAGGTTGAGGGAATAGGCACTAACAATACTATACAAACCAAGCAATTAATCCCATCCAGACCTTTTAAATATTAAAACAAACAGGAGAGTATTGATCCAGACTGGTTCTTATAAAAAGGTACATTGTAACTCGCAAAAAGGAGCAGCGGATTCTAACTCAACCAGCCACAGTACAGGGCAGAAAACAGATGTTTTTTTTCCTCCACAGGGGGAATAAACCCATGGAATCTCCAACCCGTCAGATCCATATATGGCAAGACATTATTACTTCAGATGGCAAGCCGCCGCCTTCCTGTCCCCCGTGGAGAGACAGTGGCCCTCATGTATATACCGATAAACACACACACACACACGGACCTCGCATCCTAGTAAGTGTCGGACGCTGGAACACAGCGAGGACAGGTACATGTCCCGGGCGCCGCCGGGTCCTGGACACAGGACACGGAGGGGTAACTTAACTGTCACGGAATAACAGCTACACTAACACCTACACGAACCCGACACATCAGAGGACCAGGGAGGGACTTTCTCATATACTAAACGACACTGTGAGGACCCCGACGACGCTGTGGAGACCCCGACGACGCTGTGGAGACCCCGACGACACGCAGACATCCAGCAGTATTGTTGCAAAGATGCAACAAAGCTGCAGAAATCAATCGCAAGTCACCAACTAAGCCGCTACGGAGTCACGAGATCGCCAAAACAGCTGGAAATTTCCCGCACAAATTAACGAAACTGAAATATATGTGATAGGCAGTGTCCAGCTAAGGGGTCCTGTAGAACTTACGAGCTGCGACATGCGTGAAGTGTACAGGTGCGTGGAGTGTACTGGTGCGTGGAGTGTACAGGTGCGTGAGGTGTACAGGTGCGTGAATGGTATAATAAAGGAGCTATGAAAGTGTTCAACTTTAATTTTAACGCTGAACTCCACAAAATAGAACACGAAACAATGGACAAAATGTGCATAATGTTAAACTAAGGAAACATCTGGTTAAATACTGGGTGGAAAAAAAAATTATTGAAAATTCATGAAACAGGTTATTGGGTAATATAATAGACATGAGATCGCCGGATTGTTTCAAGCGTAGGATAGACATTATATATATATATATATATATATATATATATATATATATATATATATATATATATATATATATATATATATATTATGACCTCTGGCCTCCAGGTGCTGACCTCTGACCTCCAGGTGCTGACCTCTGGCCTCCAGGTGCTGACCTCTGACCTCCAGGTGCTGACCTCTGACCTCCAGGTGCTGACCTCTGGCCTCCAGGTGCTGACCTCTGACCTCCAGGTGCTGACCTCTGGCCTCCAGGTGCTGACCCCTCCCTCCACTCCAGGTGCTGACCTCTGGCCTCCAGGTGCTGACCTCTGACCTCCAGGTGCTGACCTCTGGCCTCCAGGTGCTGACCTCTGACCTCCAGGTGCTGACCTCTGGCCTCCAGGTGCTGACCCCTCCCCTCCACTCCAGGTGCTGACCTCTGGTCTCCAGGTGCTGACCCCTCCCCTCCACTCCAGGTGCTGACCTCTGGCCTCCAGGTGCTGACCTCTGGCCTCCAGGTGCTGACCTCTGGCCTCCAGGTGCTGACCTCTGGCTCTCTCCCTCAGACTGTGGCCGGGGCACTCCAGCGCCCACAACAACCTAGGCACACTTGTTAACGACACCTCGGAGGCCGAGAACCACTTCCGGATGGCCCTGAAGGCCCACCCACACCACGCCCACGCCTACTACAACTTGGCCAACCTCAGACAGTAAGTGATATTTAAGTTACACCATCTTTCGTGACCTCTGCTTTCTGGCTAATCTCTTCCAGCAGATACGTGATCACTTCAGTCTGTTTGCTCCCTCCACGCCCCACACGAGCACAATTTGTACACCTCACAGGAGGTGTACACAGTTACACCGTTGTATGGTACACAGTTACACCGTTGTATGGTGGTTACACCGTTGTATGATACAGTTACATCGTTGAATGGTACACAGTTACACCGTTGTATGGTACACAGTTACACCGTTGTATGATACACAGTTACACCGTTGTATGGTACACAGTCCACCCACCACAATACTCATCATTTACACATATGCTACACACCTGCACCAACTAAGTCAGCAATTCATGTTCTTAGTATAATATAATAATTAGAACAAACTAATTTGAAAAGAAATAGTTAAAAATAACGAAAATCATTCTGCCTGTTAGCCAAGCCGACCCCTTGCATACTAGGCCAAGTAGTTCGGTTCTGGCTAAGTAACCCTTCGGTTCCCTTACCTTATGGTCTGTGGCTTAAACCTGGACCAGATGAAATAGTTGACCACCTAACCCGAATGCACTCGAGCATGAGGTTAAATGAGCTCAAAACTCTCCCAGGATTTTGTTCGTTGGTGGTACAGTGGTACAGCACTCGGCTTAGGGCATTTGGAACTTTCAAGTGTATATTATATATATATATATATATATATATATATATATATATATATATTTATAATATATATAAACCAAAGCAGTATATAAACATGCACGAATAAACCCCAGCGTACGCCCATATAAAGCTCAAAGGCTGCATTTCATTGTCAAAGCGCTATAATTTCGTAATAATGGCCGGAATTGTGATATTCAAACTCATCCGATGTTTTATGGAAGCACCGCTTTGTGTGAGACTTTTGTGTAAATCCAATCACATTTGTAGAAGTAATTCATTAGTAAACAAAAATAAACAAATACCAAATTTCAAAAGACAATAATAAATATTCTATAAATATTCTATGTTATTCCCCCATAACATAAATATCTGAGTGACAAAACCTGCCTTCAAGAAGAGACGGGAATTGCATGAAGTTTGGTTGCAATATAATCAGCTTCCTTATTGCAATGAGACTGAGGTGGGAAGCCTGCAATACACGGGTTTCCAGACTTCGTTATCGCTGCATCGGGCCGCGGTTGGCCAGATATTCCCCCTTGGGTCAAACTGGTATCGAATCCGATATCATCTATTTAAATAACTGGAGTGAAAAGAATTGTCGGAAAAGCTAAAAAAAAAAAAATAGTACACTTATATCTTCCTCCTACACCAGGGGGACGGAAAGACGGGGCAGTTAACTACAG
>WNGS01169498.1:22457567-22474015 GCA_020271785.1 Procambarus virginalis
TTCATATATATATATAATATATATATATATATATATATATATATATAGATATAATATATTATACATATATATATATATATATATATATATATATATATATATATATATATATATATATATATATATATATATAACTGAAAACTCACACCCCAGAAGTGACTCGAACCCATACTGCCAGGAGCACCAAGCAGCTGGTGTATAGGGCACCTTATCCACTCAACCATCACGACCGGACAAAAGCTGATGGTAGCCCCAGAGTCACTTCTGGGGTGTGAGTTTTCAGTTGATGTATGCCTGGGGACCATTCAGGCTTGTTCGCATTTGTGTTCTCACGTATATTATATATTATATAATGAATATTTATTTTATATATATATATATATATGGATATATATAATATATATATATAATATATATACAATTATATCATATATATATATATAGATATATATATAATATATATAATATATATATATATATATATATATATAATTTAAATATATAGTTATATAATGTGAGAGGAAAATAAACAAATTACAGGTCTCAAATAACCAACATTTATATAAAAGTGTTTATATTACCAACATATCACATATATCACAGCTGAGGCTTTGAATTGCACAATATTTATATTGTATAAAATTTTAACTATACGTCAGAGTTCAATGAACCCCCTTCCCTCTACTTCAGTTATATGAACTCCCTTCTCCCTCTCCCTTAATTGTATATACTCCCTTCCATCTCCCTCAGTTGTACCCCCCCCCTCCCCCCTCACCCTCTTTCTCGTCCGTCTAAAATACAAATTTTTAAATTTAAATGATGAGACAACCCCACAAAGCTTGTTACGAAGTTCCTGCCGTATATTTATATACATTGCCTTGTTAATGTCGAAGGGTCAAAAGCGAGCCTTTGTTGTTTGTGGCCAACCCGTTGTTTGTGGCCACCCGTGTGTGGCCCCCGTGTTTGTGGCCACCCGTTGTTTGTGGACCAACCCGTTGTTTGTGGCCAACCCGTTGTTTGTGGCCATCCCGTTGTTTGATGGCCAACCCGTTGTTTGTGGCCAACCCAGTTGTTTGCGCCATCCGTGTGTTTGTGCCAACCGTGTGTTTGTGGCCACCCGTTGTTGTGGCCAATCCCGTTGTTTGTGGCCACCGTTGTTTGTGGCCATCCCGTTGTTTGTGGCCATCCCGTTGTTTGTGGCCAACCCGTTGTTTGTGGCCAACCCGTTGTTTGTGGCCTATGACCCGTTGTTTTTGTGGCCAACCCGTTGTTTGTGGCCAACCACGTTGTTTCACCCTGTAAGACAAGTGCGAGCCTTCTTGATGCCTGTACATTACGCCACACAGTTTGCCAAATAGGTATAGACGATGTGACCAAATGTAATGTAGGGCAACATTTTGCGTCGGTATGCTAAATAGGAGTTTAACAAAAAAAAAAGGTCTGTCGCTCGCTTGCTGTGTCGCCAAGCTTCTCCTCCCTACGGCGAGTGCTGGAGGAGGACGGGGCCGTTTGAGTCAGTTGGTGGATCTTTAACACCTTTCATGGATGACCGAAACGTCGTCGTCCCTTCACTTTCTAGTGTGTGGTTTGGTCAACATATTTCAGCCTCGTTATTCTGACTCCTCGTCTGCATATAGAGATATTTATTTAATTTTATGACCTCCAAAAGACACCAAGATTTCCTCAGGGCTGTGAGGAAGCAGGGTGAGGTAGCCCTCATCCCTCACACCAGGGCTGTGAGGAACCAGCGTAAGCATCCCTCACACCAGGGTTGTGAGGTAGCTCTCCCTAGGTAGTGAGGTTTTTTCCAAGCCCTTTGTTTTATTCTCCTACAATTATAAGACACCGTCTAAGGCCCGGTAAACGATCATAAAGAAATATGACGAATATGAATATGAGTTGAATATGAATATGAGTTGAATATGAATATGAGTTCCCGTGACGTCGTCTGGCAAGGGGGGAATGTCTCCCTAATAAGGAAATAAGATGCATTCAGTGACTTTAAAACACTGAACTCACTTGTCAATTTAATACGGAAGCATCAGATGGTATTTCCACGGAAAATTAAATAATGTGACGTTTTTCAGTTTAAAAGGAAATTTATCGATATCAATATGGAAAACAGTAAGTGAACGATGCAATATGGAAAACAGTATGTGAACGATGCAATATGGAAAACAGTATGTGAACGATAAAAATTTTATCATCAAAAACAAGAAAATATATCAGTATTTTTATAGTGAATTATTATGAATAATTATTTAGAATAAACATGGAATACCACAGCCCATCCTCCTGTTTGGTAATATTAATTCTAATTTGGTACTATTCGTTTTATAGACCCCCAAAAATAGCGAAATCAAAATTTGACTATTACTATGCCTAGTTAGGTCTATTCCTATAGTACATATATATACTATATTAGACCTCAGGTCAGCCCGTCCTCCTAAGGTTTGTCAACGTCACGAAAACGGTCAAATTGAAGTGTCCTCATCCTAACCTACCAGAGGACCCAAAACAGAAAACGGGAAAGTACGTCACTTTCGTCAGACACCTCCATTTTCTAGTACGACAATTTTTGTCCCTTATGTAACGCATACGATCGAAATGCGACGTTCTATGTAAGAGGACGGGTTGTTCAGGTAGCGTGTAATATTAAACCTAGGATGGTTAGGTTAGGTTTCATTAGCAACCTAAATACAAAACCATTTTTGGTTTGTCCATATTCAATAGTATCAAATTCTACTTTCTAATTGTCTATAACGTCAATATATGCACGATGGTCCACATCAATACTATAAGTACTATCTAAACAGGGGACTGGGTTGCATCTCAAGAAATGCTTAACAGTTAAAGATTCCAGGCGTTTGAGTCTCAAGACATAAAACTCCCCAAGACAAATTCACTTAATAAAGCTATTCTTTTAAAAACACCAGAGCGCGCTCCACCTTCTTTCTTCCCAAATGGCCAATATTTTCTCCGCCACGACAAATGGAACATTATCCATTCGTCGTCCACGTCCTCGCGGTGAATATAAAAACATTACGATTGTCGAACCGCCAAGATTTAGGACCTCTCTCATGTCAGCTTTATCAGTGGTGTGGTGGAGGTCCCGGCACGCGCACGCACGCACACACGCACACACGCACACTCGAACGCACTCACACGCACGCACGCACAAAACACAAACACTCACACCTCACTGCTGAGTGGACAGCGCTCGGGGGTCGTAGTCCTAAGGGACCGGGTTCGATACCCGGCGGAGGCAGAAACAAATGGGCATATTCTCCCTGTTCACCTAGGAGTAAATAGGTACCTGGGAGTCAGACAGCAGCAACGAGCTGCTTCCTAGGGATGTGTGTGTGTGTGTGCGTGCGTGAGTGTGTAAGAGGTTAGAAAAACGGGCATGTATCCAAGCCTGCAGATACAAATAGTAAATACAAACACACGGGTTAATATCTAACAAGATATCTTACAAATCTATGTAGAAATATGTAAACAAAACAGCCTACGAAGATGTAGAAGACACCAAACTCAACACGGACTCTGCTAATATTCCAGCTCTGTTATCCAAGACCAATCTAGATTGAATTATTATCTTTACTGACAAAATTAATATACAATTTTGCCTAATCGGAGTAATTCAATTAGGTGTTATTACAGTGATGATGATGCTCATTTTCACTGCCACACGGGGCAGGAGATGGTCTAGATGGCGGGAGGTCGGGGAAGAAGAGGGAATGAAGCTTTCAGGTAACTGAAAAGAAACCAATTAAGAAAACACAAGGAGAAGAAACAGAATAACAGGGCTGCTGGAGAAAGTAATTGGGAACATACAGGAAGAAATCACCTCACACACGGTTACTGAAAAGTGAGGGAGAAAATATATAAAAGAGGAAATAAATAAAACCCAATAGATATAATTTACATTTTAAATAGAGAGAGAGCTGACTCCCTATCTTTCTCAGACACGTTTATATAGCAAGATGGAGACTATAAAGCTCATAGTCGTCAGAAAACCAAATTTGTTTACCTTTGATCACTCGTGATAACAGAACGAGACGAGGGATACTGAGTAAATATTAGTGCCCTATGATGCCTTCACAGATTCGCTGCGTTAGTGTGTTTTTCACTGTACATTGATAGTGGTTTGCCTCTGTATTTGACCATTTAGAAATTTCTGGCTTACAATCTTATCAAAATGTATCAACAGTAACACCCGTGGCGTAGTGGTAACTCATTAGCTCCTCGTCTCGTGATCAATTTCATCTGGGTTCGAGCCAGATGAAATTGGCCATGTAGGATTGACTGGGCGCCAATTCACAATTGTTCGCCCCTGTCCACCCAGCAGTAACTGGAAACCCGGTTTGTAAACCGATTGCCGAGTAGTGTTCCATGAAAAACTAGTAGAGTAAGGCTTAAAATGAGCTATGGAAAAGGAAGGTCCCGCTGACGATGTCTGGATTTTCAAACAGAACAAGCAGCAAACATATCTAATACATCCGGTTGGATAACAAGAACCGTCCAAACTAGAGATGCTATACGAATGATGATACTTTTCTAGACGCTAGTGCTCTAGACGCTTGCACAATGACAGCTTTCAAAGCTGGAAAAATTGCTGACCTGAGGAGCGTGCAGAGATCCTTTACTGTTATAAGCCACTCAGTAAAACATGTAAACTATTCGGAACGACTAAAATGCCTAACCTAAAATTTCTCTAGGGCGCAGGCGGGAGAGATACATAATAATTTACACGTGGAAAATTATAGAGGGGCTGGTCCCAACCCTGCACACAGAAATAACATCGCATGAGACCAGAAGGCATGGCAGGATGTGAAGAATACCCCCGTTGAAGAGCAGAGGTGCAACAGGTACTCTGAAAGAGAACGCTATCAACATTAGAGGCCCGAGACTGTTCACCACGCTTCCACTACACATAAGGAACATAACTGGCCGACCACTCACAGTGTTCAAGAGAGAACTATCAACAACAGAGGCCCGAGACTGTTCACCACGCTTCCACTACACATAAGGGACATAACTGGCTGACCACTCACAGTGTTCAAGAGAGAACTAACAACATCAGAAGCCCGAGACTGTTCACCACGCTTCCACTACACATAAGGGACATAACTGGCTGACCACTCACAGTGTTCAAGAGAGAACTAACAACATCAGAAGCCCGAGACTGTTCAACACGCTTCCACTACACATAAGGGACATAACTGGCTGACCACTCAGTGTTCAAGAGAGAACTAACAACATCAGAAGCCCGAGACTGTTCAACACGCTTCCACTACACATAAGGGACATAACTGGCCGACCCCTCACAGTGTTCAAGAGCAAACCCGATAATCACCTCAAAAGGATACCTGATCAACCAGGTTGTGATTCATACATCAGGCTGCGAGCAACCGCGTCCAACAGCCTGGTTGACCAGTCCAGCAACCAAAAGGCCTGGTCGGGGACCGGGCCGCGGGGACGTTGACCCCCGAAATCATGGGGGGGGGGTAACCTTAAGGTAACACCCGCACTGAAGCCATTACAGACATAAAACAACCTCCCACAACATCCTCGTCAGGAGCAGAACAGAATCATTTCGGCCAAAAGTGAAAAGAAAGTCTTGTAGAAACTGTGACGATGTATACGTAGCAGACAAACTTAGATCAGAGGATTTGAGAATGTAAATATTCGTCTCAAGAAGATGAGAGCACCAACTCATCACGCACAACCACCACGAACAACACCATACCAACTTTAAGGACGCTAAAATACCCAACACAAAAGAAAACATTAGAAGACAGAGAANCCACAACCACCACCACAACCACCACCACCACCTCTGCCACCACCACCACCACAACACCACCAACTCTGCCACGACCAACACCCACAACACACACCACCACCTCTGCCACCACCACCACCACCACAAAACTACCACCAACCTCTGCCACGACCACCAACCTCTGCCACGACCACCACCACCACCACCACAACCCCGCCACCACCTGAGGTCCGAAAGCACAAATAATAGCTAATTACGTTGCCCGAGAAAAAGCTTGTTTTTCTCCTCCTTCTTCCCCCCCCCCCTCTCTCTCTCTCTCTCTCTCTCTCTCTCTCTCTCTCTTTTCTCTCTTTCCCTCTCTCGTAAAGCTGTTTCTAACACTATGCACTCAAAACTATTATTATTATTCGCATTTGCTTTGTGTCAGTAATGAGTACATGATACACAAGTTTTTTCTTAACAGTCTCATGAGAAGAAATAGACATACTATGGCCTACTTCACTATCATCTGGGCACAGAAATACATAGTTATAAATATTTATTGAGTCGAGACACTGTCATCTGAGTGACGACCTTCACTGCATCCAATCTTCATCCGGTCTAGAACGCCTCGGTGAAAATCAAAACCAGTAAGAAGCATCAGCATCGTTAACGGAGCCTCTGAGGTCTCCCCAGATCCAAAATATACTCAATAATGAGAGAGGGAAGGGGAATTATCAGGGGGAGAGCGCCAAGCCATTACGACTATGTAGCACCGAGTCAGGATAAGAATTGGGATGGGACGGAGCGTAGGAATGGTACCCAACCACTTGGACGGTCGGGGGATTGAACGTCAACCTGCATTAAGCGAGACCGTCGCTCTACCGTCGCTCCACTGCCGCTACCGCCGATGGGATTACAGCATTATGTCCAATTTGGTCAAGTTCCGATAAACAATGTCCGAATAATGCCTACCGGACATGAACTCTCAACCGTTTGTATTGTGTTACGGTGTTCTTCATTTTGCACCATGCGTGCCTGTCAAGGAGCTGGTTGGTCTCTAACACACCGCGAGTTCCAGACGGACTGTGTTGAGGTCAGCACTGTGTGGGACAAGGCTGCTACGACATCTCTGCACACAAACTCCTACCGGCTCCTGTATCTCACTTCATCAAGTATGTTAATTTCACAAAGATACAAGTATCTCGTTTGCTGAGCTACTCGTGTGTATACCTACCGAAACACATACATACATACATACATACATACATACATACATACATACATACATACATACATACATACATACATACATACATACATACTCATACACACTGCACAGATAACTAGATGCGAGCATTTACATAGCAAAGAGCGTAATCACGACAACAGATGATCAAAGGTAGTTGAGGGCCAGACCCTAATTGGTTGCCAGCTCCAGTGCCTATGCGCGTCACCCGCTTGCCTATACCACTTGGGCACTACTAATTCATTCTACCACTTGACTCTGCCAGTTGGAAGCCTCCATCTTGGCTTTACCTCTCAGCCACTACCACACAACAATAAGTCAGTCAGATACGATTTCAAAAATAGAGACAGGTGAAGAAGGCAGGATTGGATACTTCCATGGCTTGTTTCTGTCTCATGTCTAGGCTTATTTGTGTCCCTGAGCCTGTTTCTTCCATCTTGCTTTACTATGTTTTCTCTCTCTACCTCACACTATCCTTCATACTCCTCTCCTCTCCCCCTTTCTTTCCCTCTCCCTTCGTCCCTCCTTCTCACTGATGCCCGGCCGCTTATTATATATTCCAGAGATACCGGGCCGCCAGGCTGGTGGAGGTCTTTGTGACTCGCGTTAGTTGTGTTGTCACTGATAATTTATGGACCTATTCACCACGTTGTCATCATCTTTCTCCTCCCTCCTACTACTCCTCTTCCTCCTCCTCCTCCTCCTCTTCCTCCCACTACTACTACTACTACTACTACTACTACTACTACTAATCGCCGTTCTTCTCCTCAAAGCTTTGCACAGGCAATTTCTGCGATTATAGTTGTTTTATCTGAAGACTGTTCAGGTCCGGTGTCTGTTAGTTCATATCTTCGTGAATTTTGTTTTCTGGATATGTTGCATGTGTGTCTTTGTTTGTCTAATTATGTCTCTTTTTGTCTCTCCGTTGTTTGCTTGACTCTCTCTCTCTCTCTCTCTCTCTCTCTCTCTCTCTCTCTCCGGGAAGGTTTGAAATGTGTTTCTTTAAATAATTACATTTTCCACAAGCATTAACGCCTCTATGAATCCTTTACGGGTTATTCTTTGCGTGGGCTGCCAGTCGAAGTGAGGAAGGGAATTGTACCCACACCTGGAAAACTGGTTTTGAATCTATACCTAATCAGTCATTAACTGATTAGGTCGTTCCATGTCAACCATCCACCGATTACTCCAGGTCAACGGCGTTGCAAAGCAAAAACCTTTGGTAGCTTATTTGGAATCCCAGTTACTGCAATAGGTGTAGTGTTGGGCCAACAGGTGTGGAATGTTACTTCAACCTTACCACCTAACTTACACCGAAGTCTCCTATTACGAGTTTTGTTGCTACTGTAACCATTGTTACAGTAGCAGCAGAAAACGTCACTAAACTGTTGTACTATATTGCCCGAACCTAACCTACCCGAGGAGCTACGAACTTTTGTTCAACCACCACAGTTTATTATTTTATATATTCGCTTTATTATTTTAAGTATTTGAGTAATACAAATATCGTTTTAAATTCCCGCGGTCATCAACGTTCCTCCAACACACAACTTGAAACCTGTTTAAAATTATAGGCGACATAAATGCTTACAATCTTGAGGTTATCTTGTGATGATTTCGGGGTTTTTAGTGTCCCCGCGGCCCGGTCCTCGACCAGGCCTCCACCCCCAGGAAGCAGCCCGGGACAGCTGACTAACACCCAGGTACCTATTTTACTGCTAGGTAACAGGGGCATAGGGTGAAGAAACTCTGACCATTGTTTCTCGCTGGCACCCGGGATCGAACCCGGGACCATAGGATCACAAGTCCAGTGTGCTGTCCGCTCGACCGGCCAGCTCCGATACCATGTTGGTATCGTGCGCCGTAAATCTAAGCAATGAGGCTTTTCTTAGACACAAGCATGAGAATGGTATTAAAACTAGTCATGAACATAAGACAAACAAGTAAATTAAGACATGAATGCACTTGCGCGCGCGCGTGCTCGCCACCCATCACCATCAGAGCACATGATAACACAAACGATGTCGTAGTTATTTTTAATATTATTATTATTATACATTTCTATAATTCTTAAAACAGAAAGTAATGTTATTATATTTGATGGATTTGTGCATCATCATGATCAAGTTAGTGTTAGGAGGTTTGTAGAAGGAAACCACAAATCCTGAGAGTTTTTTTGTTTGTTTGTTTTTTTACATGCAAGCATGCAAGTTAAAGACAATAAATACAATAAAACATCATAACACAGCATTACATCAAGACAAGATCATAACACAAAATAGAAAACAAGCAATCATATCTAGCAAATAATGACAAGAAAACAAAACATAGTAACATATGTAAACAAAACAGACAGAAGCATCGGCCGGAAGGGCCGGCAACAAAGCACAACATGAAACAGAACACAAGAAAATCATAACAATACAACATGGAAGACAGAAAATAACACACAGGGCATAGTAACAACACAGAACAAATACATGAACAAAAACACAGTAAGGCAAGCAAACAGCCAGAGCGGCATACATCACGTCATACAGCACATAAACAAGAAATCAGTGGACATACTTTCCCGGAAAACAGGCCCTGGGAACCGCACATTAAACGCTTCCCAGAGCATCCACCGCCAAAGGTCTCAGCCATCCACCGGGGAAGCCATAACATCTGGAACCTTGACAACAAACACCCGCAAACATGGGACCCAGATGGTAGTACTGATGAGGCGAGTAACCGCCACTCGTCCTCACATGCAGGGAACTTGCTCACCATGAAAGCAAGGCCGTCAGCCAGCATCAACTCGGCAATCACTGACCAGTGACCCGACGGCATCACAGACGCCGGCAACACGTTCCCTGGTTTCCCAACGCGCACCCTCACATAACGGCGCGCATCCTTCTGTAATGTCACTACCAGGCCACGCCCAGCATCAGGATCCACACCATGTCAGCGGAAAAACTGTGGAGAGTCCCCTGGCGGAGAAAGAACTGAAGGCACGTCCGAGACACTGGCTCCAGCACCAGCAAGCACATGGACCTCCGTCACTACTAACTGCGAAGACAGCAACATATCCGGATCCACACCGTCAACACCCGAAGACCCACAGTCACTGAAATCCCCAACATCGGCCCAGGCAGAAGACGAACGCCAGGAACATTTGGGCTCCGGCCGGATATCGTCAGAGCCTGAAGCGGACCCAGAATCACGGGTACCACCAGCCGGACGAACCGACGCCCGACGCAGAACGGCAGCAGCCTCTACCACAGGGGGAACTGGGCCACACGCAGTAGGAGGCCCCGCTGCCACCCCAGCACAGCCGGGACCCGAGGCAAGGACACAGGGCCAGGCGCAGCAGCCGAAGACGAGGGAGAAGACGGCAACGCCCCATAGTGAGCACCAAGAAGGCCCACGGGAGCAGCGGGGACAGTGACAGGAGCAGGGAGATCATCCAACGGCACAGCAATACCCGGAGGAGGGACAGAAACAACCAAAGGCATGTCGGGCGACGCAGGGGGAGCCGCAGCAGCTAATGGGACTGCCACCGCCTCATCCTGGGAGTCCTCCTCCAGAGGGAGCAGTGGGAAATCCTCTTCCCGGAACAAGTTGACAGGAGTGACTGCAGCCCCAGAGCACCCAGCAGCCTGATGCCCCAACAGGCCACACCGAAAGCAGGTACGGGGTTGCCGGGCATGGTACACCAAGGACGTAGTTCCCCAGAAGCCGGACTGAATAAGGAATGTCAGACTTCAGGCGCATCCCAAGGGTACGAATGTTCATACGCATACCCTTATACCTTCCCGAGAACAGCGTGTTCACCCGCACACTGACGACAGCGCCAAACTGCTGGAAGTAACGCCGGAGCAGGTCCTAAGGAAACTTTAAGGGCGCCCCATGCACACTCACGCATGTCAGGGCACCACTACGGTCCATAATGATCACAGAGCCGGCACCCTCCAGCAGTGACAAGGAACGCCCCTCGTAATGGCGGAGGAACTCACGGTATACCTTCTCCCTCACAAATTTGACAATAACCCGGTGAGCAGTTACCAGCTCAACCCATAGACGTCATCTACCGGGACACGGAGCATGTCACACATGACAAGCTCCACTACAGGATAACCAACACAGCCTGTAAACTCCAGGCCCACAGAGTTCACTCTCACAACAAGGGGAAGAAGGCCCCCATCACAAGCGTGCGACCAACACCAGCCAAGCGGCAACTGCAGAGAGGGTGGAGACGCCCACACCCCAGCCGCTCGGCGAACAACCATCAACCCACACGGCTCAAATGATTGCAATCGAGCTGTTATTGGGCAGAAATTCACTCTCTTCCAGTAATCGCATCACACCTCTCTAAATGCTTCACCCACGTATTAATAACCACCTTACTTCTAACCTAACCTATGCAAAACTATACAATAAATTATAATATATATTAATACTTATTTATATTCGAATAAAAACAAGTAATTATCTAAAGAAGGTGCCAAGCTGGAGAGACTATGTTCGAATAACAATGTGAGTTACATAATAAGTTTAAATATACCAATGAGTCTTTGCGGCTGGTGGCAGCGTGGATGAACACAGCTCGAGGATGAGTTGGTCTATCTACACAGAGAGGTGCCTCCACCTTCTTGGTGTATGTACACAATAAGAGTAACCTATAGTTCGAGACAATGCCCCGGGTGTACTGGACACTGAAGTGTACTTGATGGCTGGTCAGTAAACTCTTGTAGCGGCCTAAATGACCCTCCAGAGGATGGGAGGCCTTAGGCCCAACACACGACCAGAACATGTGAGGCAGTGACGCAACACCACCTCATCAACACTGGCCAAATGATTGTTAATGCAGCCACCGTCCGCCCAAGTTAATGAATACAAAACACATGACACGCAATTGATGGCGTTTGAACTATTCCCAAAGAGTGCCTCGTTCACTTCCTATGTTTAGTCCCAACTCTCCGAATGCATATGCCAGCCCATATCCCATAAACAAAGGCTAAATGCTCGTTAATCCAGCCACCAAATCCGCTAGATTAACGTGGATTTGGCCATTATTTATGACGACGGGCTGCTCGGCTCAGCTGATGACGTTCCAACTGTTTCCGAACAGTGCTTCGCTGACGTTCTCTGTTCGAATCGCTCCTCTATAAATGCTTCACCCACAACTACAAATAAATGCCAACAGAACCTAAACACCTACCCTAATATAGGAATAATTATACACCAAATTCTAATATCTTATACTAATTTATATAAGAAACTACACATTTTTAATACACATGTTAAAAACTGATGTGTGCGCCTTTGGGGTCGACCGCTGAATGGATGAGCAAGTGTGATGATGGATTGCTATAATGGTAGGGACAGAAACATGGTACATTCGGGTCACTTAACAGGTGGTGGAGCATAGTGCAAGCAGCTCACTGAGTGCATATGGAGGAGAGTCTTGAGTTCAGCTCGACTCTGACCGACTGGGGCTGACATGGAAGAAGAATTTCAGCCATAATCAGAATACAGGGGCGCGTCTGGGTGCCAATGTGCTTGTACGAAATATCAGAACACAGGGGCACGTCTGGGTGCCAATGTGCTTGTACGAAATATCAGAACACAGGGCGTCTGGGTGCCAATGTGCTTGTACGAAATATCAGAACACAGGGCGTCTGGGTGCCAATGTGTTTGTACGAAATATCAGAACACAGGGGCACGTCTGGGTGACAATGTGCTTGTACGAAATATCAGAACACAGGGCGTCTGGGTGCCAATGTGTTTGTACGAAATATCAGAACACAGGGCGTCTGGGTGCCAATGTGTTTGTACGAAATATCAGAACACAGGGCGTCTGGGTGCCAATGTGTTTGTACGAAATATCAGAACACAGGGGAGACTGAGTGACAATGAGCTTGTACGAAACCTGGACTACTCCAGTAGCGCATGTATCAGCTTGACTCTGTACGAAACTACGACTCACAACGTGTATCATTAACTCTCATAACTACTGGAAACAACCCTTAATCAAGGACGTAACAAGGCACCATCCCAAACCTAACATAGGCCTAACAATATCAAAAATCCATAAAATTTGAGAAATTATCGATCGTTATTAACCCGTATGAAAACTTGTCAGTCGATTGTTAGATACGCAAGTCCAATAGCGACTTACTATCTTCGACGATAGTCACTACTTGTACTATTGTCTAGCAGTGTGAGCCCTGTGAATGGTGGTGGGGAGGAAATTACCAGGAGCAAGCGCTATATAATTATCAGGAGAGAATTATCAGATCAGGGTAAGGTTCAGGGATGGTACGGGGGGAAAGGCATGGTGCCCAACCACTTATGGACGGTCGGGAATTGAACACCGACCTGCATGAAGCGAGACTGCCGCTCTACCGTCCAGCCCAAGCGGTTGGTGGGGAAATACAAAAAAATTGTTTAGGAAAATATAGAAATAGAGAGAATAATATACATATACAGAATAATCCTGTTTCTTTCCACTAGGGCGATAGAGGGCGACTGTAAAGAGTCATCCAACGCAGAAGAAAGCGACGGAGGAGCAGCAGCAGCTGGAGGTGGAGGATCAGCTGGAGGTGGAGGAACAGCTGGAGTAGGAGGAACAGGAGTATGGGAAGGAAGAAGAGGATTAGCCCTCTATGTAGACGGAGCAGGCGGCAACGTGATACCATCTAGCTGGGAGAGCAACAGAAAAGGTGCAGCTAGTCGCGTGATGGAGGTTGTACAGGGGGAAGAAGGAACAGAAGGAGGAGGAGGTGTTGGAGGAGGAGGTAGTGAAGCTGGAGGAGGAGGGTGGGCGTGGCTGCGGCGTGCAGGAGCGCTGGCGGGCGCGGGAACCCTGTGTAAAGAGCACGCCCTCACCGCCCTGCTGGTCTGCGCCTCGTGGGACGTAATCCGCCACAGGAAACATATCCGCAGGTACGTTACTTCTGGTGTGGTGGAGGCTGTCTGGGTCTCTATTGGGCTATCCTCACTATCCTTCCACCCGCTCTCCTTCCTTGCCTTACCCTGCCTTCTTCCTCCCTCCAACTCTCCTTCATACTCTCCCTTCATCCGTCTCATTCTCCCTTCGTCCACCTCTCATCCACTCATCTTCCTCTCCCTACCTTTTGACACCTCTTCCTCTCTCTCTCATCATTTCCCTCTCTTTTCACACCCCTTCGTTCCTCTTTCCACCTCTCCTTCAGTCCCTCCCTCCCTCCCTCCACCTCTCCCTTCCTGAATTATGCATGCGTCATGTGTGTTGGATATTATGTGTCAAAAATAATGTTGTACTCACCTAGTTGTACTCACCTAGTTGTGCTTGCGGGGGTTGAGCTCTGGCTCTTTGGTCCCGCCTCTCAACCGTCAATCAACAGGTGTACAGTTTCCTGAGCCTAATGGGCTCTATCATATCTACACTTGAAACTGTGTATGGAGTCAGCCTCCACCACATCGCTTCCTAATGCATTCCATTTGTCAACCACTCTGACACTAAAAAAGTTCTTTCTAATATCTTTGTGGCTCATTTGGGCACTCAGTTTCCACCTGTGTCCCCTAGTGCGTGTGCCCCTTGTGTTAAACAGCCTGTCTTTATCAACCCTGTCGATTCCCCTGAGAATCTTGAATGTGGTGATCATGTCCCCCCTAACTCTTCTGTCTTCCAACGAAGTGAGGTTTAATTCCCGTAGTCTCTCCTCGTAGCTCATAGCTCTCAGCTCGGGTACTAGTCTGGTGGCAAACCTTTGAATCTTTTCCAGTTTAGTCTTATGCTTGACTAGATACTCCATGCTGGAGCCGCATACTCCAGGATTGGTCTGACATATGTGGTATATAATGTTCTGAAAGATTCCTTACACAAGTTTCTAAAGGCCGTTCTTATGTTAGCCAACCTGGCATATGCTGCTGATGTTATCCTCTTGATATGAGCTTCAGGGGACAGGTCTGGCGTGATATCAACCCCCAGGTCTTTCTCTCTCTCTGACTCTTGAAGTATTTCATCTCCCAAATGATACCTTGTATCTGGTCTCCTGCTTCCTACCCCTATCTTCATTACATTACATTTGCTTGGGTTAAACTCTAACAGCCATTTGTTCGACCATTCCTGCAGCTTGTCCAGGTCTTCTTGAAGTCTCAAGCTGTCCTCCTCTGTCTTAATCCTTCTCATAATTTTGGCGTCGTCAGCAAACATTGAGAGGAATGAGTCTATACCCTCTGGGAGATCATTTACGTATATCAGAAACAGGATAGGTCCAAGTACAGAGCCCTGTGGGACTCCACTGGTGACTTCACGCCAGTCTGAGGTCTCACCCCTCACTGTAACTCTCTGCTTCCTATTGCTTAGGTACTCCCTTATCCACTGGAGCGCCCTACCTGTTACTCCTGCCTGTTTCTCCAGCTTATGCATCAACCTTTTATGGGGTACTGTGTCAAAGGCTTTCCGACAGTCCAAAAAAATGCAGTCCGCCCACCCTTCTCTTTCTTGCTTAATTTTTGTCACCTGATCGTAGAATTCTATCAAGCCTGTAAGGCAAGATTTACCCTCCCTGAACCCATGTTGATGGGTTGTCACGAAGTCTCTTCTCTCCAGATGTGTTACTAGGTTTTTTCTCACAATCTTCTCCATCACCTTGCATGGTATACAAGTTAAGGACACTGGCCTGTAGTTCAGTGCCTCTTGTCTGTCACCCTTTTTGTATATTGGTACTACATTAGCAGTCTTCCATATTTCTGGTAGGTCCCCCGTTTCCAGTGACCTACTATACACTATGGAGAGTGGTAAGCAAAGTGCTCCTGCACACTCTTTCAATACCCATGGCGAGATTCCATCCGGCCCAACAGCTTTTCTCACATCCAGCTCCAATAGGTGCTTTTTGACCTCATCTCTTGTAATTTCGAACCTATCCAAGGTCACCTGGTTTGCTGCCACCTCTCCTAGCGCCGTGACATCTCCCTGTTCTATTGTAAAGACCTCCTGGAACCTTTTGTTGAGTTCTTCACACACCTCTTTGTCATTCTCTGTGTACCTGTCCTCGCCCACCCTAAGTTTCATCACCTGTTCCTTCACTGTTGTCTTCCTCCTGATGTGACTGTGTAGTAGCTTTGGTTCAGTCTTGGCTTTATTAGCTATATCATTTTCATACCTTTTCTCAGCTGCTCTTCTCACACTGACATACTCGTTCCTGGTTCTCTGGTATCTCTCTCTACTTTCTGGTGTTCTGTTATTACGGAAGTTCCTCCATGCCCTTTTGTTCAGCTCCTTTGCTTTCATACATTCCCTATTAAACCACGGATTCTTCCTTTGCTTCTCTGTTTTTTCCTGTTGGGCTGGGACAAACCTGCTTACAGCCTCCTGACATTTTGGGTGACATAGTCCATGTGTGTGTGTGTGGTGTGTGTGTGTGTGTGTGTTGTGTGTTGTGTGTGTGTGTGTGTGTGTGTGTG
>WNGS01169498.1:22496015-22511585 GCA_020271785.1 Procambarus virginalis
TTCCCTTCCCCCTTTAGAGTAGCCCCTTCCATCCCTTCCACCCAGGCATTTTCTATCATAAGAGTTTTTGACCAGAGACGCTTGTGGCCGCGACGCTGCTGGTTTTGGTCTGGCTTTATCCTGTGTCATAGATTAGCGTAACTTGGTCGTAAGTTAACTAAGCTATTGCCTGGGGCGTCTGGGATCTGGAGGGTAATGTTCTTTAAGCGTTAGGCTCTTAACCTAAGTTCTTAAACTTAAGCTTTTAAATGTTATAAGCGCTCGAGGGCTGGGTGTATGGGTCCTAAACGTACAAGCCTTGAGGGCTGGGTGTTAGGGGTCCTGAACGTTATAAGCACTTGAGGGCTGGGTGTTAGGGTCCTAAACGTTATAAGCACTTGAGGGCTGAGTATTAGGGTCCTAAACGTTATAAGCACTTGAGGGCTGGTGTTAGGGTCCTAAACGTTATAAGCACTTGAGGGCTGAGTGTTAGGGTCCTAAACGTTATAAACGCTCGAGGGCTGGGTGTTAGGGTCCTAAACGTTATAAGCACTTGAGGGCTGGCTGTTAGGGGTCCTAAACGTTATAAGCACTTGAGGGCTGGGTGTTAGGGTCCTAAACGTTATAAGCGCTCGAGGGCTGGGTGTTAGGGTCCTAAACGTTATAAGCACTTGAGGGCTGGGTGTTAGGGATCCTAAAAGTTTGGGACTTTTCTATTTATTTATACATAATAATTATTTATATTTATTTATAGTTGTAAATGTTATATTAGGGATCTATAAATGTTATCGTATTAAACGTCGATTCATTCGGGTTCAATTAATCATGAGATGTCACTGACTTGGTCCTTAAAACTTCCCAAGACTTCAGCAGGAGGTTCATTCGAGTGGTTAAGTGTATATGTTCTTAAACGGTCCGGTCTTTGACGCTGTGTTCTTTGACGCTCTGTGTTCTTTGGCGCTCTGTGATCTTGGCGCTCTGTGTTCTTTGACGCTGTGTTCGTGGCGATCTGTGTTCGTTGACGCTCTGTGTTCTTTGGCGCTCTGTGTTCTTTGACGCTCTGTGTTCTTTGACGCTGTGTTCTTTGACGCTCTGTGTTCTTTGACGCTCTGTGTTCTTTGCGACATGTTTTTTTCATGTCGCTGTATTTAAATGCTCTGTTATGCGTTAAGCTCCGGCACTCTGGAGAGCACATCCGCGACCTCTAGTGTCACACTCGCGCTCAAGTGCCACACTCACGCTCTAGTGCCACACTCGCGCTCTAGTACCACACTAGCGCTCTAGTGCCACACTCGCGCTCTAGTGCGACACTCGCGCTCTAGTGCCACACTCGCGCTCTAGTGCGACACTCGCGCTCTAGTGCCACACTCGCGCTCTAGTGCCACACTCGCGCTCTAGTGCCACACTCGCGCTCTAGTGCCACACTAGCGCTCTAGTGCCACACTCGCGCTCTAGTACCACACTAGCGCTCTAATGCCACACTCACGCTCTAGTGCCACACTCACGCTCTAGTGCCACACTAGCGCTCTAGTGCCACATCAAAGCAAGCTAGTGCCACGTCTTTACTTTTAAGTATATATTTACTGACACAAATACCACCACGAACTCGGTTGTTAGCGTGTGGAGGGATGAAGGTGGTTCAGGCAGCTCTTGTATCTCCCCAAGGTCAACAAAGGTCACAAGGGCCATGAACTTTAAGTAGTAAAGCTCTAAAAAAGATCAGTAGTGAGCAGGCAGGAGCCGGCGCTCCTAAACTTATCCGGCTTTGTAATGTTAATCAGTTTCATGAAATGTATATGAACTGGGTGGAAAGAGATGGTGTAGAAGATAGTGAACACAAGACTGAACACGTCTGGTGGAGAACTTCTCTTCACAGTTATTATAAATCCGAAAAATTGGTAGACTGCGGGAATTGTGTTCACTTTATCTCCCGGTTAAATTATATTTATCTGGCAGTATTATTCATGAAAGGTTTATTGCCAAAACTTTTTCCGAGAACTTTAATTATACAGTATACATTCATATATATATATATATATAAATATATATATATATATATTATATATATATAATATACATATTATATATATATATATATATATATATATATATATATATATATATATATATATATATATATATATATAACTGAAAACTCACACCCCAGAAGTGACTCGAACCCATACTCCCAGGAGCAACGCAACTGGTATGTACAGGGATGCCTTAAACCACTTGACCATCACGACCGGACATAAGGAAGTGATAGCCTGAGCTATATGAACCACTTCCCCGCCGGCACCTGGATGGTTATCTTGGGCATAGCATTTTATCAAATCACCTCTTTTTTTGGGCAACACGTGAGGAACACAAATGCAAACAAGCCTGAATGGTCCCCAGGACTAGATACAACTGAAAACTCACACCCCAGAAGTGACTCGAACCCATACTCCCAGGAGCAACGCAACTGGTATGTACAGGGATGCCTTAAACCACTTGACCATCACGACCGGACATAAGGAAGTGATAGCCTGAGCTATATGAACCACTTCCCCGCCGGCACCTGGATGGTTATCTTGGGCATAGCATTTTATCAAATCACTCTTTTTTTTTGGGCAACACGTGAGGAACACAAATGCAAACAAGCCTGAATGGTCCCCAGGACTAGATACAACTGAAAACTCACACCCCAGAAGTGACTCGAACCCATACTCCCAGGAGCAACGCAACTGGTATGTACAGGGATGCCTTAAACCACTTGACCATCACGACCGGACATAAGGAAGTGATAGCCTGAGCTATATGAACCACTTCCCCGCCGGCACCTGGATGGTTATCTTGGGCATAGCATTTTATCAAATCACCTCTTTTTTTTGGGCAACACGTGAGGAACACAAATGCAAACAAGCCTGAATGGTCCCCAGGACTAGATACAACTGAAAACTCACACCCCAGAAGTGACTCGAACCCATACTCCCAGGAGCAACGCAACTGGTATGTACAGGGATGCCTTAAACCACTTGACCATCACGACCGGACATAAGGAAGTGATAGCCTGAGCTATATGAACCACTTCCCCGCCGGCACCTGGATGGTTATCTTGGGCATAGCATTTTATCAAATCACCTTTTTTTTTTGGGCAACACGTGAGGAACACAAATGCAAACAAGCCTGAATGGTCCCCAGGACTAGATACAACTGAAAACTCACACCCCAGAAGTGACTCGAACCCATACTCCCAGGAGCAACGCAACTGGTATGTACAGGGATGCCTTAAACCACTTGACCATCACGACCGGACATAAGGAAGTGATAGCCTGAGCTATATGAACCACTTCCCCGCCGGCACCTGGATGGTTATCTTGGGCATAGCATTTTATCAAATCACCTCTTTTTTTTGGGCAACACGTGAGGAACACAAATGCAAACAAGCCTGAATGGTCCCCAGGACTAGATACAACTGAAAACTCACACCCCAGAAGTGACTCGAACCCATACTCCCAGGAGCAACGCAACTGGTATGTACAGGGATGCCTTAAACCACTTGACCATCACGACCGGACATAAGGAAGTGATAGCCTGAGCTATATGAACCACTTCCCCGCCGGCACCTGGATGGTTATCTTGGGCATAGCATTTTATCAAATCACCTCTTTTTTTTGGGCAACACGTGAGGAACACAAATGCAAACAAGCCTGAATGGTCCCCAGGACTAGATACAACTGAAAACTCACACCCCAGGGAGTATGGGTTCGAGTCACTTCTGGGGTGTGAGTTTTCAGTTGTATCTAGTCCTGGGGACCATTCAGGCTTGTTTGCATTTGTGTTCCTCACGTGTTGCCCAAAAAAAAGAGGTGATTTGATAAAATGCTATGCCCAAGATAACCATCCAGGTGCCGGCGGGGAAGTGGTTCATATAGCTCAGGCTATCACTTCCTTATGTCCGGTCGTGATGGTCAAGTGGTTTAAGGCATCCCTGTACATACCAGTTGCGTTGCTCCTGGGAGTATGGGTTCGAGTCACTTCTGGGGTGTGAGTTTTCAGTTGTATCTAGTCCTGGGGACCATTCAGGCTTGTTTGCATTTGTGTTCCTCACGTGTTGCCCAAAAAAAAGAGGTGATTTGATAAAATGCTATGCCCAAGATAACCATCCAGGTGCCGGCGGGGAAGTGGTTCATATAGCTCAGGCTATCACTTCCTTATGTCCGGTCGTGATGGTCAAGTGGTTTAAGGCATCCCTGTACATACCAGTTGCGTTGCTCCTGGGAGTATGGGTTCGAGTCACTTCTGGGGTGTGAGTTTTCAGTTGTATCTAGTCCTGGGGACCATTCAGGCTTGTTTGCATTTGTGTTCCTCACGTGTTGCCCAAAAAAAAAAGAGGTGATTTGATAAAATGCTATGCCCAAGATAACCATCCAGGTGCCGGCGGGGAAGTGGTTCATATAGCTCAGGCTATCACTTCCTTATGTCCGGTCGTGATGGTCAAGTGGTTTAAGGCATCCCTGTACATACCAGTTGCGTTGCTCCTGGGAGTATGGGTTCGAGTCACTTCTGGGGTGTGAGTTTTCAGTTGTATCTAGTCCTGGGGACCATTCAGGCTTGTTTGCATTTGTGTTCCTCACGTGTTGCCCAAAAAAAAGAGGTGATTTGATAAAATGCTATGCCCAAGATAACCATCCAGGTGCCGGCGGGGAAGTGGTTCATATAGCTCAGGCTATCACTTCCTTATGTCCGGTCGTGATGGTCAAGTGGTTTAAGGCATCCCTGTACATACCAGTTGCGTTGCTCCTGGGAGTATGGGTTCGAGTCACTTCTGGGGTGTGAGTTTTCAGTTGTATCTAGTCCTGGGGACCATTCAGGCTTGTTTGCATTTGTGTTCCTCACGTGTTGCCCAAAAAAAAGAGGTGATTTGATAAAATGCTATGCCCAAGATAACCATCCAGGTGCCGGCGGGGAAGTGGTTCATATAGCTCAGGCTATCACTTCCTTATGTCCGGTCGTGATGGTCAAGTGGTTTAAGGCATCCCTGTACATACCAGTTGCGTTGCTCCTGGGAGTATGGGTTCGAGTCACTTCTGGGGTGTGAGTTTTCAGTTGTATCTAGTCCTGGGGACCATTCAGGCTTGTTTGCATTTGTGTTCCTCACGTGTTGCCCAAAAAAAAGAGGTGATTTGATAAAATGCTATGCCCAAGATAACCATCCAGGTGCCGGCGGGGAAGTGGTTCATATAGCTCAGGCTATCACTTCCTTATGTCCGGTCGTGATGGTCAAGTGGTTTAAGGCATCCCTGTACATACCAGTTGCGTTGCTCCTGGGAGTATGGGTTCGAGTCACTTCTGGGGTGTGAGTTTTCAGTTGTATCTAGTCCTGGGGACCATTCAGGCTTGTTTGCATATATATATATATATATATATATATATTATATGGGACGGGGTCTAGGGGACGGACGTGTGGCGGAGGAGCTGCTGCCTTCTCAGCCATTACCCTGAGACATCTTGGCCTCACTATACCAAGACTCAACCATATTCACCGTGAATACACCAAGCAGACGTGGGAGTGGCCGGAAGTGCCTACGGTGTACCATCTATGTGAAAACATATCAAAACAGGTGGGTTGGCAGTGTGTAGTCATGGAGGGTGGAGTGAGGGGCCAGGATGGACCCTACAGGCCTCCCATAGTGAGGGGAGGTGGGGGGTGAGTGAGGGGTGTCGTGTGGTCAGGAGAGAGAGGTGAGGGTTACGTGTGTGCCAAATACTGTTTTGTGTTTTTCTTTTTTGAAAGTTTTGTTGAACAAGTTACGTTGTCAGCGATAATTGGCGCAACATATCTATCATATTGTGAGTACATCACACGTGCAGTGAGTCAGATTACAAGTGTATGATTCATTCATCATTGTGCAGTGATATACGGGGAATTATACCAGTGTTAGTGTCGCCCTGACCCCCGCCCCCACCAAGCGCCCAGGCCGGGAAGTACCTGCTCTCCCCCTCCTTCCCCACCCCACCACGTCGCCTCCCCACCCACGAGGCCACCTTGCCACCCGCCCATAGATGCCGGGAGGCTCCCATGTGTGTCTACGCTACCCACCCACCCAATGTATACCCACATATTGTGTAGTGGGTGTATACCCACACTTTGTATAGAGGTGGTATATGTATTACCACTCATCTGAGTAGTAAGTGCCACGGCCAGCTGATCATCCCCCCAGCCTCCAACCGCCGCCCACCCTCCAGTCTCCACCCGCCGTCCACCCTCCCGCCTAGTGCCCGCCCAGCGCCCGCCCATGTCGCAGCTCTCACCAGACAGCCAGGCTTCTCCAAGCCAAGATGAGCCATCAAGCAGGGGCAGACAAGGCAGATGTCAGACGTGTGACAGGGTATGCTTTATCCGGTCGAGTGACGGTAATGTGCGCCTTCATTACCACAACAGAGCCAGGTGTTTGGGTTCTGGGCGCCCTCCCAGGGAGAACACCAATCAACAGCCCACACCTCCCGTCAGTCAAAACACCTCCCAGACCTTCATTCCCACAGAAAATTTATTAGAGGCTATCAAAGCAACATCAGCCAGAACCTTGCAACACATCCCTAAAGCAGCCCGCCCCCATGCAGCAGCCAAATTATCTGCCCTCCTGAGAAAGGTCAACGACTCTCCTGGAACTACCCAAGCATGGCACAACCTCCTACTGTTTGGCAACATATGTCTAGCCACTCCTGCAAGGAGAGACAAAACCTTAGCTGCCTCAGTCATCAAAGCTATAAATGATTTTCCCAGGGAGGACAACCAGGTGCGCCTTCCCACTCGCGCGAGAAACACCCACGGCAGGAAGAGCAACAGTGCCATATCCGAGACATCAAAAATCAGAACATCAGTCACCAAGAAAATAGAAGAAGGAAACACTATTGGCGCAATAAGAGTCATCACCAGTGAGGACTCAATTGCCGACAGAGATGCCGCAACAGCTCAAGCCCTAAGGGAGAAACACCCTGCCAGGGCTCCGCGTGAGGTCGACATTGTACAAGTGGGGGCCACCGAAGCAGAACCTCTCTGGGTGGCTGAATCTGTGGTCCATAAAGCAGCCATGTCCTTCCCAACAGGATCAGCAGGTGGGTTCACAGGACTAAAACCCAACCACCTCAAGCAAATGCTCAACCCTGCACTGGGTGACATTGCAAAGAACCTCTTGGTGGAACTAACCAGATTCACCAACACATGTCTAGCTGGCAACATACCACCGTCCATAAGACCTATTTTTTTGGAGCATCCCTCTGTGCTCTAAAGAAAAAGGATGGAGGGATCAGGCCAATAGCTGTGGGCAATTCTCTCCGGCGTCTCGTCGCAAAGGCAGCTGCAAGAACAGTTAGTGATGCAGCGGCCAACATGCTGAAGCCAAAACAGCTTGGGTTTGGCATTCCACAAGGGTGTGAGGCGGCAGCCCATGCAGCTCGAGCCTTCATCGCCAACATCACAGACGAAAAGGCCCTTATCAAGCTAGATTTCAAAAATGCCTTCAATTTGGTGCGGAGGGATGCTGTACTCCGTGCGGTTCATAGTCATTTCCCTTCCCTCTACCCTTTCGTACATTCATGCTACAGTATGGATCTTAAGCTACTTTTTGGCGAACATGAAATTGACTCGCGGGAAGGCGTCCAACAGGGTGACCCCCTTGCTCCTCTCCTTTTCTGCTTAGTCATCAAACAAGTCACAGAGGTCCTGTCCAGCGAGCTTAACATCTGGTTCTTGGATGATGGTACCCTAGCTGGTTCCCAAGACTCCCTCCTGGAGGACATCAGAAAAATCCAGGAGCAAGGTGCAGTTTTAGGCCTCACCCTGAACCCTTCTAAATGTGAAATAATATGTTCCAACCACGGCATCGTAGAGAGAATAGAGGGTCTTCTGCCAAACATCCATAAAACTAAACCTGAAGACAGCACACTCCTAGGAGCTCCCCTGGGGTTGAAAGCCATCGATGAGGTCCTTGATAAGAAAATCGCCGACCTTAAGAGGATGGATGGGAGGATTGAGGATATTGATGCTCATGATGCACTCTACCTCATCACCAGATGTCTGTCCCTTCCCAGGTTAACCTACTTTCTGAGGTGTTCACCATCTTACAGTAGCCAAAAACTAAGTGAGTATGACCGGTTACTGAAATCAATGCTAGAAAAAGCCCTTAACCTCTCTCTTGATGACCTGCAGTGGAAACAAGCCTCTCTTCCCGTAAGACTTGGGGGCCTCGGAGTTCGAACAGCAACGCAAATCGCTGTTCCAGCCTTCCTGTCCTCCTTATCAGCATCCGACGACCTTGTGAAGGAAATTCTACCTGCCCACTTACATCAGCTGGCAGGTGTACATGATCCCAATTTTACACGCTGTGCCACAGAGTGGGCCTCTCGTGCAGGCCCATCACCTCAACCACCATCCCCAAAAGCCCACAGGCAATCCAGCTGGGATGGCCCCATTGTAGACAAAGTTGCTGCAGAGTGCCTGGATGCTGCATCAACACAGCACGACATTGCTCGCCTCACAGCAGTAGCAGCCCCACATGCAGGGGATTTCCTGTTAGCAACCCCAATGTCGGCAACTGGCACGCGTCTCACACCACACGCCCTCCGAATTGCTGTGGCCCTCCGCCTTGCTGCCCCAATCCACACCAGATATAGGTGTATTTGCGGCGAGGTGGTGGCTGACGGGTACGGCCACCATGGCCTACTCTGCCAAAGCACAGGAGGATGGCACTCGAGGCACAGTGAAGTTAACGACATCATCAAGAGGAGCCTCACCACAGCTGGATGCCCAGCTGAGAGAGAGCCTCGTTACCTAACGCCCCGTAACTCTGATGCTCTTATTGGTCGCCCGGATGGTATCACAGTGAACCCCTGGAAGAATGGCAAGCAGTTGGTATGGGACTACACGTGCGTATCAACCCTGGCTAACACCTACATTGAACTCAGTGTTGCACAACCAGGTGGCGCTGCCACCCACAGGGAAGCAGCCAAATCCCGTAAGTATAGAGAACTGGATCACCACTACAATTTTGTCCCCATTGCTTCTGAGACACTCGGCGCCTGGGGTAAAAGTGCTACCAGTTTTTTGAAGGAACTGGGTTCTAGGCTCATTGAAACAACAAGGGACCCTAGAGCTGCCAGCTTTCTTTTCCAGCGCCTCAGCGTGGCGATACAGAGGGGAAATGCGCACTGCATCCAGGGTTCCTGCCCGCCATCTGAGGAGCTGGAGGAACTCGACAACCTATGATAACCATCTTTGTAACCTATATGTAACTCCTTTTTGTAACAAAGTTCAAATAAAGCAAATATATATGTGTACATACAAAAGAATGGGGGTGGTAGGAGAAGAAAATATTAGTGTTCAGTGAGAAACCACAAGGTCTCCTCTGAATACGTTTTATTTTCTTCTCCGAGGCTATGGGTCCCCACATTGGCACCAGAGGTGGTACCCTCACAAACTTTATATAATATATATATATATATATTATATATATATATATATATATATATATATATATATATATATATATATAATATATATATATATATTATACACCGAACCGAAATATCTGTATATCTGAGGTTGGAGGCCATAGAGAGGAAGAGAAAGGAAAAAATGGAAGACAGGGAAGGAACGGGAGAAGGAAGGGGAGAGGGAGGGTGGGAAAGGTGGGAAGGGGGGGGGAGATGGTAGATTTGTAGGGAGAGACAGTCTGTCCCGGGCACTGCCGGGTAACTTTCTAAGGATTTTAAATAGCAATGTCAGTTATGGTTTAGCATACTTTTCCCCCATGTTTCAATGTATACTTGTTATGTTCAATATATGAATTTATTCTATACATGGGGTGCGGTGAGGGAGAATAACTTTACAGTTGGCATACTAGTGCCAGGGAGCCTTAGTGAGTGTGGTGGCTAATCATTGCTTTACTAACCGCGATAGTTCACTGAACTAATTATGTTTTAATTTGTATAGATCATTATTTCAGTTAATAGCTTGTCTCATAAGAGGCCCTTGCATAATTGCCCAAATTATGCACTTTGTTTACATTCGCGTCCTGTATATATACATTATCAGATCCGCTGTTCATTTGATTAGTATAATTTGTTACATAAAATTTAATGAAAATTAGATAATCTTTGGAGTAGGGCAATAGAATCGCTCCAGCGTACAAGGTCACCCTCAGACTCACTCATTACCTGGGGTGACTTCAATGTGTAGTTATTGTACATATTGGGATGTGTGTTTTGAGTCAATATCACATCAGCACTGTTGCAGAATCACTTAAAAGGAGTATGCTTATTCTTTAGTAAAGTTTTGTGCTACACCAACATTCGGACTTCTAATCCCTTTCTCGTATTTGTTTCAAGAGCTGTTATATTTTCTGAAGAAGGTAATTGATTTTAGTCAATTTTTCAAATGGTTTTACAAATCAACCTAGAAAGGAATAGTTATAAGCCAGAATACAGATAGTATCTTATTTTAAATGTGATGTGTGGTGTGTGTGTGTGTGTGAGAGAGAGAGAGAGAGAGAGAGAGAGAGAGAGAGAGAGAGAGAGAGAGATGAAGAAGGGTATAGAGAATGGGAGGGAGTAGAGAAGGTAGAGGGCATTGGCTGTCTTAAGAATACTTTACAAAACTTTAAATTGTCAAGAGACCGTGAATGCGTTCTGGAGCGTCTCGGCTGATAATCAATAATTAAAGAAGGACATTTACTTTTCTCAGTGTCGCTCCCGAGGACAAACACGAGTGTTTGAGTCAGGTATTGAGTCAAGTTCTTTAACTTTTCTCAGGACTAATAATAATATGAAAGCGAAGTTGTAAAATAAGAAACACAAAGAAACTAAACCTTGAAAGAACTAGACGAAAGCAATATAAGAATAAGAATATTTATAAGGATAGAGAAAGGTGGTAAAAACGAGGCAGGAGAGAGGAGACTATATAAGGTATATCGGTGGAGTGTGCGGGGCGGATGAGAAGAATATATAAGGTATATCGGTGGAGTGTGCGGGCCGGATGAGAAGACGATATAAGGTATATCGGTGGAGTGCGCGGGCCGGATAAGAAGACTATATAAGGTATATCGGTGGAGTGCGCGGGCCGGATAAGAAGACTATATAAGGTATATCGGTGAAGTGTGCGGGCCGGATGAGAGGAAGAGCAGCAGCACATCTGGCGGAGGTGAACAAGGCAGCCGGATGGAAATGGTCATTACTAGCACATGTCTCACAGACCTGCGTGTCCTCCTACACTCATACCCTGCCATCTGGACGGCTCCTCCTCCTGCTCCTACTCATCGTCATATGCAACTGTTACTGCTTTTGCAACTGCTACTGTTGCTTGTGCTGCTGTTATTCAACTTTTACTGATGTTGGGAATTGTCTCTGTTGTAATTATAGACTCGTTACTCCTCCTGTAACTGCTACTGCTGTTTGTATCTGCTCCTCTTGGTGATTTAGCTGCTGCTGCTAATGTACTTTTAACTGCTCCTCCTGCTGATATACATATAACTTGCTGCTGTTGCTGCTGCTACGATCACTCTTGCTCCTGCAGTTGCTGATTTTTCATCTGCATTTCCTTGCACGTCTTCAGGTGAATTACTTCAGTTATTAATGATTTGTTATCTATTTGCTAGAATATTTCTGCTCGTTTTGTTGCTAATGCCTTTTGGTATGTGTTGACGGCGGTACAACTACCGCTCCTGCCCGGGGCCAAGATGATTCTTGTGTCTTAGACATTTACACTGGCAGCTTGTCTAGGTGATGGAAACACTTCAGTCATTCACCTTAGGGATCTAGAGCACACAGACGGGTCCTAATACTTGAGTAACGGTATAACACACACACACACACACACACACCACACCACACACACACACACACACACACACACACCACACACACACACACACACACACACACAAACACACACCAGAACCCACTGGGGATGTAGAGTATCCTCTCGGCGATGACGAAGCCGACGGTGAAGAGGAGGTTGGTGGCCGGGAGGAATGGCAGCACCAGCAGCGCCAGCCCCAGCAGCCACGCCCGCCCCTCCTGGCCCTGACCGAGGAGAGAAAGACACGGCTCAAGCACTGGCGAGGATAGGCACGGACAGGAGCAGGCAAGGTCGTGCTTGGCGAGCAAGGGGACAGAGCAATGAGATGAGGGTAACTTAGGGAACTGTCACGCTTGTGTAGCCGCTCCCATTTTCTAGCACGACAGTTTCTGGCCTTAGGTAGGGTACACGTCAAAATGCGACGTTTCTATTAGGAGGACGTGTTGACATTACCCTCACTGAGGGTAGGATACAGTCTGGATGTTGGTGGTTCCTGCTGCACGTTGTTCAGATGTTTTCTTGATGTATAGACTTTCTAGTTCTTCTGGCGAGCCTGTAACGTGTTAATGTCTTGTGTTTACCCCCGGCGCAGGGTGCTGACCTTCTGGTATCTGCCGGTGTTCAACGCCTGGCTGCTGTTGTGCCCGTGGACGCTGGCGCACGACTGGCAGATGGGCTCCATCCCGCTCATCACCTCCATCATAGATACCAGGAACATCGCTTCACTTTTGTTCTACGGCGCCCTTGTACTTATACTCAGAGCTGGATGCTTGATGAAGGTAATATAATATTTGGCAGTCTGGCTGTTATGTTTTATCTGTATTATTTAACACCCACCCACCGCACACACCTGGCTATCCACCACCCACACCTGCCTATCCACACACACACAAACCTGCCTACCCAACTACCCAATCCGATTTGTACATGTAACCTACATACGCTGGTGTAGATAATGGAGTTCTCCACCAAACGCTCATGTGAATATCATGTTACTGTGATTGAACTGTGTATGTAACTGAAGCGTTTGGTAGATAACTCCCTTCCCTACACTAGTGTACGCTTTTACCTGTAAAACTTGCAATAAATACCCGCTCAATGCCTACACATTACTAGTGGACTCGGCTAGACTCCAGGTTGTGTAACTTTTAGCATATCTTTCGTCTATGGGTACACCGTGCGTCTGGGACAACCAGGACGTTGGTTCGACGCCGCCCCCCCCCTAATATACGTTCGATAGCCTAATACCTGCTATCTTGTGCTTATATATTAATTATATTTATTTATATGTATTGACGTATGTATATATATATATATATATATATATATTATAGATATTATATATATATATTGTATATATATATATATTCGTATATATATATATATATATATATATTGTATATATATATTGTATATATATATATATATATATATATATATATTATATATATATATATATATATATATATATATATATATAATGTTGTACCTAGTAGCCAGAACGTCGTACTTGGCCTACTATGCAAGGCCCGATTTGCCTAATAAGCCAAGTTTTCCTGAATTTATATAATTTACAAATTTTTTTATGAAATGATAAATCTGTCCATTTCATTATGTATAAGTTAATTTGGTTAAATTTGAGTTAAAACTAATGTAGATATATGACTGAACCTAACCAACCTTACCTAACCTAACCTAACCTAACCTAACCTATCTTAACCTAACCTCAACTATCACATCTAAGTCAATAAATTATGGTCTTAATATAATATAATAATAATAATTCAAATAAACTAAATGGAAACAATTTATTGAAATAAAGAAAATCACTCGGCCTATTAGGCAAATCGGGCCTTGCATAGTAGGCCGAGAAGTGCGTTCTGGCTACTAGGTACGAACATATATATATATATATATATATATATATATATATATATATATATATATATATATATATTATATATATATGCATGCATCCAGACACACACACACATGCCTAAAATATCTCCATAAGAGCTCCCAGAGAATATGAGGGGTGTGTGTCCTCTCCTGGTGGGGTCTTCCCTAATCCCAGAAACGATAATGTTATGTCTTACTATCAGCCATCCACTGCCTTGTCCCCGATTGCACTACTCTCCATCTCAATTATTCAACTCATTCCTCTGCGACGGTAAAAGGCTGGGAAATCCCTTCGCAACTTCAACCATTTCATTTTTTGTTCTGGTTTCTCCATCTTTTCCTCCCTCATGCTGCCTCTCTCTTCTCTCTCTCTCTCTCTCTCTCTCCTCTCTCTCTCTCTCTCTCTCTCTCTCTCTCTCTCTCACCATGCAGCTTCGAGTTCACTTTCTCCTTCCTCTAATGTTCTGTCATTTTTATTTAACCCACTTGTATTATTATTCTAAAACTCACAATTTGATTGTGAATTTGCTCACTCATCTGCTCATCGACTTAACCACAGACTCATTTGTTTAACGCCTTCAGCCATCCATCCCCCTCCCCCCCCCTCCCTACCTTGCATTACCCCCCCCCCCTTAACCATGCCTCGTACTCTGCCACCTCTGGCCTGGCATCACCTGGTCCTCCACCACTGGTCAGAATACCTGCACAGGTAAAAGGTCTTTACCCAAATTTCTCTCTCCTGATATTAGCGACCATCAGGAGCCGCCTCTCTCTTATCCTCTCCTCCTCCACCTCCTCCTTTTCTCATCCTCTCCTCTCCTGATGTCTCTTTATCATATTTACATTTTGTTTGCATTCTACCCCTGGATGAATTCTTCTTTCAAGCTGTTTCCTTTGAATTTTTTATCAGATATTTCACGAGTAAGTATCTACACTGAACCACTTCCTCCAGTTCAGTTTATATATATATATATATATATATATATATATATATATATATATATATATATATATATATATATATATATATATAGTGTTGGCAGTGTGAGCAGTCAGCCGCCAACAGCCTTCCAACCACCCACACGACGTGAACTCCCCAGTGATCTCATTATAAAAATCTGACCCTTCGCTTTGACTCAAATTTCTGTCACAACCTTTAACGCGACAAGTGTTCTCCTGAACCCCCTTCCCTTCCCCCCCCCCCACCTCTCCTGCACTGCCAGGCTCTCCTACAGCCACTCATGTTTATTTCCCGAACTTCCCCTGCAGGGGAATGGCGACTCTCTCGTTTAATTCTGTAGGTTCCTCAAACTGAAAACTTCCCAAGCTCCTAAAAAATGGATTTTACTGCAATATGTATTCCTCCTGGATTTTTTTGAGCCAATCTCTGCAAGATTCTGTGGCGTCTTTTCAGTGATTTTTATTCTAAATAATTATTTTCAGAAGAGCACTTGTTTGTTTTATCAATTCTCGACGTTTATCGTTTCTCAGTTGCCTGTATTGAACTGTCCCGTTGAACGAAGCGAAAGATGTGTTAGCCTTTGTCAGGTTTATTGACCCTTAAAATTAACCTACAAATAATTTAAAAGAATTTATTAATCAACGTTATTGCTTACACCTTCATGTAAACACCGCTCCTATAAACACACACACACACACACACACACACACACACACACACACACACACACACACCACACACCACACACACACACACACCACACACACACAAACACACACACACACACACACACACACACACACACACACACAACACACACACACACACACACACAAACACACACACACACACACACAGTCTCTCTTCTCTCCTCCCGTGTTATTGCTCCCCA
>WNGS01169498.1:22522585-22545535 GCA_020271785.1 Procambarus virginalis
GGTACTGACCGTCACCCGGGTGATGGTCAGCTCGGTACTGACCGTCACCCGGGTGATGGTCAGCTCGGTACTGACCGTCACCCGGGTGATGGTCAGCTCGGTACTGACCGTCACCGGGTGATGGTCAGCTGGGTACTGACCGTCACCCGGGTGATGGTCAGCTCGGTACTGACCGTCACCCGGTGATGGTCAGCTCGGTACTGACCGTCACCCGGGTGATGGTCAGCTCGGTACTGACCGTCACCGGGTGATGGTCAGCTCGGTACTGACCGTCACCCGGGTGATGGTCAGCTGGGTACTGACCGTCACCCGGGTGATGGTCAGCTCGGTACTGACCGTCACCCGGGTGATGGTCAGCTCGGTACTGACCGTCACCCGGGTGATGGTCAGCTCGGTACTGACCGTCACCCGGGTGATGGTCAGCTTGGTACTGACCGTCACCCGGGTGATGGTCAGCTGGGTACTGACCGTCACCCGGGTGATGGTCAGCTGGGTACTGACCGTCACCCGGGTGATGGTCAGCTCGGTACTGACCGTCACCCGGGTGATGGTCAGCTGGGTACTGACCGTCACCCGGGTGATGGTCAGCTGGGTACTGACCGTCACCCGGTGATGGTCAGCTCGGTACTGACCGTCACCCGGGTGATGGTCAGCTCGGTACTGACCGTCACCCGGGTGATGGTCAGCTCGGTACTGACCGTCACCCGGGTGATGGTCAGCTCGGTACTGACCGTCACCCGGGTGATGGTCAGCTCGGTACTGACCGTCACCCGGGTGATGGTCAGCTCGGTACTGACCGTCACGCGGGTGATGGTCAGCTCGGTACTGTCGACTGGCGAGAGCCTCTTGACAACTGTCTCTGCCTCACCAACCATTGTTCACTTTATAATATTAATTTAATTCATAAGTAAAATCAGAAATAAAGTTCTTTAAAGCATTATTATCTGATTCTTTATTTTTCTTGCTGTACTTTATGAAGATGAAGACACCGTATTCATGTACCAAGACATGGCTGTAATCCAGCGTCCTAACACGTCATAGTAACTGTTGAAGGCCTACAGTGTACATGCCCCGGCCCGCTCTCAGGTCCTGTTACACTCCTGCCCCATCCCCCCACCCCCCCTCCCCTCCTTCCCCTCCTCTTCAATCACTTTGAAGGTGAGTTGTACTCACTACATGTACTCCCCTAGTTGTTCTCATGTAGTTGTACTCACCTACATGTACTCCCCTAGTTGTTCTCATGTAGTTGTACTCGCCTACATGTACTCCCCTAGTTGTTCTCATGTAGTTGTACTCACCTACTTGTATTCACCTACCAATGCTCACCAAGTTGTACTCACCTACCAGTGCTCACCAAGTTGTACTCACCTACCAGTGCTCACCAAGTTGTACTCACCTACCAGTGCTCACCAAGTTGTACTCACCTACCAGTGCTCACCAAGTTGTACTCACCTACCAGTGCTCACCAAGTTGTACTCACCTACCAGTGCTCACCAAGTTGTACTCACCTACCAGTGCTCACCAAGTTGTACTCACCTACCAGTGCTCACCAAGTTGTACTGACCTATATGCACTCACCTAGTTGTTCTCATGTAGTTGTACTCACCTACTTGCATTCACCTAACAGTGCTCACCAAGTTGTACTCACCTACATGTACTCTCCTAGTTGTTCTCGTGTAGTTGTACTCACCTACTTGTATTCATCTAGCAGTGTTCACCAAGGCTTACTCATCTAGCAGTGTCCACCGAGGCGTACTCATCTAGCAGTGTTCACCGAGGCGTACTCATCTAGCAGTGTTCACCAAGGCGTACTCATCAAGCAGTGTTCACCAAGGCGTACTCATCTAGCAGTGTTCACCAAGGCGTACTCATCTAGCAGTGTTCACCAAGGCGTACTCATCTAGCAGTGTTCACCGAGGCGTACTCATCTAGCAGTGTTCACCAAGGCGTACTCGTCTAGCAGTGTTCACCAAGGCGTACTCGTCTAGCAGTGTTCATCAAGGCGTACTCACCTAGCAGTGTTCACCAAGGCGTACTCATCTAGCAGTGTTCACCGAGGCGTACTCATCAAGCAGTGTTCACCAAGGCGTACTCATCTAGCAGTGTTCACCAAGGCGTACTCATCAAGCAGTGTTCACCAAGGCGTACTCGTCTAGCAGTGTTCATCAAGGCGTACTCATCTAGCAGTGTTCACCAAGGCGTACTCGTCTAGCAGTGTTCACCGAGGCGTACTCATCTAGCAGTGTTCACCAAGGCGTACTCATCAAGCAGTGTTCACCAAGGCGTACTCATCTAGCAGTGTTCACCAAGGCGTACTCATCTAGCAGTGTTCACCAAGGCGTACTCATCTAGCAGTGTTCACCGAGGCGTACTCATCTAGCAGTGTTCACCAAGGCGTACTCGTCTAGCAGTGTTCACCAAGGCGTACTCGTCTAGCAGTGTTCATCAAGGCGTACTCATCTAGCAGTGTTCACCAAGGCGTACTCATCTAGCAGTGTTCACCGAGGCGTACTCATCTAGCAGTGTTCACCAAGGCGTACTCATCTAGCAGTGTTCACCAAGGCGTACTCATCTAGCAGTGTTCACCAAGGCGTACTCATCAAGCAGTGTTCACCAAGGCGTACTCGTCTAGCAGTGTTCACCAAGGCGTACTCATCTAGCAGTGTTCACCAAGGCGTACTCGTCTAGCAGTGTTCACCAAGGCGTACTCATCTAGCAGTGTTCACCAAGGCGTACTCATCTAGCAGTGTTCACCGAGGCGTACTCATCTAGCAGTGTTCACCAAGGCGTACTCATCTAGCAGTGTTCACCGAGGCGTACTCGTCTAGCAGTGTTCACCGAGGCGTACTCGTCTAGCAGTGTTCACCAAGGCGTACTCATCTAGCAGTGTTCACCGAGGCGTACTCATCTAGCAGTGTTCACCGAGGCGTACTCGTCTAGCAGTGTTCACCGAGGCGTACTCGTCTAGCAGTGTTCACCAAGGCGTACTCGTCTAGCAGTGTTCACCGAGGCGTACTCGTCTAGCAGTGTTCACCAAGGCGTACTCATCTAGCAGTGTTCACCGAGGCGTACTCATCTAGCAGTGTTCACCGAGGCGTACTCGTCTAGCAGTGTTCACCGAGGCGTACTCGTCTAGCAGTGTTCACCAAGGCGTACTCATCTAGCAGTGTTCACCGAGGCGTACTCGTCTAGCAGTGTTCACCGAGGCGTACTCATCTAGCAGTGTTCACCGAGGCGTACTCATCTAGCAGTGTTCACCGAGGCGTACTCGTCTAGCAGTGTTCATCAAGGCGTACTCGTCTAGCAGTGTTCACCGAGGCGTACTCGTCTAGCAGTGTTCACCAAGGCGTACTCATCTAGCAGTGTTCACCGAGGCGTACTCGTCTAGCAGTGTTCACCAAGGCGTACTCATCTAGCAGTGTTCACCGAGGCGTACTCACCTAGCAGTGTTCACCAAGGCGTACTCACCTAGCAGTGTTCACCAAGGCGTACTCACCTAGCAGTGTTCACCAAAGCGTACTCACCTAGCAGTGTTCACCAAGGCGTACTCACCTAGCAGTGTTCACCAAAGCGTACTCATCTAGCAGTGTTCACCAAGGCGTACTCACCTAGCAGTGTTCACCAAGGCGTACTCATCTAGCAGTGTTCACCAAGGCGTACTCACCTAGCAGTGTTCACCAAGGCGTACTCACCTAGCAGTGTCCACCAAGGCGTACTCACCTAGCAGTGTTCACCAAGGCGTACTCACCTAGCAGTGTCCACCAAGGCGTACTCACCTAGCAGTGTTCACCAAGGCGTACTCACCTAGCAGTGTTCACCAAGGCGTACTCACCTAGCAGTGTTCACCAAAGCGTACTCACCTAGCAGTGTTCACCAAGGCGTACTCACCTAGCAGTGTTCACCAAGGCGTACTCACCTAGCAGTGTTCACCGAGGTGTACTCACCTAGCAGTGTTCACCAAGGCGTACTCACCTAGCAGTGTTCACCAAGGCGTACTCACCTAGCAGTGTCCACCAAGGCGTACTCACCTAGCAGTGTTCACCAAGGCGTACTCACCTAGCAGTGTTCACCGAGGTGTACTCACCTAGCAGTGTTCACCGAGGTGTACTCACCTAGCAGTGTTCACCAAGGCGTACTCACCTAGCAGTGTTCACCGAGGCGTACTCACCTAGCAGTGTTCACCAAGGCGTACTCACCTACATGTACTCTCCTAGTTGCACTCATGCAGTTGTACTTACCTAGTTGTACTCGCCTATTTGTGCTTCAGTGATATTTAATATAAAATCTATTATAATACAGATGCATGTGATAGAGAGGTATTTTGATGCACCCTAATTTTGTATTAAAAAAATGGTAGCTTAAATGTTGCGTGTGTCCATCATACACATATGAAGCAACATTTTCCATTTATGTTGATGTATTACACATAAAGTACTAAAATATAATTTAAACATAAAAACAGTATTATTGAATACATCATTTAGCAAACAGGGTTATAATTTTTTTTTAGCAAAATCATAATAAAAAGTAAATGTTTTGCACACCAATCATACAACTAAGACACATCATTCACAATTTATATGTATAATGTTCATAAATTTAATATTTAAACATGGACAAAATATTTTTTTAATAAATAAACGTGAAACTGGTGTAAGAAAAGGCAGCATTTGCCATATTACATAAAAAAAATACTTTTACCATTCTTGGGTTAAAGGTTGCTCATATGTGCCTTGTGCACACATGACACTTATCTCTCCCCACATTCTTGTTGAAACTTTGGTGAAGGTTTCCACAACGTTTTGTGTTTGCTGTGGTTAACGAGGTCGGTTGTTCTGTCAGGGAGAAGTTGGGGTCTCTGTTCGACGGTAAGCAAGTATCAGGTTGGTTTAAGTAACCCAAGTTTCATTGCATAACAACCCCCTCTTGGTACATAGCAAACGCAATAGTGGCCTCCAGTTTAAGGAGGACCGGACTCGGTAAACTCAATACCATACTCCAGATTTAACGACTAATGATTCGGTAAATAAGGCACCAGTTACCAATCTCAAATTCGGTCGTTCGAACAGGCGGAACGGAAATTCAGAGGTCTTTATCTCGAGTGGATGCTGATGTATATACATCTTTAAGAAATCACACCTCATATATCTCTCAACTCTAAAGAAATAACACCTCACAAGGGACAGGGCATCATCATCTTCAGAAAAAATAAAATGGCTTCATAGTTAATTACCCTTCCTTCTTCTATTTAATATGCAGTAAAATACATTTAACACCTGTACAATTATCAGTTAAGGTAAAGTAATGGTTTAATTATCATACAAATCAGTTTTACCTGTTTAAGACTGAGACACACTATAGAGTGATTTTAACTATTGTTACAATAAAACATGTTAAATATAAAATACTTTCACTTACCCTTGGGTGGGGCCATACTGAAGGCCAGAAGACAAACGGTCTGGAGGGAGGGACAGTACTCTCCCATCCTGCAGGGTTATGTTCATCTCACGGAAAGGAAACTTCTCTGGATTGGGCATCCCTGCTGCCAGCCAGACCAGTGATGGCGATGATTTGTCCAATTGTGATACTGTAAGTGTATGTTGACATTTTTATATCAACAAATTACTACACTATAGCTTGAGTGAGGTGATTACACAGGTAAAGAAATATGTCTTAAGTACTAATATTGGGGAAGTGCATAGCACAAGGTAAAGTGTGAGTTTGGAGCTCAAGGTAGGAAATTATGAGGATGAAATTAGGTACTTTTTTTATTTTACTTTTGAATAAGGCATAGGTTGGACAATTTATTAATTCGTCATGGAGTAAGTTCTAAAGTCCGAGTCCTTTTATTTAAATGGAGTGTTTGCACAGATTTAGTTTGATTTTAGGGATATCAAAGAGATTTATTTCTGGTGTGGTGCTCATGGGTTCTACTACACTTATCAAGGAAAAGTTTCAGATCAAGATTATCATTTAGGAACAAGGTTTTGTACATGTAAATAGCACATAAGAATGTGTGGAGTGAGTATATGTTTAGCATGTTAAGGGACTTAAATAGAGGGGCTGTGTGTTGTCTGAAGACAGAGTTTGTTATAGCTCTGATAGCAGATTTTTGCTAAGTGATGATGGGCCTGAGGTAATTTGCAGTGGTTGAACCCCATGGACAGATACCGTATGTAAGATAGGGATAGATTTTCGCATAGTATAATGTGAGGAGAGCAGAGTGGGGAACATATTGCTGATGTTAACATTGTCTGTCTGATTTGAATTTGAATTTGATTTGATAATTTACTACCAAATAAAAATGTAGTAAGTGTTTTCTATGTTTAATGTGAGTTTGTTTGTAGTCATCCATGGGTGGACATTTTATAGATGAAGGTAGTATCGTCAGCAAATAGTATAAGTTTAAGAATGCTAGAAACATTAAATTAAAGAAGAGAGAGAGAGAGAGAGAGAGAGAGAGAGAGAGAGAGAGAGAGAGAGAGAGAGAGAGAGAGAGAGAGAGAGAGAGAGTGAGAGAGAGAGAGAGAGAGAGAGTGGAATCCAGGTCCTTACATCTGGCAGGGAAGAGTAATAAACCTCTCCATTTGGTCACTTTCCCCATAGTTCCCTTTTTCTGCACCAGAGGGCATTGTTATACCCTGGATAAACATGGCCTGGGGAAGACCTGATCCTGGCTAGTTTGTTATCACCCTCGGAGAAGTGAAGATCCAGGTGTGTGTGTGTATCGCACTGTTCCTGATAAGGATCAGTTACCAGTGTCAATCGTGTAGAAGAAGATACAAGCTACCACAACACAAAGGGTGCAAGCTTTTCTGTCAACTATGCACTAATACAGGAGCTGGACAGTATGATAAATTATACATTGGGGTGTGACAAGACGTATTGTTTGAACTGTAAGTATTGTGTTTTTTCCTTTTCTTACTAGAGGTTATAATCGTCTATAAGTGAATCATCCTCCTATTTTATATTATTCTCCATCAGAGTTAAAGTCAGCGTTATAATTTTTGTTTTCCTTCAGATATTGATAGAGAGAATTGTCCCGTCTTTCTGATGCTTGATAAAGATGTAGACTCACCAGCAGCAATTCAGTCTCTGCTCCTACTCCACGTAAATATAAACATAAGTATATTGGTATATTTGTTTTTCCTCATTCATCACTAATCACCACTTTAAACTTTAGTAGAATTAACTGAGTAATGAGCATTTAAACAGGAGTTGCATGTGTATTCACCTAGTTGTGCTTGCTGGGATTGTGCTCTGCTCTTTTGTCCCAGGTAGCTATTTACTGCTAGATAACAGGGGCATTAGGGTGAAAGAAACTCTGCCCATTTTTGTTTCAGCCGGCGCTGGGAATAGAACCCCGGACCACAGGATTACGTATCCAGCGAGCTATCCACTCAGCCACCAATGTGTGTGTGTACTCACCTATTTGTGCTTGCGGGGGTTGAGCTTTGGCTCTTTGGTCCCCCCCTCTCAACTGTCAATCAACTGGTGTACAGGTTCCTGAGCCTACTGGGCTCTATCATATCTACATTTGAAACTGTGTATGGAGTCAGCCTCCACCACATCACTGCCTAATGCATTCCATCCGTTAACTACTCTGACACTGAAAAAGTTCCTTCTTACGTCCCTGTGGCTCATGTGGGTACTCAGTTTCCATCTGTGTCCCCTTGTTCGCGTCCCACCAGTGTTGAATAATTTATCCTTATTTACCCGGTCGATTCCTCTGAGGATTTTGTAGGTTGTGATCATGTCTCCCCTTACTCTTCTGTCTTCCAGTGTCGTAAGGTGCATTTCCCGGAGCCTTTCCTCGTAACTCATGCCTCTTAGTTCTGGGACTAGTCTAGTGGCATACCTTTGGACTTTTTCCAGCTTCGTCTTGTGCTTGACAAGGTACGGGCTCCATGCTGGGGCCGCATACTCCAGGATTGGTCTTACATATGTGGTATCAAGATTCTGAATCCTTACACAGGTTCCTGAACGCTGTTCTGATGTTAGCCAGCCTCGCATATGCTGCAGACGTTATTCTTTTTATGTGGGCTTCAGGAGACAGGTTTGGTGTGATATCAACTCCTAGATCTTTCTCTCTGTCCGTTTCATTAAGTACTTCATCTCCTATTCTGTATCCTGTGTCTGGCCTCCTGTTTCCACTGCCTAGTTTCATTACTTTGCATTTACTCGGGTTGAACTTCAACAGCCATTTGTTGGACCATTCACTCAGTCTGTCTAGGTCATCTTGTAGCCTCCTACTATCGTCCTCAGTTTCAATCCTCCTCATAATTTTTGCATCATCGGCAAACATTGAGAGAAACGATTCTATACCCTCTGGGAGATCATTTACATATATCAGAAACAGTATAGGTCCAAGGACTGACCCCTGCGGGACTCCACTCGTAACGTCTCGCCAATCTGAGACCTCACCCCTCACACTGACTCGTTGTCTCCTGTTGCTTAGGTACTCCTTTATCCAATGGAGTACCTTCCCTTTCACTCCAGCCTGCATCTCCAGCTTTTTCACTAGCCTCTTGTGTGGCACTGTATCAAAGGCTTTCTGACAATCCAAAATATGCAGTCTGCCCACCCTTCTCTTTCTTGCCTTATTTTTGTTGCCTGGTCGTAGAATTCAAGTAACCCTGTGAGGCAGGACCTGCCATCCCTGAACCCATGTTGATGCTGTGTTACAAAGTTCTTTCGCTCCAGTGCTCCACTAGCTTTCTTCGCACAATCTTCTCCATCAGCTTGCATGGTATGCAGGTTAGGGACACTGGCCTGTAATTCAGTGCCTCCTGTCTATCCCTTTCTTGTATATCGGGACTACGTTAGCTGCTTTCCAAATTTCTGGCAGTTCCCCTGTTGCCAGTGATTTGTTATACACTATGGAGAGTGGTAGGCACAGTTCTTCTGCTCCTTCCTTTAGTATCCAAGGGGAGATTCCATCTGGGCCTATAGCCTTTGTCACATCCAACTCTAGTAAACACTTCCTTACTTCCCCGCTGGTAATCTCAAACCCTTCCAGTGGTTCCTGGTTAGCTATTCCCTCTCTTATCTCTGAAATTTCTCCTTGCTCTAAGGTGAAGACCTCCTGAAATTTTTTATTCAGTTCCTCACACACTTCTTTGTCGTTTGTAGTGAATCCTTCTGCCCCTAACCTTAATTTCATAACCTGTTCCTTTACTGTTGTTTTTCTCCTAATATGGCTATGCAGCAATTTAGTCTTTCTGCCTCTCTTCTCATCCTGACATATTCATTCCTGACATTCTGGTATCTTTCTCTGCTCTTCAGTGTTCTGTTATTCCTATAGTTTCTCCATGCCCTTTTACTTTGCGGCTTAGCTAGCCTACATCTCTGATTAAACCATGGGTTTCTCATCTTCTTTTCACTGTTTTCCTTTTGGACTGGGACAAACTTGTTTGCTGCGTCATTGCACTTCTGCGTGATGTAGTCCATCACATCTTGGACCGTCTTTTCCCTGAGCTCTGTTTCCCATGCTATTTCTCTTAGGAATTTTCTTATTTCCTCATAGTTTCCCTTTCGGTATGCTAACCTTTTGGTTTCGGTATCCCTCCTCGAGTTCAATAACCCTTCTTCACTCAGGTACTCAAACACCAGTACACTGTGGTCGCCCATTCCTACTGGGGCCTGAAAACCAATTTCTCTTATGTCCGAGTCGTTCAGAGTGAAGACCAGGTCGAGTCGCGCTGGTTCGTCATTTCCTCTCATCCTTGTGGGTTCTCTGACATGCTGGGTTAAAAAGTTTCTAGTCACCACCTCCAATAGTTTGGCTCTCCACGTATCCTCGCCTCCATGCGTCCCTTGTGTGTGTGTGTGTGTGCGTGTGTGTGTGTGGGGGGGGGGAATTAATTAGTAGTTAGTAATAGCTGATTGACAGTTGAGAGGCGGGCCGAAAGAGTAAAGCTCAACCCCCGCTAGCACAACTAGGTGAATACAACTAGGTGAATACACACCTCACAGCCTCACTGCTGAGTGGACAGCGCTCGGGGATCGTAGTCTAAGGGACCGAGTTCCATCCCCGGCGGAGACAGAAACATATGGGCATATTTTCTTTCACTCTGGTGCCCCCTGTTCACCTAGCAGTAATTAGGTACCTGGAAGTTAGACAGTTGCTATGGGCTGCTTCCTGGGGCTGTGTGTGTGTGTGTGTGTGTGTGTGTGTGTGTGTGTGTGTGTGTGTGTGTGTGTGTGTGTGTGTGTGTGTGTGTGTGTGTGTGTGTGTTTGTGTGTGTGTAAGAGGTTAGAAAAGCGGGCTTGTATCTAAGCCCACAGATACAAATAGTAAATACACACACACACGGGTTTCACCTAGAGAAACCCTAGCAAGTAAGATCTAACATGAGATCTTACAAATCTATATAGAAATATGTAACGAAAACAGAGGCGTGCGAAGATGTAGAAGAGAGACACCAAACTCAACACGGACTCTGCTAATATTCCAGCTCGGTTATCCAAGACCAATCTAGATTGAATTATTATCTTTAATGACAAAATTAATATGCAATTTTGCCTAATCGGAGTAATTCAATTAGGTGTTATTACAGTGATGATGATACTCATTTTCGCTGCCACACGGGGCAGGAGATCGTCTAGATGGCCGGAGGTCCGGGAAGAAGAGGGACTGAGGATCTCAGGTAACTAAAAAGAAACCAATTAAGAAAACACAAGAAACGGAAGACAGAATAGCAGGGCTGCTGGAGAAAGTAATTGGGAACCTATAGGAAGAAATCACCCACACACGGTTACTGTAAATTGGGGAGAAAAAATATAAAAGAGGAAATAAATAAAACCCAATATATAATTTACATTTTAAGTAGAAAGAGATAACAGCCTACCTTTCTCAGTCAGGCTTGTAAAGCAAGATGGAGACTATAACGCTCATGGTCTTCATAAAACCAAATTTGTTTACCCTTGATCACTTATGTTAACATAACGAGACGAGGGATAACGAGTAAATATTAGTGCCATATGACGCCTTCACAGATTCGCTGCGTTATTGTGTTTTTCATTGTGCACTGATAGCGGTTATCCTCTGTATTTGACCATTTAGAAATTTCTGCCTTACAGTCTTATCAAAATTTTTCAACAGTAACAACCCGCTGTAGTGGTAACACACTAGCTCCACGTTTCGTGATCAATTTCATCTGGGTTCGAGCCCCTGGTCATGTAAGATGGACTGGGCGCCAATTCATAATTGTTCGCCCCTGTCCACCCAGCAGTAATTGGAAACCTGGTTTGTAAACTGATTGCTGGTTTGTGATGTTTATAAACATCACTTACACATCAGGTTGGATAACAAGAACCTTTCAAACTAGAGATGCTATACCGATGCTGATATTTTTCAAGACGCTAGTGCTCTCTATAGTGGAATACTGTTGCACAATGACAGCTTTTAAAGCTGGAGAAATTGCTGACCTGGAGAGCGTGCAGAGATCCCATACTGTTATAATCCACTCAGTAAAACATCTAAACTATTCGGAGCGACTAAGATGCCTAAACCTAAAATTTCTTTAAAGCGCAGGCGGGAGAGATACATACTAATTTACACGTGGAAAATAGTAGAGGGGCTGGTCCCAAAACTGCAAACAGAAATAACATCACATGCGACCAGGAAGCATGGCAGGATATTCAGAATAATCCCGTTGAAAAGCAGAGGTGCATTAGGTACTCTGAGAGAACTCTATCAACATCAGAGGCCCGTGACTGTTCAACACGCTTCCACTACATATATGGGACAAAACTGGCCGACCCCTCACAATGTTCAAGAGAGAATTTGACAAACACCTCCAAAGGACCCCTGATTAACCAGGCTGTGATTCATACGTCAAGCTGCGAGCAGCCGCGTCCAACAGCCTGGTTAACCAGTCCAGCAGCCAGAAAGTCTGGTCGGGGACCGGGCCGCGGGGACGTTGAGCCCCGAAATCATGGTTAACCGTAAGGTAACACCCGCACTGAAGCCATTACAGACACAAAACCTCCTCGTTAGGAGCAGAACAAAATCATTTCGGCCAGAAGTGAAAACAAAGTCTTGTAGAAACTGTGACGATGTATACACAGGAGACAAACTTAGATCAGAGGATTTGAGAATGTAAATATTCGTCTCGAGAGGATGAGAGTACGAACTCGTCACGCACAAACACCACGAACACCATACCAACTTTAAGGATGTTAAAATACCCATCACAAAAGAAAACATTACACGACAGAGTATAGTAACATTGCAACACCATCGGAAAGAATTGCAGGAAGTTTGGTATCGTAAACACACTTTGTACCTCAAAAAATACATATTATGACCAACTTAGTTCCACGCTTTATGTCCTAACTCAATTTCACTTCAACCTTTTTTTCCTTCATAAGCAGCTAACTTTGTGGTTATTATTCAGCCCGTTCTCCTAAGGTTTCCTAACATCAAGGAACTGTCCTACTAAAGTACCCTTATCCTAACCCACCAGAGGACCCAAAACAGAAAACGGGCCAGTACGTCAATTTTGCGAGCCGCTCCCATTTTCTAGCACGACAGTTTCTGGCCTTAGGTAGGGTACACGTCAAAATGCGACGTTCTATTAGAAGGACGTGTTGACATTACCCTCACTGAGGGTAGGATACAGTCTGGATGTTGGTGGTTCCTGCTGCACGTTGTTCAGATGTTTTCTTGATGTATAGACTTTCTAGTTCTTCTGGCGAGCCTGTAACGTGTTAATGTCTTGTGTTTACCCCCGGCGCAGGGTGCTGACCTTCTGGTATCTGCCGGTGTTCAACGCCTGGCTGCTGTTGTGCCCGTGGACGCTGGCGCACGACTGGCAGATGGGCTCCATCCCGCTCATCACCTCCATCATAGATACCAGGAACATCGCTTCACTTTTGTTCTACGGCGCCCTTGTACTTATACTCAGAGCTGGATGCTTGATGAAGGTAATATAATATTTGGCAGTGTTGCTGTTGTGTTTTATCTGTATTATTTACACCCACCCACCGCACACACCTGGCTATCCACCACACACACCTGCCTATCCACCACACACACCTGCCTACCCAACTACCCAATCCGATTTGTACATGTAACCTACATACGCTGGTGTAGATAATGGAGTTCTCCACCAAACGCTCATGTGAAATATCATGTTACTGTGATTGAACTGTGTATTTAACTGAAGCGTTTGGTGGATAACTCCCTTCCCTACACTAGTGTACGCTTTTACCTGTAAAACTTGCAATAAATACCCGCTCAATGCCTACACATTACTAGTGGACTCGGCTAGACTCCAGGTTGTGTAACTTTTAGCATATCTTTCGTCTATGGGTACACCGTGCGTCTGGGACAAACCAGGACGTTGGTTCGACGCCGCCCCCCCCTAATATACGTTCGATAGCCTAATACCTGCTATCTTGTGCTTATATATTAATTATATTTATTTATATGTATGACGTATGTATATATATATATATATATATATATATATATATTAGGGGTACCACCTCTGGTGCAATTGCAGGGACCCACATCCTCGAAGAAGAAAACAAAGAGCATTCAGAGAAGATCTTGTGGATTCTCACTGAATACTTAATTCTTTTCCTCTCCTACCACCCCTATTATTTTTCTGTATGTTTTGTTTTATTTTATTGCAATGCTACAGTTTACAGAGAACACACACACACACACAAATATATAACAATTAAACAATCAGCGTTCGAAGACCTCGTCCAGCTCCTCGGAGGTTGGGTGCGTACCCAGGATACAGCACGCATTTCCCCTCTGCACTGCGACACTGAGGCGCTGGAATAGGAAACTGGCTGCTCGTGGGTCTCTAGTTTTCCCAATGAGTTCCTCACCAACCTCCTTTAAAAACTTGAGTGCACATTTACCCCAGGCGCCCAGAGTCTCTGAGCCTATCGGCACGAACCTGTAACAACGTTCTAGGTTTCTGTACTTGTGGATTTTCTGGGTCTCCCTGAAGGTGGCTGCCCCACCTCCCTCCGCTGAGCTGTAACGTAAATAGGTATCAGCCAATGTAGATGCACAGGTGTAATCCCATACGACCTGTTTACCTTCCCTCCATGGCTGCAGGGTGACTCCATCTGGGCGTTTTTGGCTGTTGTCAGGTCTGCACAGCTGGGGTTCCCTTTGTGCTGGACACCCAGCTGTAGCCAAACTTCTCTTGATGATGTCATTGACTGCCTCGTGTCTGGCAATCTTTCCCTGTGTCTTACGACAGATGAGACCATGGCTGCCGTATTGGTCTGCCCGTGCCTGGCCGCAAATACACCGGTGCTCGGTGGAGATAGGGGCGGCAAGGCGCAGAGCAACACCAATACTTAGGGCCCGATGATCCAGGCGGGTGCCCAAGGCGGAATTAGGGACTGCCAACAGGAAGTCCCCAGCATGGGGGGCTTGCACAGCTAGGAGACGCGCTCTGTCCTTCTGAGAAGCTACGTCCAGCAATGCTTTGGCGATGTTCTCCACTATAGGGCTATCCCATTTGGCCTGTTTACCGTCGTTTGGACAAGTTGGTCGGGTGTGTGAATTGGCGAGTGTGTCCCACCGACCAGCTCCTTCCACAAATTTGGGATCACGAATCCCAATGGAGTTCCTTAGGTATTCTGGTAGTATTTCCTTCACTAATTCACTTGTAGCACTGGTCGAGGATAAGAATGCCGGCAATGCTAACTGTGTCGCCTTGCGAATACCTATACCCCCGAGTCTAACTGGGAGCGTTGCTTGGTCCCACTGGTCATCTTGCAGGGAGAGGTTTAACACTTTCATAGTTATTGTCTTTAGGAGTGAATCGTATTCCGTTAATTTTGGGCTGTCAAAAGAAGGAGCACACCTGAGGAAATAGGTAAGTCTGGGCAAGGCCAGGCACCTTGTAAGAAGGTACAACGCATCATGAGCATCCAAAGCCCCTATTCGCGCCTCCATCCTCCTCAGGTCTTTAAGCTTTTCTTCGAGGACTACCTCAATGGCGTTCGAGCCCAGAGGTGCCCCTAGCAGCACACTGTCGGTGGGAGCGATCACTTGGGCTCCTGGCAATAAGATTTGTACTGCATTTATGATTGATTGGTTGGACGAGATGATTTCACACTTTGATGGATTTAGTGTAAGGCCTAACTCCTCTCCCTAGATTTCACTAGCTGAAGATCTCCTAGTAGGGATCCTGTGTCCCTGCCAGGGTGCCATCGTCCAGGAACCAGATGTTGAATTCGCTGGACAACCTACTTGTGACCTCCTTAGCTGCCATGCAGAAAAGAAAAGGGGCAAGTGGGTCTCCCTGCTGGACACCTTCTGCGGAAACAACTTCATGTTCCCAAACAACAGTGTCGATTCCCTACTGTACCCTGCTGAAACGAAAGGAAGTAGACAAGGAAAGCTGGTTCGAACTGCTTCCAGTACCACATCCCTTTTTACCTGGTTGAAGGCATTTTAAAGTCTAATTTAATTATGCCTTATTTACTGGGAGGTCCTTGATATAGGCTCGTGCTGCATGAGCTGCTGCTTCACAGCCATGGGGGACACCAAAACCTAGTTGATGGGGTCGAAGCATCGTTGCAGCGTCTATGCTGATTTTTCTGACAGCTGCCTAGCAACAAGGCGCCGAAGTGTGTTGCCCACGGCAATGGGTCTGACTCCACCATCCTTCTTCTAAGGGCACAAAAAGGGATGCTCGAAGAAGAACGGTTTAATTGTGTCTGGGATCAACCCGGAGAGACAGTCGTTGACAAACTTCGTGATCTCTGACAGTAGTGTCTCGGCAACTTCGCCGAGAACTGGGTTTGTCATCTCCTTGAGGTGCTGAGGTCTTACTCCAGTGTATCCCCTGCTGAGCCTGGTGGAAATGACATGATGGCTTTGTATACCTCTGATGCTTGGAGGAATAGAGGTCCCATGTCTGGGGCATTTGTGTCCCGAGCAGTGGGTTCCCATGGTACTCTGGGAGGGTGCTTCTCTCTCAGTGAGTCGGCAGTTGCTGTATCTCTAGGGGCGATTGTTTCTTCATGGTAAGTAACCTAATTGCCCTACTGTGTTGCCCTCTTCAATTTTTTGGTCACTTGTGTTCCAAGCTTAAAATTATCATTGGAACTCTTGGGTCTTCCACGACGGTTTTTGCGTTGAGGAGGGATGGGGATCAAGTTGTCAGCTCTGGGGAATATTTATTGCCCTAGTGACTGATGAGGCTAGTGACTTGCCTCCTCTTGCAGGTACGCTAAGCAATATTGCCAAACAGGAGCAAATTATGCCATGCTTTGATGGTGGCTGCAGCATTAAGATTTCAGACCGTTCATTACTTTCCTTAGAAGGTCTGTATATTTCCCTGCTGCGAATGGGCGCGCAGCTTAGGAATGTGGGGAAGAGTTCTGGTGGTGGATGCTTGATGGCCCCCAGGAGGTCATCTGATGACATGAAGTTTGCTGGGATGTGTGGGGGTGCCGGGGGGGCCTGTGGGCCTCCCTCTCTACAGGTAACGNTCTACAGTACCCTTCTGTCTACAGTACCCTTCTGTCTTCAGTACCCTTCTGTCTACAGTACCCTTCTGTCTACAGTACCCTTCTGTCTACAGTACCCTTCTGTCTTCAGTACCCTTCTGTCTACAGTACCCTTCTGTCTACAGTACCCATCTGTCTTTGGTACCCTTCTGTCTACAGTACCCTTCTGTCTACAGTACCCTTCTGTCTTCAGTACCCATCTGTCTTCAGTACCCTTCTGTCTACAGTACCCTTCTGTCTTCAGTACCCTTCTGTCTACTGTACCCTTCTGTCTACAGTACCCTTCTGTCTTCAGTACCCTTCTGTCTTTAGTACCCTTCTGTCTACAGTACCTTCTGTCTTCAGTACCCTTCTGTCTTTTGTACCCTACTGTCTACAGTACCCTTCTGTCTTCAGTACCCATCTGTCTTCAGTACCCTTCTGTCTACAGTACCCTTCTGTCTTCAGTACCCTTCTGTCTACAGTACCCTTCTGTCTACAGTACCCTTCTGTCTACAGTACCCTTCTGTCTACAGTACCCTTCTGTCTACAGTACCCTTCTGTCTTCAGTACCCTTCTGTCTACAGTACCCTTCTGTCTACAGTACCCTTCTGTCTTCAGTACCCTTCTGTCTTCAGTACCCTTCTGTCTTTAGTACCCTTCTGTCTTTAGTACCCTTCTGTCTACAGCACCCTTCTGTCTACAGTACCCTTCTGTCTACAGTACCCTTCTGTTTACAGTACCCTTCTGTCTACAGTACCCTTCTGTCTTCAGTACCCTTCTGTCTACAGTACCCTTCTGTCTACAGTACCCTTCTGTCTTTAGTACCCTTCTGTCTACAATACCCTTCTGTCTTCAGTACCCTTCTGTTTACAGTACCCTTCTGTCTACAGTACCCTTCTGTCTACATTACCCTTCTGTCTACAGTACCCTTCTGTCTACAGTACCCTTCTGTCTTCAGTACCCTTCTGTCTACAGTACCCTTCTGTCTACAGCACCCTTCTGTCTACAGTACCCTTCTGTCTACAGTACCCTTCTGTCTTCAGTACCCTTCTGTCTTCAGTACCCTTCTGTCTACAGTACCCTTCTGTCTACAGCACCCTTCTGTCTTCAGTACCCTTATTTCTACAGTACCCTTCTGTCTACAGCACCCTTCTGTCTTCAGTACCCTTCTGTCTTCAGTACCCTTCTGTCTACAGCACCCTTCTGTCTACAGTACCCTTCTGTCTACAGTACCCTTCTGTCTACAGTACCCTTCTGTCTTCAGTACCCTTCTGTCTACAGCACCCTTCTGTCTACAGTACCCTTCTGTCTTCCGTACCCTTTTGTCTACAGTACCCTTCTGTCTACAGCACCCTTCTGTCTTCAGTACCCTTCTGTCTTCAGTACCCTTCTGTCTACAGCACCCTTCTGTCTACAGTACCCTTCTGTCTACAGTACTCTTCTGTCTACAGTACCCTTCTGTCTTCAGTACCCTTCTGTCTACAGCACCCTTCTGTCTACAGTACCCTTCTGTCTTCAGTACCCTTCTGTCTTCAGTACCCCTCTGTCTTCAGTACCCATCTGTCTACAGTACCCATCTGTCTACAGTACCCTTCTGTCTACAGTACCCTTCTGTCTACAGCACCCTTCTGTCTTCAGTACCCTTCTGTCTACAGTACCCTTCTGTCTACAGTACCCTTCTGTCTTCATTACCCTTCTGTCTACAGTACCCTTCTGTCTACAGTACCCTTCTGTCTACAGTACCCTTCTACCGAGTCGGTTGTTGCTTTAATACCGAACATGAAAGATGTTACAATGATCTACTTCATCCTCCACTTACTAAAATAGGTCACCTGTTATCCTCTTCTTCCTGGTGAAGAAGATATCAGCTATGTATATAACGCCTGGTAGTCTCCAGTTATCATAAGCACGTGTGCTTTGATGGCGGCTTGACTCACAAGACAAGTATTACCAAAATTATTAATCAAGCATATCGGATACAGAGAGTGTAGTGATGTAGAGATATTTATATCATTTTATGACCGCCAAAAGAGTACGTTTACTCTTACAAAGAACTGGTACCCACCAAGTTGTCTCCCTCACTCCACACACCTCACACCCGGGCTGTGAGGATGCAGCGTGGGGTAGCCCTTATTTCTGGACTGTAAGAAATCAGCGTAAACATCCCTCACACACCAGGGCTGTGAGGTAGTAGCGTGGGGTAGCCCTCATCCCTCACACCAGGGCTGTGAGGATGCAGCGTGGGGTAGCCCTTATTTCTGGACTGTAAGAAATCAGCGTAAACATCCTCACACACCAGGGCTGTGAGGTAGCAGCGTGGGGTAGCCCTCATCCCTCACACCAGGGCTGTGAGGTAGCAGCGTGGGGTAGCCCTCATCCCTCACACCAGGGCTGTGAGGTAGCAGCGTGGGGTAGCCCTCACACCTCACACTTTGACTGTGAGGAAGCAGCGTAAGCATCCCTCACACCAGAGCTGTGAGGAAGCAGCGTGGGGTAGCCCTCACACCTCACACTTTGACTGTGAGGTAGCAGCGTAAGCATCCCTCACACCAGGGCTGTGAGGAAGCAGCGTGGGGTAGCCCTCACACCTCACACTTTGACTGTGAGGTAGCAGCGTGGGGTAGCCCTCACACCTCACACCAGGGCTGTGAGGAAGTAGCGTGGGGTAGCCCTCATCCCTCACACCAGGGCTGGGAGGTAGCAGCGTGGGGTAGCCCTCACCCCTCACACTTTGACTGTGAGGAAGCAGCGTAAGCATCCCTCACACCAGGGGCTGTGAGGAAGTAGCGTGGGGTAGACCTCATTCCTCACACTTTGACTGTGAGGAAGCAGCGTAAGCATCCCTCACACCAGGGCTGTGAGGTAGCAGCGTGGGGTAGCCCTCACACCTCACACTTTGACTGTGAGGTAGCAGCGTGGGGTAGCCCTCATCCCTCACACCAGGGGCTGTGAGGAAGTAGCGTGGGGTAGACCTCATTCCTCACACTTTGACTGTGAGGAAGCAGCGTAAGCATCCCTCACACCAGGGCTGTGAGGAAGTAGCGTGGGGTAGCCCTCACACCTCACACTTTGACTGTGAGGTAGCAGCGTGGGGTAGCCCTCATCCCTCACACTTTGACTGTGAGGAAGCAGCGTGGGGTAGCCCTCACACCTCACACCAGGGCTGGGAGGTAGCAGCGTGGGGTAGCCCTCACCCCTCACACTTTGACTGTGAGGAAGCAGCGTAAGCATCCCTCACACCAGGGCTGTGAGGAAGCTCTCCCAAGGTAGTGAGGGTTTTCTCCAAGCCCTTTGTCTTACTCTCCAACAATTTGAAGACACCGTCTAAGGCCCGGTAAACGATCATGACGAAATATGACGAATATGAATATGAGTTGAATATGAACACAAGTTCCCGTGACGTCATCTGGCAAGGGGAATATCTTCCTAATAAGGAAATAAGATGCAATCAGTGACTTTAAAAAAATGAACTTACTTGTCAATTTAATACGAAAGCATCAGATGGTATTTCCACGGAAAATTAAATAATGTGATTTTTTTCAGTTTAAAAAGGAAAATTATCGGTGTCAATGTGAACGATGCAATATGGAAAATAGTATTTGAACGATAAAAATTCTATCATCAAAAACATGAAAATATATCAGTATTTTTATAGTGATTATGAATAATTATTTATAATAAACATGGAATACCACAACCCATCCTCCTGTTTGGTAATATTCACTTTATAGACCCCCCCCCCAAAAAAAAAAATAGCTAAAACCCAAATTTATCTATTTCTTGGCCTAGTTAGGTCTATTCCTATAGTACATATATGTACATATATGTACTATATTAAAGAAAAAGAGTCGTACTGTCCCGTTTTCTGTTTTTGGTCCTCTGGTAGGTTAGGATAAGGGCGCTTCAATTTGACCGTTTTCATGACGTTGAGAAACGTTAGGAGGATGGGCTGACCTGACCTGCCCAGGCTTGGCACCGTGGAGGGGAGGGGGGGGACCTGCTGCATGGGTAACATCTTCTCCGTATCAACCTACCCTGGCTTAGAGCCCTGGAGAGGCCACTCCAGACCGACAACCAGAGCGCGACTCCATACTCTCCTGAGACTGATGGATGACTACTAGTATTAGACATCAGGTCAACCCGTCCTCCTAAGGTTTGTCACTGTCACGAAAATAGAAACATTGAAGTGCCCTTATCCTAACCTACCAGAGGACCCAAAACAGAAAACGGGACAGTACGTCACTTTCGCCAGCCACTTCCATTTTCTAGTACGACAACTTTTGCCACTTATGTAACGCATACCAGCGAAATGCGACGTTCTTTGTAAGAGGACAGATTCCTCAGGTAGCGTGTGTATATTAAGCCTAGGATGGTTAGGTTAGGTTTCATTAGGAACCTAAATACAAAACCTTTTCTGGTTTATCCATATTCAATGGTGCTAAATTCTACTTTCAAAGTGTCTATTACGTCAATATATGCACGATGGTCCTCATCAATACTATAACTACTGTCTAAACAGGAAGCTGAGTTGCATCTCAACAACTGCTGAACAGTTAAAGATTCCAAACGCTTGTGTTTCAAGACATAAAACTCCCCAAGACAAAAATACTTAATAAAGCTATTCTGTTAAAGACACCAGAGCGCGCTCCACCTTCTTCCTTCCCAACTGGCCAATATTTTCCCCGCCACGACAAATGGAACATTATCCATTCGTCGTCCACGTCCTCGCGGTGAATATAAAAATATTACGATTGTCGAACCGCCAAGATTTAGGACCTCTCTCATGTCTGCTTTATCAGTGGTGTGGTGGAGGGCCCGGAGTCCCGACGCACGCACACGCGCACGTACGCACACTCGCACGTACGCAAGCTCGCACGTATACACACACACACACACACACACACACACACACACACACACACACACACACACACACACACACACACACACACACACACACACACACACGCGCGCACACGAACGCACCCAAGCACGCAGATGCTACCTGCTGCCCCTCTAGCAGCAGGTATCATCTGCGCACACACACAAACACACACATAGGCAATGAGTGAGAGGCAATGATGAACCAGCTAGACTCGACTTGATATTCACCCTGAATGAGTCAGAAATAAGGGAAGTCAAAGTGGAAGCCCCCATAGGAATGAGTGACCACAGTGTACTGACCTTTGAGTACTTGGTGGAGGTAGGGATAACCTATCCAAGGATGGGAGTGGAGGGAAAAAGACTGAATTACCGAAGAGGAAAATATGAAGAGATGAGGAGCTTCCTCAGAGGAATACCATGGGAAACAGAACTTAGAGACAAGAATGTGCAGGTCATGATGGATTTTGTCACCCAGAAGTGCCAGGAAGCTGCAGACAGGTTTATCCCTGTCCAAAAGGAGAAAAACGAAAAACAACAGAAAAACCCATGGTTCAACCAGGATGCAAGGTAGTGAAGCAACTGAGTAAAAAACATGGAGAAAATTACAGAAATAACAGAACACCAGAGAGCAGGGAGAGATACCAGAGGGCCAGAAAGAGTACCTCAGAGTGCGGAGAGAAGCAGAGAGACAGTTTGAAAATGACATCGCGAGTAAAGCCAAGACCCAACCAAGCTGCTCCACAGCCACATCAGGAGGAAAACAGCAGTGAAAGAACAAGTGATGAAGCTGCAAAAGCGGAGAACAGATACACAGAGAATGACAAGGAGGTGTGTGAAGAACTCAACAAGAGATTCCAGGAGGTCTTCACAATAGAACAAGGAGAAGCCCCTGCACTAAATGAGGAGGTGGCAAACCAAGCCAACCTTGGAGGAATTTGACCTCACCAGTGATGAGGTCAAAAGGTGTCTGCTGGAGCTGGATGTGACAAAGGCTGTTGGCCTGACAGAATCTCACCATGGATACTAAAGGAAGGTGCAGAAGCACTAAGTGTGCCACTCTCTATGGTGTATAACAGGTCACTGGAAACAGGAGACTTACCAGAAAGTTGGAAGACAGCTAACGTGGTCCCAATATACAAAAAGGGTGACAGGCAAGAGGCACTGAATTACAGGCCAGTTTCCTTAACTTGTATACCATGCAAGGTAATGGAGAAGCTCGTGAGGAAAAGGCTCGTAGAGCATCTAGAGGGAAATAACTTTGTAACGCACACCAACATGGGTTCAGGGATTGTAAATCGTGCCTCACAGGTTTAATAGAATTTTATGACCAAGCAACAAAAATAGGCAGGAAAGAGAAGGGTGGGCCGACTGCATTTTCCTGGATTGCCAAAAAGCCTTTGACACAGTACCGCACAAAAGGCTGTTAAAAAAGTTGGAGCAACAGGCAGGAGTAAAAGGGAAGGTGCTCCAGTGGATAAGGGAGTACTTAAGCAACAGGAAACAGCAAGTAACGGTGAGGGGGGAGACATCAGAGTGGCGAGATGTCACCAGCGGAGTCCCACAGGGCTCAGTACTTGGACCCATCCG